>CM027863.1:5790615-6216281 GCA_016097605.1 Eucalyptus guilfoylei | reverse complement strand
TGCTGTCTTTACTCTGTGTCTGTGTGTACATGAAACTTGAGTCACCGAGCTTCTGTTTCTTGTGACGAGTATAGAAACACCATACCTCTTCTGAGATTGAAAGCCAGTCCTCTGTCCTCTACTTTTGTTTTTCGGTCAGACTCCGTCCTCTGCTTAACCGTCCTGTAATTTGCACGTCTATGAGATCATGTGAAGGGTTTGACACAGTAGTCCCTGCACAGACATACTCCAGTTCCTTGCATCTCCATCCAACCTTTTGCAATCTTGATTGAGAAAAGCAATTTGCATGAGTTTGATCTGTACAGATAGTGTTGAGTATCGTCGTTGTGTAGTGTGCGGGAATTCCATGGTGCAGGAATCAATTTTTGAGGTGGTTCTCAATGTTCTAATGTTCGCCCAATGTACACAGCTTTTCTCTGGTGCAGCTATTTTCGTCGACACATACAGCGCGGGTGTTGATAGGCGAAGAGGAACGACATAGTATCCGTAAAACAGAGCTATGCATTACCCCGAAAAGGAAAAAGATTGCTCTGTGAAACAATTGAACCCCCGCGCAATCTGTATTACCCAGTGGATTTACAGAAAAAGGGAGAGAAAAACCGCTAAAGCGCGAGTGAATAAATAATGAATTTCATTCAAATAATTCTTGCAAGCTTTGTTTCTGAATCTGATTGGAATTGAACAATCCGCTGTTCGTTCAGTTTACCAGCAGTTAGACAAACGAAAGACAAAGTAGTCACAATGAATCACAGCCTCCCTCATGTCATCAAACCCATCACTTCCAGCTTGAAATATTCTTCAGCTCTGTACTGCTTCACAGCCTCCCTCATGTCATCAAACCCATCAGTCCCTTCAAAGAACTTTGCCAACTTTCCGAGCTCGACATCGGCGAGATCATTGATGAACGGGCACACGGGGATCGCATTCTCCGGCTGAAACACGTAAGCATTCGGGTTATCGTCGACGATCACCACCCTCCTTAAGTCCCTGCCCATCTTGGACAAGTCCTTCACGAACTTCCCGTCCACTTCCTCGCACGAATCCCGGTACAGCCGGTGCGATATCAGCGACCTTTTCTGGTCGAGCCGGTCGAGCACCAGCGAGGCGTACTCTTTCACGCCGGCCGTGAAGATCACCAGTTCGAACTTGGCGCTCATCACGCGCAGGAAATCATCCACCCCGGGGCGCTTGAGCACATAAAAATTCAACCTTTCACCGTTTATCGTCGGCTGGATGATGAAATCGAACTTCTCTGGAGGCGGGTCAGTCTGCGAGTGGACCAGCGTCTCGTCGAGGTCGAGAAAAACGGTCTTCTTGGTGGGCGACACCAGCAGCGGGAGCCGGTGATTCTCGGCATCGAAGGACAGGGATCTGCATAGGCTCGCCCCGGCGGAGGCGACGGCGGCTCGTCGGCGACCTTCTGGAGGACCCTGAAGCCCTTGCGGCTTCTTGGGGTGCCGATGTGGGCCAACTTGGAGAAGATCTTGATGAGGCGGCGCTGGCACGAGTGGAGGGACTTGTTGATGGTCACGATGAAGGAGCCGGGGGCGGCAGCGGCGTTCTTGACGGGGGACTTCTTCCCGTGGCGGCGGCTGCGGCCGCGGCGGCCGCAGCAGTCCTTGATGGACTTGGTCGGCGTTCTTCTGATGATTCTTGAAACCATCCTCTGGTTCTTGAAGAAAGAGAGAGAGAAAAAGAGAGGCGTTTGGCTTGGGTTCTGGGAGAGGGATTTTGATTTCATTTCGTAACGGGAGGTTCGGTTGCAACGGTCGGAAAAATCAGGTTCGGGTTCGGATGGGAGGGTCGGGAGAAGATATTGGGTACGTCTAACGTTCCAACGTGGCAAATGGGAAGGCACTGGGAAAGCGACACGTGTCCTCACGTGGGACCCACAAGCTGAGCGGAAATTTTGAAAATTTTGCATGCTGTAGCGTTCTTCTGCACAGGCCGACGCTTTCTCCTTCCTTCCTCTGAATTCAAAATTTCACGTTCCCTCCTGTTCGCTCTCTCCGTGGTCGCCGCTTTTCTGCTCAGACTTCGCTTGGGTGTCACTTTTCTCTGTTTGTCGCTGCTGCCTCGCCCGACCATGCACGTCCGGTTCCGCTCGTTCTCCTCGCGTTCTTCCAACTCCTTCATCGCCTCGACAATCGAGTGCTTTGCTCGAGCTCCTTCACCGGCTTCAAGACGCAACCCTCTCGACGAGATCCTCGGTACTTCCTTTGTCCAATATCCCTGCAGATCATGAGGGCCCCGTGTCGACCGTGACGGGCATAAACCTACGAGCGCAAGAGCATCGAGAAGTGGCCGTCCAAGTCCTCCAGACCGGCGGCCGCCACTTGCCTAACCAGCCCTGCCAGGGCTCCGGCCACTTCCCGAACCACACGCTCCTCCGGCTCATCCGGGCGTGGTGCGTCGGCAATGCGAAGAACGCCGCGACCGGATCCCGACCACGAAGTCGTCCTTCAAGAGGGTTGCGTCTTGAAGCCGGTGAAGGAGCTCGTGCCGAGCACTCGATTGTCGAGGCGATGAAGGAGTTGGAAGAGCGGCGGAGGAGAACGAGCGAACCGGACGTGCATGGTGCACGTCGGAGCACGGAGAAGAAGCAGTGACACCAAGCGAGTGCCGGAGCAGAAAGCGACGACACGGGAGAGAGCGAACAGGAGGGAACGTGAAATTTTGAATTCAGAGGAAGGAGAGAGAAAGCGTCGGCCTGTGCAGAAGAACGCTACAGCATGCAAAATTTTCAAAATTTCCGCTCAGCTTGTGGGTCCCACGTGAGGACACGTGTCGCCCAGTGCCTTCCCATTTGCCACGTTGGAACGTTAGATGTACCCAATATTTTCTCGGAGAGTCGGATGTTCTGAGAGAATTTTGGGTCTAGATCTGGTCTGCCACGTCGGCCGTGGGCCACCTGGCTCGGGGATTGCCACGTGTCCGGGGGTCCCGCTTGTGAGAAGGTTCAAAATTTCCCTCCTTTCTCACACTACCCGTTCTCCTCCGTTGCCGTCCGCTCCCCTTCGCTCCCCAACCCCGCCTCCACCGTCGTCTCCTGGAGCCGCGTCGGTGGCTCCAGTCCATCTGCGTGCGACGAGCTCAGATCCACTGGATTCTCCGGCCGGTTCTTTCAGAGACCCGAGCCGAATCTTCCTCTTTCGAGATCGTCCGGATTTGCCAATTCTCGGATTTGAAACCGCATTTTGGTCACCGTGTGCAACTACTATTATATTGTCTTTGAGTAACTCTTGCACATATCTGAGGTGGGTCCTGTTCTTGCTGGGTTTGGAGGGGGTGGGCGCGGGGAAGGGAGGAGGCGAGATTGTAAGATTCCGGCGGGTTGTGGTCGTATCTGAATTTTGCACCAGAGTCATATATCGATCAGGTGCGGCTTAGCTCGAAGCCGGTTTCTTGAAGTCCTCCATGATTGTCCGAATTCCCACGACTGTAGCAAGATTACGTTGTTATCGCAGAGTTTTGGATGGAGCACTTATTATTTTGGCAGAGTTTGCCGTTTGGCGACGATGTTATCGTGGTTTGTGGTTGGAACTTCCACTTTAAGGTGTGGAATTGTAGCCTTCAAAGCATTGGCATGCTAATTTGTTTTTATGGTGTTGATGGTAACGCGTATTACCATATGATATCGGAACAGGCTAGAGTCAGTTCTTTTCGGCCTCCTCTGTAGCCAGTTGGAGTTCACTGCTGGCTCCGGGTTCTCCATTTCATTCCGGTTAGATGCTTTATGAGTTCTTTTCATTGCGAAGATGAGTAAGTTGCACTTGTTAACACGACATTGTGTTATGAGGTGACTAAATTTACACAGGTCGTGCAGAGCCTTGGAGAAATATGAATTTGATGAACTGGAAATGATGCATGAAATCTGTATGCTCGGGATCGTGACATGAAAATTAGCTTTCGTTGTACGTCGTAGGAGAGTTAACGAGGTAGGCGAATGCTTTGGTTAAAGTTGACTGCTTTTCATGGGGCCTCGTTGAGGAAGAGTCAGAAAATTGAGTTGTTAGGTTCTGTACATGGAATTGCTTCATCAGAGTGTGCAATATGTAGCAAAAAGACATCATTCGAGGTATCTTTCACTTTTATCCGCCGACAGATCTGCTGATGTTGCTGCGGTGCCCTAGATTACAGAGGGCTCTGTGTGCATTTTAAGCTCTAAGAAAAGTTCTTGCACAGCAATGGCATTTGCCAATGCTATCATCTAGTCTTAGTACTTCTTGACAATGTTCTGAGATGACATATCGAGCTGCTCAAATCAACCTTATCACCAAAGCCCGGTAATGTCATCATCTTGAATTTGTGCATGGCCATTTCTGCTCTGCCGGCTGTGCTGTACCCTGCATGTACATGAAGCTCGCATTGCGAGCTTCTGTTACTTGCTATGAGTAAATGAGCACCATAACACATTCTAATACGCAAAAGCCAGTCATCCATCTTCTGCTTAAATGTCCTTCAATTTGTACATCTATTAAATGACGTGAAGAGTTTGACACAGTTAGTCCCTGCACAGACATACTCCAGTACCTTGCGTTTCCATCCAAGCATTTGCATTCTTGATTGAGAATAGAAATTCGCATGAGTTTGATCCGTAGAGATAATGTGAGTATCGTCCTTGTGCAGCGAGTAAAATTCCATAGCACAGGAATCGATTTTTGAGAAGGTTTTCAATCTTCCAATATTCGCTTAGCACGTGACTAGTTTTATCTGGTGCAGCTATTTTTAGTCTACGCATACTGTGTGGGTGTAGATCGGCAAAAAAGAGCTACATGGAATCCATAAAATGAGCTATTCATTGCCTCGAAAAGGGAAAGGATTGCTCAGTAAAACAATTGAACCTCACCTATTCTCACCTTCTCGGCAATAGTCAAGTGAGTTTCTATGGCCGGGTTCCAGTTACTAAGTTTTGTTGGTCGTCCCCGTTTCAGTTGACAAACCACTAGCGGTGGATGGAAGTCCCATGTCCCATGAATCATTTCTTCCGTATGATCGGTACTCCTTGAAGAGCTCGCGCCCCACCTGGTTCTGCAAGAGTTTGTTAATCATGGTTTGGTTCTTCATTCCTGTTTTGAGGGTATCTGTTGCTAGATTGCATACACTCTGACAATCATCACGTCATGAAAATCAAATGTCCGACAACTCGTGCTTCGTTTGTTGAAGGTGGTTTTTAAGGTATGTATCGTCGGCGAGTTTGCAAAGGTGGTTAGGCTTTTCTCTCTACCAGATATCAGCAGACGGGAATTTTCTAAAGTAACCGAAATATTACCATTCCTAGGGGTTTCCTCTCCTCCTTCATCAGCAGAAGATAGCAGAAGATAGCAGATGCAAATTAAAAAAAAAAAAAAAAAGACCATTGGACTTACTTCCTAGGTTATATCAACAAAATTGATATCATTTTGTTCTATAGATTGTTCACCTTGTATAAGTCTCTCTCTCCAACTTCAATGGATCTGGGTTCTACATCTTGTTCTCCTACGAAAGTCTTTCCAAATTTAGGTACAGTTTCCGTCCAATATCTTGTTCTCCTTTTGCAGAGCCAAAGCCTTTCTATGCTTTTACGCGTTCTGTTGTTAACATTATTTGCATATGGCCTGAGTATATATGTAGGTCATTTGTCCTGCATGCTCAAATACAGATTAATAGCCCTTGGTTATTTTATTACCTTCAAAATATCGTGGAGGGATTATCTCAACAGATATACCGAGCATGGTTCAGAAATTAACCAAAAAATTTCATATTTGGTACATGTTAAACAATTTTACTTAAACCCAAATCAAGATTTAAGTTGCGTCTTCATAATTATATTCTCTAACAACCGTCACACCCCAAAACTACGAAAGAATGGGGATGACACGCCGTCCCTCCACACGAAGGGCTGACCTCAAACACAACCAACAACACGATATCAACTTATATATATATCAAACCATATATACATATCGTATGACCAATAGATTGGTTGCAACATCGGAGTTTCTATAATCCACCAAAAAGGAATATACAATTAGAACTGACAACGGTCCAACCACTAGCAAGGAAGTACACCACTTCCTTTGGCCATACCCAAAAATAGAACTCCAAAAGTTTCCCACCGACGCGGCCATCGCTATTCGCCGCTTAACCGAGAGAACCTGAAAATATTAAAGGAGGAGTGGGATGAGCAACAACAGCTTAGTGAGTAGTACATATCTTCTAAGCAGATCGAATAACCACTATGCATGTATACAAAGCAATACCAAACTTCATAACGCCAACTCAATATATAAAATACATATCAAATCATATAAGAGTTATTTGATATCATCAAAGCTTTATACTAATATGGAAAAACTCATTTAAATCACCATCAAAAATCAAGTATCAATGGTCAAGTCCATTGAATAATCTCCATCAAATATCACATATCAATGGTCCATCCATTGATTAATCTATTGCTCAATATTCCACCATGGTCACGACACAACGCCTTGTGACAAGGCGTAAGATTCTCCCTTTGGCAAGATCTCCACCTACAAAGCCGATGGCCGGGGCGAGAACGATATCCTAAACCTGGTATGCATACCCCAAAACCCCTCACTTTGGGTTCACAAATCATATTGAGGATAGAAAACCATCATCCAATCCGTAAATCAATATCTTAAACCAAACAAATAACAATTTCAGCATAGCCCATCATCCATTTCATATTAATTTCTCAAATCATTATAAAGCTTTTCCATAAATCAATTGCAAAGCAATTTCATATATATTTCTCCACTTACTTTGTATAACACACTTTTCAAACATTTATAATCAACCAAAGAGCAGCAATTGCTCGATCGCTTTTATGCAATCAAAATGCTCTCCTCAATTCAATGTATATACATATATACTTCAAGACATGAATTTTTTTAAAACCAAAGAAGATATAGTACCACTCACCTCGTCGTTTACAACCAAACGATTTAACGATACCCGATCGTCGAACTCACGGCCCTATCAAATAATCGAGGAATAATGTTAAAATCTAATAAAACTCTATCTCAACTATGAAACGACTAAATTACGCCTTAACTCTAACAAGAGGACTTCTACGCGCTAACAAATCGCATAACTAAGGCGATTGATCGAACTATTCGCAACACCTGAGATTAAGCGCAAAACTTGATCATGCCATAACTTTCTCCTCCGAACCCCGATCCGAACGTATTTATAGTCAATAGAGAGCCCTTGACAAATATTACAAGAATCCCAACTTCACCGTCCCAAAATCAAGCCGAAAGGTGACAAAATACAGGCCCAAAGCTGCTGGACGCGTACTGTTTACTGCGCGCGGAAACTTTTTGAAATTTTGTTTCGGACAAACCACAAGCTCAAATCACAATCCGTAAAATCCCACGGCTCCACAACACCCTAAATCATCATTACTACAAAAATACGCGGCTCAACGACTCCAAAATCGGACTTCGCCACTTGATTTTCCAACAATTCCGAATTTGAGCCCTAAACCCAAAAGTTACTTCAATTGGACGAACGAGGGGCCTAATCTCTTACCGGGTGCTGCGTTATGGAGTAGAGTCGGCTTGGCGAGGCATCCGTGGTGTGCACGTGCCACAAACCCTTTCCTTCTTCCCCTTTCTCTTCTTCTTCTTCTTCTTCTTCTTCTTCTTTTCTTTCTTTTCTTTCTGGTGCCCGAATGTGGGCTTTCTTTCCTTTTTATCTCTTCCCTTTTTTCTGTTTTCTGTTTTCTTTCTTTATTTTCTTTCCTCTCTCTCTCTCTCTCTCTTCTCTTTTCCCTCTCTCCCGAAAACTTTCGATTCTCTCTCTCTACCGTAGCTTCTACCTTTTTCTTTTTCTTTGACTGGGTCAAAACCCATATTTTACAAACACAACCGCACAACTTGAAATTGTGCCGGTTGCTATCAATTGAGGTTGATCCTCCACCTTCGAATAATTTTTGTCTCGAACTCGAAGTAATGTACCATATCGCATTTCACTAATCCAATGATAAAATTTAAAATTTTACTAATTCATTTAATCATTTGCACCGTACCAATCGGGCAAATTATTCCAGCAAGTCGGGCGTAATTTATATCATGATAATAATTTATTCCCGTGCAATACCAGCAATCGATACGGACCATCTAAGCACTTCGTCATCGTCATTGTCCTGCATTTCGTTGCCGTGGACCGGCACAGTGGACTCGGTTGATGTTCATTCTGATGGTTCTTGACATGATCCGATTTCGTTTCAAAATGGTGGTTCGGTGCAATGGTCTCAAGAGGTTAGGTTCGTATACGAGGCTCGATTTTAAGATGTCGCCTCTTTGTCTAGTTCGGGGAACAAATTTTACCTCAAATTCCAGCTTATGGTAATCGTAAAAAGTGAATGTTTTCACTGTGGGTAAGTATTGAATGCATGGATTTTAGTTTCCTTTTTTTTTCCAAAGGTGTCATGGATTTCGTGTTAATTGCGTACCGAGTAAATCTGCCCTTAAGAGAACAAAAGCAAGGATGTCCCTTTGTCTAGTCTCGGGTAACAAATCTTATCTCAAATTTCAGTTATAGTAATTATAAAAAGTTGATGTTTTCACTCATGGGTAAGTTTTAAATGCATGAAATTTAGTTTTTTTTTTTTTCCGGTATGTCATGGATTTTATGTAGAAAATTATTCACATGAATAACTAATCAATCAAGAAAATAATGGATTCATATATGATTGTAAAACACCGAAATCAATAAACAGCGGAATTAAAAAGACGCATTTGCCCATTACTTTACTTGAAGTAAATAGATCAACCGATAACCAGTGATCTATCTAACGCCGCAGATCTTCCTCTCTATGACCTATTTTAGTATAAAGAAACCTTTCAATGCGATTAAAGAATCCAAATGTGATAACCTACCCTTTATAAAGCTTTAGGACCTGAAGAAACCCCAATCAACACGTGTCAATCCCGCCATTCTCATTACGGCTTCGCTAAACACAACCGCTTACACTTTGCCGCTCAACTAGCCAAGTTATCAATAAACGCCAATACTCAATTTAATCAGATCACCGTAAAGTGCTCAACAATTATTAGAATATCTATTAATCCGATTATTTAAAATAGAAAATCAATTAATTAATGTAAGCCCATATTATAGAAAATTTCCAACATTCTCCCACTTGGGCTACATTAATTAACTTATTTTATTTTGAAAAGATTTTATAACAAAACGACACTATCGGGTTAATAACTGAAATTTTGTTTCATGTGGCCACAATTTTAAAAAATAATATTCCAATAACGGCATCTCAAAACCAATCCAATTTTATATAACCTCAAGATATGACTATGGAGATCAATGTGTTAAGAAAATATTATTACACAAGACCTACATATAATAAGCATTATATTTTCATGGATCATGGGCCTAGTAGTGTTGTAAGAAATAGTGCCAACATGTGATCAAAATATACACTATTTCTTATCGGTCCTCAATGCAATTTCTCAACGACATGAAACTGCATTAACGCAATTTCTAAACAACATGAAATTGCATGATTATGTTACAATACAACATGAGATCTCATAATCAGTGACATCCAGTCATCTTTAAACTAAAATTAGTTTAAAGATGCTGTTTTATAATTCCATTTCTCAGTCAACAGGAGAAATGATAACAATAGAGTCAATAACAACAATCATTAAAATAAATGCTTTAATAGACATCATAAAAGCATTATCAGTCTGCATATAAATTTAACAAAACCGAATTTTCGGCCATGGGAGGTTTAGATCCGAAACTTTGAAGCTTATGCTTTAATAGACATCACAAAAGCATTATCAGTCTGCATATAAATTTAACAAAACCGAATTTTCGGCCATGGGAGGTTTAGATCCGAAACTTTGAAGCTTGTATGTGGTGGATTTAGTTGGTTTTTCTTCGTTTAATTAAATATAGTTAATTAAATTGATGTTATAAGCAAAACCCATGAGGAAATTTCATCAAAAACCATGTTAATTTGTGCCTTTGGAGCTTCGGGTCGAAACCGGGTCGTACGACCCGGTTTGCTGCAAATTCGTGACCCGGCTGGAGGTTGAAGAAGACCTCCAGCCGGGCCGGGCTTGAATATGGGCTTTTGCCCATATTTTTTTAATTTCGTAGGCTAATTTCGTAGCCCATTTCATGGGCCAATTTTAAATTAAAAGGGAGATGGGCTTCTCCATTACATGGGCCATTTTCAATTTAAAAGGAGTGGGCCGCGTGAGGGTTTAGGACTCGCGGGTCTAGCCCGCGGTCTGATTAGGGCTGCTCGCGGGTTCTGGGCCCGCGGGAGTCCGAAATATTTAAATAATATTATAATAATATAATATAATAATAATAAAATAATAAAAATTAAAAAAATTAAAGGAAAAATAGTAACTAAGGACTAAATCGGACATTTATCAATAGTTCGGACCAAATTGAGCCGATTGAAAGTTCATGGACCAAATCGGGCATTTATCAATAGTTTAGGGACCAAATTGAATCGATCAAAAATTCAGGGACCAAATTGCACATTAAGTAATAATATAGGGACCATTTGTGACATTTTCCCTCTTTTAATTTCAGAATTTATTTGTTAAATAGAAATTAGGGTTATCTAGGATTTCTTTAGTATAAAATTCTTAACTCACATCAAAAAGGGAAAACAAGAACTTCCTCCACTTCCTCGCACGAATCCCCCGGTATAGCCAGTGTGATATCAGCGACTTTTTCAGCTAGGCGTTCTCTTTCAAACCGGTTGTGAAGATCACCAGTTCGAACTTCGCTCTCTTCATGCCCAGGAAGTCGTCGACCCCGAGGTGCTTTAGCACGGAAAAATTCAACCATGCTTACCTTTTATCACAGTTCGGACGACGAAATCAAACTTCTCAGAAGGTGGGTCTATCTGCGAATGGATTGGTGTCTTGTCAAGGTAGAGAGAGCAGTCTTCTCTTCAGGTGATACCATCGGTGTGATACAATAACCCTCGTTGTCAAGGAGAGGGAACTACATAAGTTGGACTTGGTGAGGGAGGGCGGCTCGTGGGTGAACTTTTTGAGGCCCTTGATGTCACACCCCAAAACTATAAAAATGGGAATGACACCCTCGATCAGTTTACCCACCGGAACGCAACCGGCCCAATCAAGTCACTTCCGGAATCCCACATCTGGACTTCCACAATATTTCTATCATGGGCATCTCACTCCAAGGCATCTCGTATCACACAACCGAGGCATCCCAAGAACACACAAAGACGGGCATCTCACTCGAGGCATCTCGGTATCCACAACCAAGGCATCCTTGATCACTTACAAGGGCATTTCACTTTGAGGCATCCCGGTCTCACTCAACCGAGGCATCCAAGAACACACAGCATGGGCATCCCACTCCCCGGGGCATCACCGGCATCTCATTACCGATGGAAATCTCTTACTTATTTCAAGCACACATTCCACACATCACACCTTTGATTAATGTCATCACGGCATGCACAAAACCTCAAGAGCACACAATTCACTCAAGCATAATCAATAATCAGAACACATCTCTCGTGCGCCAAACATCCACACAGTCCCGATTATAAGGTAAAACCGTTTTGGCACGTCCCATAATCAAGCGCAACGCGTCGCATTCATTGCATGCGCATGTCACTCTTGGTAACTATACAATGACTCCACTTCAAATAATGAAAGAGACGTGCTCATGCTTGAACTAACCACTATTATGAGATCATTAGACTCCATATATGTTATGAAAGTCAAGTACAAAAGACACAACAACTAATGCACATTCTCGGATCAAGGCAGTATATGAGCAATTATGGGCAGTTTCAAACATAGACACAGAAAGTACATCTATTCTTATCAGAATGTTACAAAATTTTAGTATGTTATAGAAAAGACATAGATTAATATTTTCCGTGAAGAAACCTAAGTTTATATCTCAATGTATTAAGAGCAGTAATTTGCTATCTTCTTTCTAAAATTCTGCAGCATCTTCCAGATTTAGTACCTACAGAAGAAAGATTGTTTCACTACCCGAATCTTGTCCGTTTGCTCTCAAATTTTGACATGTTATTCCTAAAGATGTTTCCTAAAACTTTCATGAAGGGTTTAAAGTCAAATTATTTCTAGAAAATTACAGAAAATTCGTAGAACTACCCGAGGTTTTGCTGTCTTCTGCAGAACAGCTTACTGTTTCAAAGAGAATTGCTTTCGCCAATACATTTTCGCATGAATCCCACTATAACTAGATGTAGAAACCTAAAATAGTTAGTGTACTCTTAAGTAAACTTGTTCTTTTCTTTCACTACATCATTAAAATTCAAGGGGACACATAACAAAAGGTTTTTCCATCTTTGTTTCTCCAGAACAGAATGCTTTGCACCATTTTATTCATCTTCAGCTCAGCTAAACCGTTTAATTCCTCCACAAATCCCTCTTTTAGTGTTCTGACACTTCGCCAACAGCATCTAAGGGTAACCACAGTAGGTCTTCACTTACCTACAACCGTCCACAGCTCGATCCAAGGCAAATACTCGCATCTTGACTCATCTACAGCAACATGCAACACTTTTCCTCACTCGACAGCCACCTTTCCATCTTGCTCGACCAACTCAGCTTACACACACTCAACTTTTGAAACATGCAAGGCTCTAAAATGACATGCAAGGACTCATAGCTTCAATCTAGAGTTCATCTAACTCATTTCAACACAAAACAGAATCATCGCACCTAATCCTCCACCATTCGGCTAGTTCCACGAGTTCTCTCGACAAAACAGCGGATAATTTCTGATTTAGAGACTTATCTTTTCCTTACCGTTGCTTAGCTTTGTCGGTGACTCAAAGTTCTTCAAATATCTGCTCCTAACTCACACAAGAAGAAGCAAAGTCGCCGGAGCTGCTGCTGGTTCTGCTTCTGTTTGAACCGAGAGAGAGAGAAGAAGAAAAGAGGGTTTCGGTTTGTCTTGGAGAGAGAGAGAGAGGAGGAAATGACGTGAGTTATGAGGGAAATAGAGCTATAGGTCTAATCCCTAGGAGAGTAGCTTAATAATTAGCAGGTTTAATGATTATGTTTCCCTTCTGTAGCTGCGGTTTTGGGGCAAAGAAAACCGAGGGAGAAGAGAAAGAGAGAGAGAGAAAAAAAAGGGGGTGTCATGGCCTTCATGCACGATCCGTTCCTGACGTTTGGCGTTTGATAACGATTAACCTCTAATCCATGTCGTTAGTTGGTTTATTAATTTCTAATACCTTTCACTTAATTTCATTTCGAATTCACTAAATTTCAATTCTCTTGTAATTAGACAAATCTATGAGTTTACACGATACTTTAACAACTCGGCGCTAATCTACAAAGAATTTATCGCGAGAAATGCTAAAGTTAGTAGTTGACATTAGCATTACAATCACTAATTAAATCCTCATGACTATATTCTATAAACTTAATCGGAAATGCAAACACTCAGGCCTAAATACCCGTCTCTGGCCCACCAGGCTCATTCTACGACAACTCGGTCCACTAGACTTGATTTACCATTCTAACAAACCAAACTCTCGGCCCGCTCCAAGCCAAGTCCAAGCCCATAACATATCCTTCGCTTGATTGAGCCCAACTCGATAACTCGTGTGGCTCGCTAACTTCTTAAGCCCACACATTCCTCACGGCCCATTGGGCTTGTCTTCTAGCCCGATTTAAAAATAATCCTAGCTCTTAACGATCCAATTACACTAATAGGGTTGGTAAATTTTTAGGATGTCACAGCTCCTCCCGAGCATTTTGGTCAGCCGAGGAAAGTCACAGAACAAACATCTTACATTTTGTTGCATGGGAGCCCTAGAGGCTGGACTTATGAGCTGGCAAGGTCCATAGTTTGGGTCGATGCGGTACTACCCAAAAAGGTGCCCCACCGATACGATCATGGTATCGCGGACTTAGGATGGCCGAGAGAGAGGGTCCCATACTGGAATTTGAGATACCTCTGTATGTATTGGAGGTTGCTTTTGGAAAAGGCACAGGAGATCCTCCTCAAGGCTCGATCGTAGACGCGGTAGACCCGGATCTTGAAGACCCCGGAAGTTCGGTGTATTCTGCTGAAGGCTCCAGTTGGAGTGTGGAGGGAGATGACGAGGAGGACGAGGACCCATAGTTATTTGAAACCCCCTTGTTTTGTAGACGTTGTAAATAGACCAGCTTGCATTATATATGTCATAATTGGCTATGTATATATAAGCATGGTTGTGTTTTCGTTCGACAATTTGTGGCCCTACTTTCTTATCCCATTTTATTATTGTTTGGGGATCATTTAATTGCTTCTACATGTGCATTAAAAATGAATGGGTCGGCAATGTGTCTTAAGATGTCGCTATTTAATCGATCAAAGAGGGATGATCGTGCACTCGAGAATCGGGGCATGGCAAAGAGGCGGTAAACGGTGATGAGGATCGAGAGCAAGTAGAGATCGAGAGGAAGATGAGAGGAAGGGGTCGTGCGGCAAGGAGGAGGAGAGGAAGGGCAATGCTAGGGTTTTGAGAAGGAAACTAAAAGAATAAAAAAGGATTTGGCATGTTGGAGAGAGGGGGAAGTGAGAGGAGGGAGGGGGAAGTGTTGAGGGGAAAAAGGGGGAAGTGATAGGAGGGAGGGGGAAGTGTCGAGGGAAAAAGGGGGAAGTGACGGGAGGAGGGAGGTCAAAGCGTCAGGTGGTGAGGGAGGGAAAGAAAAGTGAAAAAAAATATGGGGGTGGGGGGAGAGAGATGAGGGAAAAAAATATAAGGCGGGGGGAGGAATAAAGAATTCATTATAGATTATTTTTTTAATTAATTAATTATTTATAAATTTGAATTAAATTATTAAAAATAAAAGTGTCGGTGGTGGGGGAGGGAAAGAAAAGTGAAAAAAATATAGGGGGGAAGATGAGAGACTTTTTATTTAATCGAAAAAATAATTAAATGAAATAAAGAAGTAATTTTGAAAAATAAAAGTACTGAATGTTGAATGATTAGTGTAAATTCATTATAGATTATTTTTAATTAATTAATTATTTATAAATTTGAATTAAATTAATTAAAAATAAAAATATTTATTTAATATATAATGTGTCCCAGCGTGTCGGAATATTCTATTTTTAAAAAATGACATATCGATGTGTCATGTCGTGTTGCATGTCCGTGTTGCATGTCCGTGCTACTTAGATGGCTTATGTATATAGGTTGCTCGTTCTATACGCTCAAATACACTATTACTTGTTTTTAATTATTTTGTAACCTTCAAAAAATTATAGGGGATTATTTTGGCATATGTACCCTGAGCATAACTCTCGATTATCCGGTACATAACTCTCGATTATCCAAAAATGATGCGTCATGATTATTGGAAAAAGTTAATTGGATAAATTTCCCATTTGATCCTCGCTATCATTAGGTTTTGAGGCATGGCATGCAAAGTCTAATTATATGTTTTTACTTGGAGATGCAAAGTCTAATTATTTCTTAAAATTTGAAGAACGAAATTTTACCAAGCCATTGATGTAGCCCAATGCTAGGTATCCACATATAAGAGCTTTTATGTGGTCGATCCTTGTTAGTTGAACAATGGAACTTAATTGGCTACGTTATTAGGGAAAAACGCCGAGCAAGACCAACCCCAATCCAACTTGAGCTGGTTGTTTGTCCTTTTCTTTCTCCTGGCAAGGGAATAATAAAGATTAATCGATAAAAAATGTTTCATTATCGACAACTAAATTGTATTTACACATTGATGAGAATTTTATTCATTCGTTTATTTTTGTAAACAATACTTATAATTATTTTTAGGTAAATATTTTTTCCCAATCATTCTTTTTTTGGGGAACAAATGCACTCTAATTTCGCTAAAAAATTTCATCTTTGGTACCCAGGTTACAGTATGAAACAAACTATTTCGTTGAAATCCTAATCCACGCTAAAATAACTTCTTCATAATCATATTCTCTAATGCAACCACATAACCATATTCATTTTCAGATTTGCGCCATTTGCTATCAACTGACCTTGATCCTGTTAAATTGCTAAAGGGAGAAGAGATGAGGCTGAAAACTTCATCTTTCGTACAGAACAACCAAGTCTTTTACAAAAGACAAAATACATTACGTAAAAAACAACACCACTAAAAGAGGATCCATAACTACCCATGTTCTGCATAAAAAAAAACTTACCCCACTAACACCTAAAAACTAGGATAACCAACACACATGACTCCACTAACTCTAATAATTGAAAAACCAAACCAGCAACACGTGCAAAAGGAAATAACTATTATTTCAACAATCCCTCCCTTAAACCGATGTTTACTAACATTCAGTTTAAAGCCTTAGACTGTTTTTAACGTGCAAACACCTAGTAACATTCTGAGCTTCACAAATGACTCAATCTTGAGGGCCTTGGTGAATATATCAGCAACTTGATCTTCACTCCTGCAGTAGATTAGATCAATTGTTCCATCATTGCTAAGATCTCTCAAGAAATAAAACTTCACATCAATGTGTTTGCTTCTTCCATGTAGCACAGATTCTTGGAGATTTTGATTGCTGAGTTGTTGTCACAAAAAATTTTAGTAGCTCCTGGTTGCTTGAATTGCAGCTCCTCAAGAATTCTTCTTAACCAAATAGCTTGACAAGCACTAGCCGTTGCTGCAACAAATTCAGCTTCTGTACTTGACAAGGTGACAATTGGTTGCTTCTTGGATGACCACGAAATAGCACCTGTCCCAAACATAAAAGCATAACCCGAAGTGCTCCTCCTATCATCTTGATCTCCTGCATAGTCACTATCAGTAAATCCCAACAAATTGGACTTTTCACCCTTCTTGTAAAATAGCCCAAAGTCTCTAGTTCCTTGCAAGTAACGAAAGATTCTCTTGGCAGCTAACAAATGCATGTTTGTAGGATTCTCCATATATCTACTAATTAAACTCACAGAATACATTATGTCTGGTCTTGTTGCAGTTAGATACATCAAACTGCCAACAATTTGTTTATAAAGTGTGCTGTCAACCTTCCTCCCTTCATGATCTTTGTGTAACTTTAAGCCAAACTCAATCCGGAGTGTTTACAGGATTACAATCCTTCATCGAAACCTGTCCAAAATTTCTCCCACATATTTCTTTTGAGAAATAAAGATCCCATCATCTGATTGTACCACTTCTATGCCAAGGAAGTAATGCATCATACCAAGATCGACATTTCAAACTCATCCATCATAGATTTCTTAAATTCTTCAAACATGCCATCACAACTTCCAGTAAATATAAGATCGTCAACATACAAGCAGACAATGAGCATTTTCCCTTTATCTCCAATCTTGACAAAAAGCGCATGCTCATAAGGACACTTTGAAAAACCAACTTTAAGAAAATAAGTTTCAATACGACTATACCAAGCCCGGGAGGCTTGTTTTAGCCCATAAAGAGCTTTTTTCAATTTATAAACTTTATGCTCATTTCCAATCTTGACATAACCAGGGGGTTGCTCGATAAATACCCGTTCCTCCAAATACCCATGCAAGAATGCCGATTTGACATCTAGCTAGAAAATAGGCCAAGAATTCTGTGCCGCCAATGCAACCACCAATCTGATCGTGTCATGTCTCGCAACTGGAGAAAAAACTTCTGTATAGTCGATCCCATATTGCTGCTTGTATCCCTTGGCTACCAAACGTGCTTTGTATTTGTCAACTTCACCATTTTCTTTCAATTTTGTTTTAAATACCCACTTTACACCAATGGTTTTTTGTCCATCCGGAAGATCAGATAGCTCCCAAGTATCATTTCTTTCAATGGAATTAATTTCATCATTCATCACTTTTCGCCATTTTTCTTCTTTGATAGCACTCTCAAAAGTTGTAGGATCATAGTCTGAAAACAAGGCAAAGTGAGTAATTGAATCTCCCATTCCAGTTACCTCATAATCTTCCATCCAAGCATGCCTTCTTCTAACGCGGCGAAGAGATTGGGCTTCTTCTTCATTGACTTCAGTGCTTGTTGGTGAAATTCCAGCATCGTAGAAGTCGTATTTGATGAATTTTGGGGCATACAAGGTGCTGAAATCTGTTCCTGTTCAGCATCATTGTCATAAAGGACTTGGGTAGGCTGCTGCCTATTCCAATCCCAAGTGTTCTCTTCATCAAAAACAACATCCCTGCTAGTCACAATCTTCTTTGTTAGTGGATTGAATAATTTATATGCTTTGGATGCTTCACGTACACCAAGAAAGACACATTTTTCAGCCTTGTCATCAAGTTTCTTCCTTTTCACATCCGGGACATGGGCATATGCGATGCATCCAAAGATTTTGAAGTGATCTACAGCCGGTCTTCTCCCACTCCAAGCCTCTTCTGGTGTCATATTCTGAACAACAAAAGTTGGACTTCTGTTCAAAACATGAATACTCCAATTTACTGCTTCTGGCCAAAAAGTCTTTGGAACTCTTCCTCTTGCCAATAAACTTCTCACCATGTTGAGAATTGTTCTATTTTTCCTCTCAGATACACCATTCTGCTGTGGTGTATATGCAGCAGTAAGCTCTCTTCGAATGCCATGCTCTGCACAAAAAACTTCAAATTCTTTTGAGCAGTATTCACCACCGCGATCTGTTCGAAGAGTCTTAATAGTCTTTCCTGCTTCATTTTCAACACGAGCTTTGAAGCTTTTAAATGTGGAGAAAGCTTCTGATTTTTCCTGTAAAAAATAAACCCAAGTTTTTCTGGAAAAATCATCAATGAAGATAATTAAGTATCTTTTACCTCCATTAGAAGATGGGTTTATAGGACCGCAAATGTCCGAATGCACCAACTGCAAAACATCTTTTGCTCTCCATGACTTCTCTTTTGAAAATTGAGAACGGTGTTGTTTGCTAACAACACATTCTTCGCAGACTTGGGAAGGAATAGTAATTTGAGGAAGACCAGTCACCATGTTTTTCTGTTGGAGGGTCTTCAATCCACCGAAACTCAAGTGACCATAGCGAAAATGCCACAGCCATGAAGGATCTTCCTTTTCAACCACCAAACAAGATTGAATATTCTCAATCTTTAATGGAAACAATCTATTTGAACTCATAGGAACAACGCAATAGCATCTCTAACGAATCATAAATTTCACAAGCACCCTTCGATTGGTGATTACATAACCTTTTTCTTGTAATTGGCCAGCACTCAACAGGTTACTTTTCAACTCAGGAACATACAACACATTAGAGATCGTTTCCACAAAACCATTCTTGGTTTTTATCTTAATATCACCTTTTCCCATAACTTTCACAGCAGAATGATCCCCAAAACTCACAGTAGAATGAAAATCTTCATTTAGATAAGAAAAAGAAGACTTACTACCACTCATGTGGTTACTGCAGCCTGTATCCACATACCAAATATCTGGCTCGCGCTTCTTTTCATCTTGAACAGCCATCAATAATGTTTCTGCTTCCTTTTCTTCAACAAAATTTGAACTCTCTGCCTTTTCTTTATTATTAGGCAGCCTAGTATAACATTCAGATGCATAATGACCAAATTTATGACATCTAAAACACTCTACCTTGAATTTGTTAGGATCCCGTCCTCTGCCTTTGCCTTGAAATTGGTCATTATTGGCTTTGAAATTCCTGCCAACATCTCTATTTCCTCAATCTCCCTTCCTCTACCTCTACCTCTACCCCTTCCTCTGAAATTGTTGGAATGAGTATTGGTAGAACCTTTCAACGCTTGCTCCTCTACTGTTGAACTTCTGTTCATGGACCAATAAGGAGCTTTGCAATTCATCAAGAGAGAGCGCATCTATGTCTTTCGACTCTTCAATTGAGCAGACAACATAATTAAACTTTGGTGTCAAGGAACGCAAAATCTTCTCCACAATGGTGACGTCGTCCATCTTCTCGCCATGGAATCGCATCTTGTTGCTGATCTCCATTGTTCTGGCACAATAACTAGTGACAGATTCTCCATCCTTCATCGCTAGTGTCTCAAAATCTCTTCTCAAGGCTTGAAGCTGTGCACGCTTCACCCTAACAGAGCCTTGATATTTCTTCTTCATAGAATCCCAAATATCCTAGGAAGTTTCTTTGCAAAGAATAGTCTCCAAGATGGAACGATCAATAGCCGAAAGAGATAATTTTTGCCTTCGTGTCCTTCAACTTTCTAGCTTCCAATTATGCTTTTTGGGGATCTGTCAAAGCCATGCCTGCTGGTGGCTCTTGAATTCCAGATTCGACAACCGACCAATACTCCTTTGATCGTAAAAAATTCTCCATCAGCATGCTCCAATGGTCATAGTGACCATCAAAGTGCGGAATTGCTGGTTGAATAAAATTGTCGGTGGTCATTGGAAATATTGCTGCTGCAATTATTTGACGAAAGTATCTCACACCTCTCTCACGTTTCTCTCAGGCTCTGATACCACTGTTAAATTGCTAAAGGGAGAAGAGATGAGGCTGAAAACTTCATCTTTCGTACAGAACAACCAAGTCTTTTACAAAAGACAAAATACATTACGTAAAAAACAACACCACTAAAAGAGGACCCATAACTACCCATGTTCTGCATAAAAAAAAACTTACCCCACTAACACCTAAAAACTAGGATAACCAACACACATGACTCCACTAACTCTAATAACTGAAAAACCAAATCAGCAACACGTGCAAAAGGAAATAACTATTATTTCAACAGATCCTCCACCTTCAAATATTTTTTTGTCCAAACTCAATATAATATATCGTAAAGACATTTCACTAATCTAATCATGAAATTTTTATTTTACTAAATCATTAAATCATCTGCACTGTACCAATTAGGCAAATTATACAAGTATGTCGATCATAATTGTCTCAAAGTAAACACAAGTAATCAATTTTATCATGACAACTAATGTATTCTTATGCGATGCCGGCAATCAATATGGAACATCCACAACACTTCATCATTTCAATTGTCCCAGAATTTTAGACCGACGACATTTCTAGGGGCGCAATGGTTCCTTCATCATAGATACCATGACGCCGGTAATTATTCTATATACCATGAGAGACTAGCATCAATGTCTCTGTATTTTCATAAATCCTGCACGAGCAAAACTGCAACGGGACATGAATATCTTCAAAGACAGGCAACTTTCCATGAGAGAACAGGGCGGTCGTCACGCGAGGGTCTTCGTCCCCCACTCAATTAAAGGGGCCTGGTTGCAGCAGTTTTTTCCATGAATTATGAGAGACTTTTGCAGGATCCTTAAAGTATCGTGGGCCATACAAACAAGAATGTGAAGAAAATCATATCCCAGAGACTTTTGAATTGGTCAATTCCCGATTAGTTATCGCTGTTTTCTAAGCTAGGCATTTCGTCAAACACTAGGCCGGCAATAGTAGGGTAGGTCAAGTTCCACAGTGTTTTAACGACGACTCATTGAAGTGGAGGGAGTGTACATGAGAGAGGGCGTGTTATATGTAATGCATGCGCATTGAAAGTTTTCGGTTTGTGGGTTGGTGTGAACTTTGTTAATTACAGAAAAGGGAGAGCAAGTTGGAATGCAGTATCATCCAAGGCACCGGATTTTTCTTCTTCCTCCCCCTTTAGAACATTCCTGTTTCCACCCCTTCTGATCCATCAATTTAATCGATGACCACCTAATTATGGATGATGGCCTAGCTAGCGACAAGAAGGTTGATTGTGAATGCGGTTGCTGGACACATTCTAGAGCGCTCGGAGCAACAAAAATCTAGGTAAATCTAGGACAAGAATTCATACATCTTGGGATAAACATGGCATAACTTTTGACTTGGGAGGAGTTATATAGACCATGATACCGATCTGGAATAGTTAGTTCAGAAGATACACTATGGCCAAAGGTGGACGCCCATTTTAAGTTGTTTTACTCCTCAAACATCTTTTCTCTGGGTTTGAACTACTTTTTAATTTCTGGACCTATCCGTTTGTTTGTGGGTTTTCAGTCCATTTGTTGTTTCTTTTAATTTCAAATTTTATTTACTAAAATTAGGATTTCTTTAGTATATATAAGGATGTCAATGGTTCGGTTCAGCTCGATTTTTTAGGAAAAACCGAACTATTTGGGTGTGCATTGACTTTGAGCCAAATCGTGACCTAAACACAATACAACCCAAATCAAAAACTCACTTCAATTTTTCAGTTTTCTTATTTGTAATATTAAGAAGATGTTTAGTAACAAAGGAGAGAGATTGTGTAAATTGTAAAATTAAGAAGATGGGGATATTCAACTATTGAACTGAACCGAAACTATTCAAACAAGAATAAAAAAAATGGTTATTTTTCATTATCCGAATCGGAACCCAAACCAAACCGAAAACACCCAAACATTAAGCTCAATTCGGTTTGGTTCTAGTTTCAGTTTGGTTTCGACACCCTTATGTATAAATGCTTAACTCATTTCAGAAAGGGACAACTTTAGAAAATAGTTTTTTCTAGTTATATTGAGAAGATTTCTTTTGTTCTTTCTTACTTCCACATGCTTGCAAGTTTATACTAGTGTCTACAAACTTAGTTTTACTCTCTAGTCGTATTGAACTCTTCTTTTCTGTGTCAATGATAACTCTTTTGTTGTCATTTGAGGGGCGTCTTGCGTCCATCATTCTTTTAATGTAGCATGACTAGGATAAAGAATGCGATGCTTCGATTTGTATCTGATCAATCTCGTCTCAATCATTGATGCATGTGAATGAGATAGACATCAATGATTGAAATATTTTCAGTCGTCTACAGAAATACCACGCAAATGGAGGATTTAGATCCATGGGACACAAAGGATTGCAGTAAGTGCTTACCGATGGGATTACTTAAGCGCTCTAAAAGAATCGTATTTCATGCGTTGGATTTTGAATTTTATATGATTTTTATACCTTGTTGCTTGGTATTTGCTTTAATCCCTTTTCTAGTACCTTATTAGCAAACTGAAAATCAATTTAGCAAAACAAAGCTTCCCTCCCAAAAACGAAAAGGGCCACCAAATAGAGGCAGATTCTTATCCAAACTTGATCCACCACAGATCGCGTGGCTCAAATCGTTAAAAATGTGGGCCTCACCAAGGACCGATCACATTCAACGGCTCAAATCGTTAATTAATCCACAATGGACTAAGCCTAGACGATAATTTCGCTCAAACATGGGGCTTCGTCCTATTTATCATGAGACATGCACGCGATGGGCCTATGCCTATATTTTATTTTATTTTTGCAGACGCTATTAGCGGATTGCTTGTGGGGTGCGAAGTAATCTTTTCTTAATAACCCAAGACTAGATAGGAGTCGAAGTCACATTTACCGCTAATTTAGGAAGACAAATTGGCGTTTTCCTTCGAACCCATGGGTAGGTTTTGAACCATTGGAGACTCCAAGTCAAAAGCCCAACGTAATCCATGACAATGCATGATCTCACTCTCCCTATTAGTGCTGAATGGAAATTCGAGTGCAAACTGAATCTTTCAAATTTGACTAACAGCTAAACGTGTAAAAAGATCATGACGGGTCATGCACGATCTCCATCTTAAATTTAATAGTTGAACCCATAACTGGTGCCCCCACTCATTTCATGAGGATTCTCTACGGTATGGCTTACAATGGAGGAAAGTACTAAAAATTTCCTAAATATATTGTGATAGTACCAATTCAGTTCTAAACTTTTTAATTTGACTAATTTAGTCTTAAGCCTTTTTTGCATTTGTGCTAATTGAATTTATCTAGTCAATTTTGGATAAAAATCGCCAATATTGATACTGGCTATTTTATGTGGCACGGTTAGCATTAATTGTTGTGCTTTCTGCAACAATTTTAGGCTTAAGTTTGTTGGGAGTGCACAACAAAAGTCCCATATCTTCTTTCGGGAAGATCACCAAGAGGGAACCAAGTTCGAGCCCATCAACAAATCTAATTGGACTCACCTTCATTTAAAAACTTAAACCAATGAGTTATGGGCCAATTATGATATATTAACTACTCTACACCACATTAATTTTCCCATATGAGATTTCTCTAACACAACTCACTCACACGTGCATCCTATCAATCTCCCCCTCATGTGTGAGCTAAGTGTTAGGTTTGCTCTCTCTTAATTCGAGTATCCATTTGCATCAACTTCCTACGGGCCCATGTTGTACACCGCAACACTAGAAACCACAACCATAGGATCTAATACCATTATTGGATGAACTTGGGTCTCTCTCATCCCAAAAGCTAGCTTAAAGTGTGATGAGACAGCCTCAATAATCTCTCCCTCACACATCGGGTCAAGGTTAGAATAAGAACAACCCATAACTCTTCCGTATGACTATTGGGTCCAAATTTATTGACAGCGTAGGCTCTGACCAATTATTGGCAGCACGCAGTAGAAGTTTGATACCATCTTTCGAGGAAATCGCCAAAAGGGAATCTAAGTCCGAGTCCATCAACATATTTAGTTGGATTCACATTCACTCAAAAGTTTAAGCCAATAAGTTATGAGCTAACTAAAATATATTAACTATTCTACACCACGTCAATTCTCCAATATGAGATTTCTTTAACATGATTTACTCACACATGCATCCTAACATTAATGTCGACAAATTACAAAATGTTTTGATTTTTTTCATCGTGGCCTAAAAGGGTTGCGGCCCTGGCCCAAGCTGTCGTCGCTCGTAGGCAAGGGTGGCTCTCACAATAGGCCACTAGGGAAGAGCCCTCACCAGATTTGGCAAGGGCTTGGCGGCCCTCCTTGGCCACAAAGAGAAAAAAGGAAAAGAAAAAGAAAAATTAAAAGAAAAAAATATTTAAAAATTGTAAATATTGTATATATCAATGCTAAAATCGTGCCAATGCAAGACAGTTGACACCCATGTTAGAGATTTTCGGCCAAAATTAATTACATTGACTCAATTGGAACAAACGCAAAATGTTTAGTACTAAATTTATTAAATTAAAAAGTTTAGGACTAAATTGGTACAAATGTAATAAATTTATTACTTTTTTGGTACTTTTTCCATTGACGGTGTGATCAAGTTGTCTTTTTTGCCGTAGGATTAGAGATGAAGTAAACAAGAATGCGCGGGATATCTTGATCCAACGGTAGATATAATCTGACTGAATGAGTAATTATAGGAATGGTAGGTCATATTGCCTTCGAAGAAGAAGTCTCCATCCGTCTTGAGGTAATTGCTTTTGGATAGACGAAGACATTATACGTCGCACGCACTAAAAAGGTAGACCAAGTCATGATGCGATTCAACCACCGGTAACCACGCGGGCACAAAACAAGGATTGTTTCACTACTTCGTCTTGTCAGAAGGGTTTTTGTTATGCGGCTGTTGACTCGATCGGTTTGGCATGGCACAGAATCTTTGTTTCTATCTTTTCTCGTACCTTTTTTCTAATTGGTGTCTTAAATGGACTTACACGAACTAAGTTTAGAGGAGAAAGACGAGCATTGTCGAGAGATAGAGAGAGAGGGGTAAAGTCAATTATGATTGAGGCTTTATTTATTTCGCGAAAAATATGACAATTTTTGAAAACGTTTTGTATGAAGCCATTTTTGAAAATGACAATATTTTTCGGTTTTAGACTAAAACCTGAAAATGAGTTAGAAATATTTTCCGCAGTTTAGTATGGAAAATCTCATTTGATTTTCCTTTGTGCACTTGTTTTAATATTTTTTATTTTTTATTTTTTTCATTTTTCTGTAACAAATTGAATTTGAATTATTTTTATTTTCTTTCTTTTTTAGTTTTTCTCTCTTCGGCCAATTGCCGGCCACGGCGACCGGCCTTAGGAGAGGTTGAGCTTGCCCAAACGGAGCCTTAACTCAATTTGGATAGAATGATAAGGAAGAAAACGAAGCGATTTAGATAATAATGAGAGAGAGAGAGAGGAAAAAAACAAAAGAGAGAGAGAGAGAGAGAGAGAGAGAGAGAGAGAGAGAGAGAGAGAGAGAGAGGATTTGAAGTGATTGAGTTATAGTGTTGTTTGAATTTCAGCGCTGGAAAATGTATGAAAAATTAATTATACATTCAATGTAAATGGAAAATTATAGAGATGGCTCTACTTTTTTATCACAAAAAACTTTAAGAGATATTTCATATTCTATAATGTTATAAATACGTAAGCAAGACCGACACGCGACACGGACACGCAACACGACACATCATTTCTTAAAAATATAAAATTTCGACTTATTTGGGACATGTTGTATATTAAATAAATATTTTTACTTTTAATTAATTTAATTCAAATTTATAATTAATTAGTTAAAAAAAGAACAAACAATGAATTTACACTAATTATTCAACATTCAGTACTTTTATTTTTCGAAAAGTACTTCTTAATTTTATTTAATTATTTTTTCGATTAAATAAAAAATCCCTCGTCTCTTTCCACCCCACCCCAACTCCCTTTTTTTCCCTCATCTCTTTCCCCCACCCCCATATTTTTTTCACTTTTCTTTCCCTCCCCCACCACCAGACACTTCCCCCTCCCTCCTGTCACTTCCCCCTTTTATCCCTCATCTCTTCCCCCCACCCCCATCTCTTTTTACTTTTCTTTCCCTCCCTCACCACATGACACTTCCCCCTCCCTCCTGTCACTTCCCCCTTTTTGCCCTCGACACTTCCCCCTCCCTCTAACACGCTAAATCTTTTTGTATTCTTTTAGTTTTCTTCTCGAAACCCTAGCAGCGCTCTCTTCTTCTCCTCCTCGCCACACGACCCCTTCCTCTCCTCTTCCTCTCGATCTCTGCTTGCTCTCGGTCCTCATCACCGTTCACCGCCTCCCCCTCCCTCCTGTCACTTCCCCCCTTTTTTTCCCTCGACACTTCCCCCTCCCTCCAACACGCCAAATCCTTTTGTATTCTTTTAGTTTCCTTCTCGAAACCCTAGCAACGCCCTTCTTCTTCTCCTCCTCGCCGCATAACCCCTTCCTCTCCTCTTCCTCTCGATCTCTGCTTGCTCTCGGTCCTCATCACCGTTCACCGCCTTCCCCTCCCTCCTGTCACTTCCCCCTCCCTCCAACACACCAAATCCTTTTGTATTATTTTAGTTTCCTTCTCGAAAATCTAGCAGCGCCCTTCTTCTTCTCCTCCTTGCCGCACGACCCCTTCCTCTCCTCTTCCTCTCGATCTCTGCTTGCTCTTAGTCCTCATCACCATTCACTGCCTCCCCCTCCCTCCTGTCACTTCCCCGTTTTTTTCCCTCGACACTTCCCCTCCCTCCAACATGCCAAATCCTTTTGTATTCTTTTAGTTTCCTTCTCGAAACCCTAGCAACGCCCTTTCTTCTCCTCCTCGCGCACGACCCCTTCCTATCTTCTTCCTCTCGATCTCTCGCTTACTCTCGGTCCTCATCACCGTTCACCGCCTCCCCCTCCCTCCCGTCACTTCCCCCTCCCTCCAACACGCCAAATCCTTTTGTATTCTTTTAGTTTCCTTCTCGAAACCCTAACAGCCTTTCTTCTTCTCCTCCTTGCCGCACGACCCCTTCCTCTCCTCTTCCTCTCGATCTCTGCTTGCTCTTAGTCCTCATCACCATTCACTGCCTCCCCCTCCCTCCTGTCACTTCCCCGTTTTTTTCCCTCGACACGTCCCCCTCCCTCCAACATGCCAAATCCTTTTGTATTCTTTTAGTTTCCTTCTCGAAACCCTAGCAACGCCCTTTCTTCTCCTCCTCGCTGCACGACCCCTTCCTATCTTCTTCCTCTCGATCTCTGCTTACTCTCGGTCCTCATCACCGTTCACCGCCTCCCCCTCCCTCCTGTCACTTCCCCCCCTTTTTTCCCTCGACACTTTCCCCTCCCTCCTGTCACTTCCCCCTCCTTCCAACACGCCAAATCCTTTTGTATTCTTTTAGTTTCCTTCTCGAAACCCTAACAGCCTTTCTTCTTCTCCTCCTCGCCGCAAGACCCCTTCCTCTCCTCTTCCTCTCGATCTCTACTTGCTCTTGGTCCTCATCACCGTTCACTACCTCCCCTCCCCCCCCGTCACTTCCCCTTTTTTCCCTCGACACTTCCCCTCCCTTCAACATGCCAAATCTTTTTGTATTCTTTTAGTTTCCTTCTCGAAACCCTAGCAACGCCCTTCTTCTTCTCCTCCTCGCCACACAACCCCTTCCTCTCCTCTTCCTCTCGATCTCTGCTTGCTCTCGGTCCTCATCACCGTTCACCGCCTCCCCCTCCCTCCTGTCACTTCCCCCTCCCTCCAACACGCCAAATCCTTTTGTATTCTTTTAGTTTCCTTCTCGAAACCCTAGCAACGCCTTTCTTCTTCTCCTCCTTGCCGCACGACTCCTTCCTCTCCTCTTCCTCTTGATCTCTACTTGCTCTCGGTCCTCATCACCTTTCACCGCCTCCCCCTCCCTCCTGTCACTTCCGCCCTTTTTTCCCTCGACACTTCCTCCTCCCTCCAACACACCAAATCCTTTTGTATTCTTTTAGTTTCCTTCTCGAAACCCTAGTAGCGCCATTCTTCTTCTCCTCCTCACCGCACGACCCCTTCCTCTCCTCTTCCTCTCGATCTCTGCTTGCTCTCAGTCCTCGTCACCGTTCACCGCCTTGCCTCCAGCCCTTCCTCCCTCGTAGCTGTAGCTCGTCGCCGATCCATCACAACATCACAGAGTGGCGGCCCTCGTCTTAGTCTCTGCTCTTTCTCTAGCCGTCTCTCGCCGTCGCGGGCTCGCCATCGCTCACAACCTCATCTCTGCTCCCTCGCCCTTGCCTCCACCCTCCATTGTCTTTGGGACATGCGTGTTGACAAAAGTTGACCACATGTCGACAAATCCGACACGCGATCAATGCGTGTCCGAGCGTGTCAACATGTCCGACATGTGTCGGACACGACACGGAAGCACGTCTAACGTGTACGTGCTTCATAGATAAATACTACACTTATGTCATAATATTGCATAATGATAAGTAGTAAAATTTACTTTATGAGAATGAGAAAACATTCATATATAAATTTTAAGTACTATAGACTCCATTATGCATGAACATGTTATGTAATAGACAGAAAAAAAAATCTATTAAATATACTTCTTCACTACTATAGAGAGGACAAATCATTGTCCCTGCAACACAATATTTATGGAAGAATAGACTAACGCATTACGAAATAATGCCAACCAACACAAAATATAATGAAATTCAAGATGGTAGTGAAAGCTACTTAAAATGATGATTTGCTTAAAAGAAATCGACTAATCAATCGTGTGTGTCAACTTAAAGAGGAAAAAAGTCCTCCATGAATTAAATTTTAGTGGACCGCAATATATAGGATGTTTAATTAATATATAGGGAACTTATGTATAAGAAAAATAAAACCCACGATCCCCAATCTATCGTAATGATTTAAATGGTTTCGAAAATACCTCTTTTCCAATTATTAAATTTCATGGTTATTGTTAGAAGAGCTATATCTGCAAGCACTGTACTTTCCTGTACGTTGAATTTGGTACAATAAAGAAGGAAGGATTCTCAGTAGGTGTAAATTTTCAATAAATTTTAAAATGGAAAACCCTGGGAAACATGGCGATTAACCTAGTAGAATATGTAAAGTGAAATATGTGTAAAACTGGGGGAAATTGTTCAATCATCCTTAAATTTATTGTAGAGATTCAAATTCAGCACCAAACTTACTAATTTTGTTCCTAAATTTTTATGCGGAATTCCAATATATTCTTTTCGGCTAAATTTTCATTGAAGATTACTGGTGCAGTAATGTGCCATGTAAGACAACAAATTTTGTTTCACACTTTCCACAAAAAAATGTTGAGGTATCTAGAATTAACAATCATTAAGTGATGGCATGTGTGAGTGGAGTTGAAATGTCACAGGCATCTAGTATTAACAATCATCAAGTGATGGCATGTGTGAGTGGAGTTGAAATGTCACACATTGCTAAAAATGGAGTTTATATGCTCTTTATATATGCATAGTCTCCCTCCACTTATTGATTCAACTTTTTCAGTTGGACTTTCTATCGTATATATGGATGATTTTTTACGGCGTAGGCAATTAAGAACATCTACTTTAATCTTCACCGCCTTATCTTCTCATGCCACACACGAGCTGTCTCCACCAATTGTTCATATTTGATTACTAATAGAAATTCCACATAGGGCGTATAGATTTTTCTCGACATCTTCAGCCCCTAGGAATTTCCGTCAAATATAATAGGGCAGATGGTGCCCACGTAACCAAAGGAAAGGGACATCATGTCTGTTTACTGAACATCTTAAGCTATGCAATATTATACATTTGATGCTTTTCTAATGTATAAAATACAATCTTACCATTCAGTATATATGTCTTCAACAGCATAATGTTGCAAGCATATATATCTAAACATGCGAAGACGAATTGGGTCGCGTCCAAAGCTCATCATTGACTTTTCCACTCGAATAAGCATCCGATATTGTTTTCCCATTATATTGTGGTAGATGCCTTCTTTTTTACTTGCTAACCATTTTTCAATCCTTCAGTTTTCGAGTCTTATTCTTATGTTGAGAATCGACACGCCTATAGACATTTCATGTAGATAGAAAGTTCGGGGTGATTTTTCTGTAATTTAATAGTACGTGGTTGCCTGAATCTCTATTCGGTCTCATTTAGCACTAATTTGATTCATTGTTAGTACAATGTATGCAAATTAGTCAGTTAACATTTTCATTCAAGAAATACAACTCGGTTGATAATTTTCATTTATGTTTCATTTGTGTTGACACCTAAATTTTGGCGATCCAGTCATTTATTTATTGCATAAAAATTAGGGATTAACTTTTAACCCCTAAAAAAAATTAATTAATTGAATAGCATATAATTGTATGTGCATTTATTTTTAATTTGCATTTGCATTGGACTGATGACAGATGGGCTCGAATTGGTGATTCTGAGTTTTAAATTGATAAGTCAGACTAATCTCATGAAAAGAGCAAATTGGCCCAAGTCCATATTCTCGAGGAGATATGATGAGCTCATCTTTGCAATATTTCAAATTTGAGAAAAATTCTATTGCAATTTTGAATCTTTGGCAATATGTGATAAAATCAGTAAAGAATATTCATTTTTTGCAAAGGAAATCTAGAAGAGATGTGGAAAATAAAAAGAGATATTGCGTTTGGAAAAAATCTTCATAGATGTTGATTTGAAGAAAAAAATAAAACCCTAATCCTTGGTTTATAAAAGGTTGCTACCGACACAAAGAGGGGGCCACACACAATAGAAACACATGGCCACGAAAAAAGTAAACTCACGTTCTCCACGGTGACAGTCGGCAACTCAGAATTTCGGAGCGCACATCAAGAATACACGAACAAAAGAGTGAACAGCATAGACGGTCGAGGCCCTCTTGATCGAAGCCAGCTTCGCATTGTCTCCCAGCCCCTCGCCGTTTGTCCCATTTAACAACCCGTCGGCTAAAGTCGAGAATACCAAGTCAGGAAAACCCATGGCCACGTGATCTGAATTAGAGAACTCTAAAGGAAAGAAGACAGCAAAAAGGAAGGTGGCACATTATGAGAGCACGTCGGTTCATGAGGGAAGAGAGGTGGAGGTTTATTTTTAAAAAAGAGTCAAAGGTCAACAAAAGAAAGGGTCTCCTTCTTGGGCAAGTCGTGCCCTTTGCCTAAATTCTGGACGCTTTCCGCGGCTTCCCCGACGCTCCCATCCGGAGACGACGCAGCATCTCTCTATATCAAGCCGTTGCTGTTGCACTGAGACCCCGGACCAACGGTGTTCACGATCCTTCCTAAGGACAACAAAACTTCTCTTTGTTTTCGCAGGTTTCCCACGAGTGGCTAAGACTTTCAGAGCATCCGAAAGTTGCCGCTACCGCTGATCTTGATCTTGGGACGTGTCATTCAAGCGAATTGCCTCATCGTGTTAAGAAGCATCAACTCGAATTGCTATCTGCAAGCCTCGCTGGCCTGCGCTACTTATCTAACAGCCCTTGGTGTCGTAACACCACCTCTTCACCGTGTCGAGTCTGTCCAATTTTGACAAGCAAGTGTTTGAACAAAGTAATAGTTTTATCTTAGTCAAGATTCATATATTATGTTGCCTTGCTTGAATTATTGCATTCTTGATTGAACTCTCGAATGATGTTATCATAATCTCGAGTAGCCTTTTAAATTAGGGATTAATCCCTAATTTCACAACTTGACAATCCAATTTTCACGCCCGAAATCTGACTCGCAATCGCACAGAAAAATCATCAATCTGATCTCACGCTCGAGATTCGATTCGCGATTTTGTTTAAAATTGACTGCACAAGATATGATTCGTCAATTTATGGATATCAACCTTATCTTGCTTGATTTGTTGTCAGGTTATGTGAATTGATTTTGTTCTCATAAAAGAAAACCCCAAAAAAAATGAGTTAGATTAGGTTCATTGCTTGTTTTAGGGTTAGGAAATTTAGTTATTTCAAATTTTTGAAATAAAAATCCAAAAAAATGCATTCATCTAGGTTGTTATTTTTTTAAATTTAAATTGCACGTTTAATTATGTGTCAATTTTAATTTCGAATTTTATGAAAAGAAAAAACTAGAATTAAGGCATTCTTTGCATGTTATTGCATATTAGGATAAGATTTCATGTTTAATTTTTAAGTTTAGATTTTTTTTTTCCTAGATTGGTTGTATTTTAGGTTAGGGATTACCAAGTTGAGATAATGTCCTAGTTTAAATTAAGATTTGGTCTAACCTAATTCTTAATATAAGTTGGATGATATCTTAATTTGGATAGATAATTTTCGCAATTTTCTAATTTCAAATTTCATGGAAAATACCAAAAAAAATTGTCTTTAAATAAATTAATTTTATTCTCTAGGATAGGTTGCATGCTCATTAAGAAAACAAAAAATATTTCACTTTCGTCATATAACTTAGGTCATATTGCTATGTCATATCATTTCATATCAGATTAGTAGCATGCATTGCATAAAAACATGATTCTCATTAGATAAGTGAACAAAAAAAAAGTAATTGCGTGTTAATTAGAAGTCATATCTAGGACTGTCGATGTGAATTTTGATCTAACACTGCAGATGCTTTTGTTGTTACGGGATAAGTTCTGTAATTTATTCATTGCTTTTCTTGAATGTTAAATTGGTGGTTTGTGCACCCTCATGATCACCTCACATGTTAGGGAGGTAAATTAAAATTAATTCAAGCTGCCTGCAAAATATTTTTTCTAAATAAAAGGGAAAGGTATTGGAAGGACATTAGAAAAATTTAGCGTAATCAAGTCCTCGAATTTACAATCTCTGGTTTGTAGGAGTAAAGTAAATCTCATCTTGGGTTTCTAATCGACCCACTCAAAATAGATTAGTGGCGACTCTTAATTAAAAAATCATTTGCCTGTTAAAAACTTAAACCTAAGTCGCAAATTGGTATGGGCTTGGGAGAGCCCGAGCTAAGTTTAGGCTTAGTAATTCATTAGCCAAACCTAGGTAGTTCACCCAAATTTTTTTTTGCGACAATTCGTGACTATAGACTAGCCATTAGCTTAATAAAATGGATTAACAATTTGAACAGATAATCTCTCAAAGAAGCCGCATTGTTCTATTACTCTTTTTGGGAAGGATGATGAACGGCATAGTCGATTTTGTAGAAATTGTCTTTCTCAAAATTGTCGAGAAAAAGGAATTATTAACATTCAAAATACTATTTAAATCAATGGGTGTGTTTTTCTTTAGTGCAATGTTGATATTGCTTTGAAGATTCTCTTCTTCTCCAAGGTTTCTTGTTGCTTTTGAAGTACTCCACACATGACCTTGCTTTCAGTTGTATTGCAATCAAAACATTCTTGCCACATACGTCACACATTGGATTAATTCCTAGCTTAGTGAAGTATTAGCAATATATATATATATATCCATGTTTTTATTGAAGTTGTCCCTCGAGCCATAGTTTCAAAATATGGAGTTTGTCATGACAAATGGAGCGATTTCCTATAGATTGTCAAGTGCGACATGAATTAGTGAATGGAATTTTGCTCCGATGTAATGCTGAAGCGATTCTTGCGGGATTGGATATTTTCCATGTTGTATTCGGTTGTGGTAGGATAGGCTGCCTCAGCCGATTCTAACCAGATTTTGTGTCATAGGAATTCAGTTAGAAAATCTAGAAAGCAGAATGACTTGATTAAATAAATTTAAAAGTACATGAGCTCAATTAGAAAATTCTTGAAGGCGCGCGCGTGCACACACACACATATATATATATATATATATATATATATGTATATATTATACACACTAAACGTATATAATTCCTAGCACTTTAGGGTCATCCTCACAAATTTTGTGCAAGAAATCTTATGCAACTGATGAGTCGAGCTAGTATTTCATAAGCTCACGGCCTTACTTACTTGATAACATTATTAGATGGGCATTTTTCTGAATCCTAGATTTAACTTGTTTATCTAGAAAAGGGATATCTATATAGCAATCACATCATGTGATGTGACTATAGAGAGAGACCTATCAATAAAGAATCTTTCAATTATCAACCAGAAGTGCATGTTGCACAAATAGTATGATTAGTAGGTTAATCTATATAGACGTGTAACCAATGAATACAATGCCTTTTCGAGCTTCCCCGCCGAGGAAAGATGTCAACATCTAAAGCATTAATCGGATGGCTTGAACTAGAAATTTCTGACATATTCATACAGTAATCTAGTGCTCAGTCGAGCTAAAAACTGAAAGAGAGAAATAGCCCAGATCGGAAGGCAGGACGGGTAAGCATGAAGTGCTAAAGTGCAAGTGACTGCCTGAAAATGTCATTCATGATGTCTCTGTATTTCCGGCGGGTGGTTGATGCGGCCTTCAATGCTCGTGATCTCCCTCTGTTCAGTCACATGTCGCAATTTTCAACGATATCTTCAAAGTCTCCCTAAAGAAAAAATATAAAAAATACTCAATATCAAATCAAATCGTAAAAGACCTAAAAAATAATGGGAAAGAGAGATAAATCATAGAAGGGAACGTCGGTCACCAAAAAATCATAGAAGGGAACGTCGTCGTTCTCCTCGCGCATTCACAGTAGTTTCAAACTCTCCTATGCCAGCTCTTTGACATATTCATACAGTAATCTGTCTCTCTTTAAAGAAAAAATATAAAAAATACTCAATATCAAATCAAATCGTAAAAGACCTAAAAAGTAATGGGAAAGAGAGATAAATCATAGAAGGGAACGTCAGTCACCAAAAAATCATAGAAGGGAACGTTGTCGTTCTCCTTGCGCATTCACGATAGTTCCAAACTCTCTCTGGGCCCGTTTCGTTCAGTTTTTGGAGAATACATTTGCAAAAATGCAAATACCTTTGGATGAAGGGGGTTTTCTGAAATGTAAATAATGTTTGGTAAAATTTGCATTGAGAAACAACTTCGGCTAAGATACCGTTTGGTAAAATTTGCATTTGTAAATGACTTTTATTAAATTAAAAAAACAAAAAAATATTTTTTTTTTTTTTTTTGAAGTCCAGCCACCGAACCGCCAGATCTGGCGTCTGAACCGTCGAATCTAGCCCCCGGACGGCCATTGCCTGGGGTCGCGCGACCCAGGCGAGGCCATCAGTTGCCTGGTCGCGTGACCTAGGTGTCGCCTGAGGTCTGGCGATGGTCGCTGAGGTCGGGCAACCCTCAGGCGGCGATTGCTGGCATGTCATCGGCGCGCACGACCCCTTGGCCGGTGGTCATCGGCCTCCAATTGGCTTCTTCATCGGAGAAGATGAACAGTAACCGAAACTTGCATTCCGAAAATGCAAGTTTCCAAAGAACCTCTAGACCTGCTTTGGACTAAAAGCCCTTAGAGTCATTTGAAGATGCAATTGCATCATGCCAAAGTTGCCTAAAAAATCGAACCAAACGCGTTTGCATTTGGCCAAGGGACTTTAGGATGCGTTTGGTTCAGCATTCCCAAGGGGCTTTTAGCTTCCAAAGCCCCTTGGGGAAATGCGGGACTATTTGGCAACCATTTTAAAGTAGCTTTTAAGTGGAAGTCAGCATTGAGAATGCTAAAAGCCCAATACTAATAGAGATTAGCTTAGAGCTTTTAGCATTTGGCTGAATGCTGAAACTTATTTTTTCTTCCAAAACTATCCTCACTCATTCTTCAAATTTCTGATTTTGCCCTCGTTATTATTTTTTTTAAATGCCAAAATAATGCTAAAAAAATCAAATATATATAAATGCTAAAAAAATCAAATATATTTTGGTCTTTTTAAAAAAATTACTTATATATTTGATTTTTTAGCATATATATTTGATTTTTTTTAGTTTTATTATCAAAATTTATATCTAAAAAGTCGCATACATTTTTTTTTTCAATTTTAAACAAATAAAAGTTAAAAAGTTTCCCTTTGGTTTGATCATTGGCATCAGAGAGGCCCGCTAAGCTTATTTTTCTCGGATTCCTTCATTGATAGCTCAGGCTTTTCTAGACAAGCCACAGTAGTGGATCTCTTCTCCCCTTTTGGTGGCACCCCCAGGACTCTCTTGGAAGATGGGGGTTACTCTCTTTCGGTCCTTTCCCGATCTGCTGATCGGCTCACCTGGCTTAGAAGCCCTTCTCACGCCTTCTCGGTTGCCTCAGCGTGGGATATCATTAGGAGGAAGAGGGATCGTGTTCCATGGGCTTCGCTTATCTGGAACCATTCGATTGCTCCTAGATTTCAATTCAACTTGTGGCTAATCATCAGAAATCGCTTACCCACCCAGGTTCTTCTTCTTTCTTATGGTAGAATTGATAGTGGCCTATGTGCCTTTTGTAATTCCAGACCGGACTCTATTGATCATCTATTCTTCGACTGTCACATCTCTTCTAGCCTTGCTTTCTTTTGGGCCGCGAGATGTAACATGCCGTGGAGAAATAGATCCTGGTCGGAGAATCTACTGTGGGCCCTCAAATTCCTCCCGGGCAAGGATTTTCATTATAGCATTGCCCGGTATTCGTTTGGTGCCTTGTGCCACTTGATTTGGAAAAAGCGGAATGCCATTATTTTCCAGGGGGAGGCCTTAGACCTACCAGCTTTGAAGAGCCATCTCATCAAGACGGTCAGGGACAAGGCGCTCACCTTTAGCAGTGTGATTGGCAACCCGAGAAACAGGAGGCTCCAACGTTGCTGGGGCTTTGACTCCTGTATCTTCGGTGGTTTTTTCTGACTCCTAGCCTTGCGGCCTCTTGGCTCTTGGAGGTCCTTCTCTCTTCTGTTTTGCTACGGATTTCGTCGGGCTGCTTCCGCGTCTGGCATCGCAGCTCCCTGGTATTGGTTGCTTTATCCGCACGGCTGTTTGCTGTCTGCCTTGAAGACTTCTGGTTTCGGTGCTCTTTCTGTCTTGGCCTGTGTGGCTTTTGTTAGTCTACCCTTGTGGTTTTCTTCTTCTTGCCCCTCTTGTTAGGGCGTTTCTTTCTTTCTTTGGCTCCCATTCACTCATTCAGACTTGTTGTCTCTTTGAGTGAAAGTTTTGGCGCCGATCTTATGTACTTTGGTTCAAAGCTATTTATATATTCTTACCTTTACAAAAAAAAAAAAGTTAAAAATTTCCGACAAAGGGTTTGGTCTTTTTTTTTTTTAATATATATATATATATATATTTGATTTCTTAGCATTATTTTCAAATTTATATTTAAAAAATCGCATACATTACTTTTTCAAATCTTAAAAAAAAAAATTAAAAAATTTCAATGAAGGATTTTGTCGTTTTATATATATATGTATTTGATTTTTTTAGTATTATTGTCAAAATTTATATTTAAAAAGTTGCGTGCATTATTTTTCAATTCTAAACAATCAAAAATTTAAAAATTCTGATGAAGGGTTTGGTCCTTTTAAAAAAAATTATATATATATATATATATATATATATGTTTTTTTAGCTTTATTTTTAAATTTATATTTAAAAAGTTGCATACATTATTTTTTTCAATTTTAAACAAATAAAAATAAAAAAAATTTGACGAAGGATTTTGTCTTTTTAAAAAAAAAAACTATATATATGTATTTGATTTTTTTAGCATTATTGTGAAAATTTATATTTAATAAGTTGCATACATCATTTTTTTCAATATTAAAAAAATAAAAATTAAAAAATCCGATGAACGGTTTGGTCTTTTTAAAAAAAAATTATATTTGTATTTGATTTTTTTAGTATTATTGTCAAAATTTATATTTAAAATGTTGCATACATTATTTTTTTCAATTTTAAACAAATAAAATTTAAAAAAACTAATATTAATCATTCAAAGAGCTTTTCAAATGTGTTTTCTACCGAACGACATTTCTCTCAAAGTTACTTCTCAAAGCATAATTCACCAAATATCATTTACATTTGCCTAAAGTCCTTTAGGCTAAACTACTTTACATTTTTCCAATGGACTTTCAAAATGCTGAACCAAACGCATCCTTAAGAGTCCCAGAGTCTATTCCCAAAGCCGAACCAAATGGGGCTAGCTCTGCCGACTAACATATTCATACAGTAATCTGTCTCTCTCTAAAGAAAAAACATAAAAAATACTCAATATCAAATCAAATCGTAAAAGACCTAAAAAGTAATGGGAAGGAGAGATAAATCATATAAGGGAACGAATTTCCGTACCCTCCACCATCTTTCACCAAAAAAAGAAAAAATCATAGAAGGGAACGTCGTCGTTCTCCTTGCGCATTCACAGTAGTTCCAAACTCTCTCTCTGCTCTGCCAGCTCTGACATATTTAGACATATTCTGTCTCTCTCTTGCCAGCTCTGCTTTTGTTTCTTGGTTCTCCTATAAATGGGTTTTCCATCATCCTCTATATAAACTTCATAGTCGAGTGAAATCTCTCTCTCTCTCTCTCTCTGAGTGATATTTCTTCTTCTGATAGAGAGAGAGAGTCATGGCCGAGATTGGAAATCATGATGTTGTGGTGGAAGTGAAGGACACGAACTCAACACCCAAAATCAAAGAAGAGGCAGGCCCCTGTTTCTCTCTGCCTTTCTTCCAAAAGGTGAGATGTCCAGGATTGTTCCTCCGTCGTCTCCTTCCTATACTTTTCGTGCCCGTGCTGCAACGGAAGAGAAAGAAAAAGAAATCAGTCCTTTTCCCTCTTCTTTTAAGTTCGTTTTATGTCCTTGCTTCTCCATTTTATCCGTACTTCCTTGGCATCCTGCTGCCCATGGTAGAAAACTACGTGTACTCTATTTTTTTGAAACATCGATCTTTCGGAATTCATTTGGCAGTACGGACTAGTGCAGTCCTGCCCCAAAGATCAACATGAAGTTTCGAGCCTATGTCCAAAACCAAAGATTTTCTCCTTACCATTAGTCTCCAGTTAAAACAGACGCAACTTAGGAGCAAAATTAATCACCATAGAACCTGCACGAGTGATGCGGGATTGACTTTAAAGTGATCTTGGGCTGTTCGCAGTTGATAGCGGAGATGTTGGGGACCTACTTCTTGATATTCGCCGGTTGTGGGTCGGTGGTGGTGAACAAGAATGAGAAGGTGGTGACGCTGCCGGGGATAGCGATTGTGTGGGGGCTCGTGGTGATGGTCCTGGTTTACTGCGTCGGCCACATCTCCGGTGCCCATTTCAATCCCGCCGTCACCATTGCTTTTGCCGTCACCAGGAGATTCCCACTGAAGCAGGTAATTTTGGAAAATTTTCACTTTACATCTCACGTGGTGTTCTTACATAGCAGGATTGCTTCCAACTACCATGTCTCAGTCGTGCATTTGGTAGTGGAGCTTAATAAAACTGGGCAACAATCGAATAATTAACGGTCAATGTCCTATCTGTTATGCCCTCATCTAATGATGTTTCGATCCTCCTTTTCAGGTACCAGCTTATGTATTGGCGCAGCAACTCGGGTCGACCCTTGCGGCTGGGACGCTCCGGTTGTTGTTCTCAGGGGGCCATGACCAATTCGCAGGGACACAGCCTTCCGGGTCGGACTTGCAATCCTTTGTGATCGAGTTCATCACAACGTTCTACCTCATGTTTGTCATCTGTGGTGTTGCCACTGATAGTAGAGCTGTGAGTTTCACTTCATGTGTTGGTATCTTTTTTCTTTTCTTTTGGCTAATTTTCGCATAATAGGCTGACAGGAGGGAGGGGGAAGTGACAGGCTGATAGCCTGTGGCTGTCAGGTGATCTCAGGTGGTCAGGGGGAAAAGAAAGCGAAAAAAATTTAAGGGTGAGGAAAGAGACAAAAGGAAAAAAAGTGAGTTTGGGCGCCGCGGCGGGGTGGAACCCCAAGGGACTTTTTATTTAATCGAAATGATTATTAAATAAAATTAAAAAGTAATTTCAAAAAATAAAAATATTGTATGTTGAATGATTAGTGTAAATTTGTTATAAGTTCTTTTTTAATTAATTAATTATTTATAAATTTAAATCAAATTAATTAAAAATAAAAATATTTATTTAATATACAACACGTCCCAACTTATCGAAATTTTCTATTTTGAAAAATGATATATCGACGTGTCGTGCCGTCACGTGTAAAGGTTGTCAGACAATCTAAATAATAGCTGGTTTTCTCAGTAGTTCTCGTAAAGAACTAGCTTTATTATTTGAAATACAAGTTAGGAAATAATAATAATAATAATAATAATAATAATAATAATAATAATAATAATAATAATAATAATAATAATAAAAGACAAGTTGCTGTTCATCCTGTGTGATCACATTAATCATAATAAACAAATCCAATTATTATTCTCATTAAGAAATCTTATCTTGATGGACTATTTATGACATGGACTTGATCCTGTAGTTTAATCCAATAGCGACAATTATTTATTGTATGAATAATCAATTATGCCATTGTTTAATCATCTTGTGTTTGATTTGCTCAGATTGGAGAGCTTGCTGGTCTTGCTGTGGGTGCAACTATACTGCTCAATGTGATGTTTACTGGGTAAATTTAACTTGTCCTGTCTGCAGTTTTAAATAAACTTGTCTTTCTACTGTTTCAACTCATTCCAAAAGGTCTTGATGATGCTTATTCGTTTCCACATTAGTCTATACAAGATGATGACAAATATAGACTTTGGATTTAACCAAGGTGGTCAGACGAAGGCATTTATATTTCAGTCTTGTTTCTGTTTCAAAGTTTTCTTTAAGCAAGAAAGCAACCTTGGAGCAAAAATTGAGAAAACTGATTATTGATTTGTGCTCTCTCGTCAATTAGGCCAATTACAGGAGGGTCGATGAACCCCGCAAGAAGCTTGGGGCCAGCGATTGTGTCTAACCATTACAAAGGGATATGGATATACCTACTTGCCCCGACCATGGGCGCGATATCAGGGGCTGCTGTCTACAACACCATCCGATTCACCAACAAGCCTTTGCGCGAGGTTGTGCGGAGCGGCTCCTACTGAAGATGGTTAGCCTAGTCACTTATAATCTGCACGGTGATAGTGTGCGATAGATTGAAATAATGGTGCATCAGGTCTGATGATAGCGAGTTACGCATTGAAAGAAGACCATTGATGGTTTATAAAAGAGCCGTTGAAGTTTTGGATTCCATAGCTGATAAACCGTGACAGGTATATATAGCTGATAGATTTCTGAGACAAGACAGCAGTACACGTTTTAGCAAACCTACTCTGGTCAGTGAAGTGATTGTAGGAGCCATTCCGATACTAACAGAGAACCTCCCAACCACTCTCAAATGGCTAGCTAATCATCCTTGAAGGTCTCCAACAAATATATTGAAGACTAAAGTATATAAAGAGCAATGAAGCTATGAAGAGGGTTAGCCACAAGAATAAAATACGTAATATACTGTTATTGCCTTCTAAACTAGAAATCTTCACTACTATTGATCTGTGAACCTCTCTATATTTGGTTTATCATCGTAATAGCTTATAGTTAAAGAGTAAGTGCAATGTTATTGTATCCCGATTGTATGATCTATCAAGTGAAGGGAGCTACACTAGCAAATTGTAACTTGCAGTGTTTTTCTGATGATTCTCGACACCATCTCAAGTTCTTGATGAGAGAGAGAGAGAGAGAGAGGGAGGGAGGAAAAGGGGGGGGGGTGGTTTGGTGCCATGGTCGAAAGGGATTAGGTTCAGATATGAGGGTGAATTTTCGAAGGCGGTGTCTTTACACTAATGTGTAGGTATCGAATGCATGGATTTAGTTTTAAATGCATAGGAAAGATCTGCACTTAAAAGAACAGAAGCGATAATGACACTAGCATACTCCGAATTTGGATGCAACATCATAATGGTGTTACTAAAACTTATATTGAGTAAGGTACTCAAACCTTCTCAAAAGTTGACACACTATAAATAGAAAGCCAAGACCAATGTTAGGCCCTCAATTGAGTTTTGGTAAAATTGAATTACGGACTTAGTCCAAATCCTGTTCTCTGCTCTTGCTTCTATGTCAATTATCCTTTTGTTCTAATTCTCACTAGTCGAACATCAAATCTGCTGAAATATCTCACATTATTACACCTCTCACATTCTGTGTATCTTCATACAGGGCGAGTTTGTTGTTTTCCGGGACATTATCCAATGTCTGAAGTTAAGTCATATCCTTCAATAAGCCTTTGTTTGGCTGAAACACTTTTAAATCGCTTGTGAGAATTTCTAATGCTTTTGGGTGATCATTGTTGTCCAGCGTTTCAAGACATTTTTGTTTTCTCAGATCGAAATAGATCTGGGTGATGAATATGTTGATGTGGATCTCTGTGAAATTGGAAAAAAAACTTCTCAGCCTCATTCCACTTCCCTTCAAGTATTAGCTCCTCAAAATAACTCACAGCCAAAAAATAACTTTCTATTCTCGCTTGAGCGCCTGTGTAGTTTGTCTGTATCCACCAAATTCGTTGCTGTTAAGTAGAGGTCGCAAAATGGGTCTTAGACCCATATATGACCCATTTAAATCATAAATGGGTCACTCATTTTTAACAAAAAGTAGTTAAATGGGTTTAACAATTAAAGACTTAAGATAGGTGGGTTTAGAGCCCATTTTTTCAACCAAAACCTCACAATCTCTTTCTTCCTTCTTTAACTTTACAAAAATATCTTTTTATAAAAATCGAAATCATAATTATTTTTATTATAATTTTCTTTTCTTTTTTCTTTCATTTTTTTTTCTTTCTTCTTCCTCCTTCTGGTGGCTGACATGGTGATGGCTGGTGACCAGCCAGGCGAGCCTTGAGCCTCGCTAATCTGGCGAGACTCGAACTCGCCAGCGTTGGGCGAGCTCGAGCTCGCTGGATCTGGCGAGGCCTGCCTCGCCAACGCCTGGCGAGGCTCAAGCCTCGCCGATCTGGTGAGACTCAAACTCGCCAGCGTCGGTGAGCTGGGCGAGCTCGAGGCTCACCTATGGCCGGCCAAAGAAGAAAAAGAACCTTTACCAAAAAAAAAAAGAAGAAGAAGAAGAAGAAGAACCAAAAAGAAAAAAGAAAAGAGGAAAAGAAAAAGAAAAAGAAAATTAAAAATTATATTCTTAAAAAAAATAAAATAATTAAAAATTTAATTTTTAATAAACAAAAATAATTAAAATTCGATTTTATAAAATAATTATTTTAAAAATTATAAAAATTGTCCATTAAATTTGTGTTGTATAAAACTATTTTAGTAATACCATTTTAATTTTATATATATAAGCTTTTTTAAGTTTAGTTAAATTAGTATGAGTTAAGTATAGATCGGGTTAGGTATAGGTCAAAAATTTTGCATTGCAATAAATGGGTCATAAACGGGTTAAATGGGTCGATTTGGGTCGGACCGTTTATAACCCGACCCAAACTCAACCCGACCCACCCATTTAACGGGTCTATAGTTGAGTACTATTTTGACACTTTCCTTTCAAGGAAAAAAGATACTCCATCAGATACGCCCCGTCAAATGAGTTAGATCTTGAAATTTCGTTGTGATTCACCGCCGCATGCGCCTCACATGCCACCACACACCGCTGCCCTCAGATCCACGCACCTCACACGGCAGAAACTCCTTCACGCGTATTGCTGACATCATCAACACGTTAGCTTCAGCGAGCCATCCCGATTCTTGAACATTTCGAATTGGTTTTTAAGGTATTTCGACATGCTAAGTTTGTTTTTATCATGATTTTCTTTAATATGTCCTTCAAGGTGCTGGTTTCTTCATCCTCTTTATTAATTCTATTGTTTTTGCCGGTAAAGTGCATATAACGAATAAATTGGAAAATTCACTACGCATGAAGACCAATTTGAATCTAATATTTGTGTGCCTACGGAGATTACTGGCGAAATTGAGGACAACTTCTCTCTACAAAGAAGCTGTGCACGCGCTTGAGCGTGAATCGGGAGTTTATTTTGGCCTGAGTTATTTTGAGGAGCTGATGTCTGATGGGTAGTGTAATGAGGCAGAGAAGTATTTTTCCGGTTTCACAAACCTCCGCTTCAGCAAATTCTCCACCCAGAGCTATTTCGAACTGAGGAAACAAAAATATTTTGAAGCGCCGGACAGCCATGATTGCCCGAAGGCATTAGAAATTCTCATAAGCAATCAAAAAATTTTCAGCCAAATAAAGACTATTCAAGGAAATCACTCGACCTCTGACATTGGATTACATCCGGAGAAACAACAGTCTTGCCTTGTACGGAGATCCATAAAATGCCAGAAGTGAAATATTTAAATTCATTCCATAGTCAAGCGACGTGCAATATTTCTACAAAATCAACTTGAGTAAATGTATTCTACACACGTCATTTTCCTTGGATTCAAATTAGGCAATATCATCTATGTTCCATTAACTCAATCTTATAAAATAAAGGTATCTTTTTTGGATCAATTTGATATCTTTAATTATATGATTTGATTAGATTTCTTGTTTACTAGCCAAGGATGTAATAGGCAACATAACACGGATTAGCAATTTCTGACTACCACATAATTTAGTAGATGCATTTTCACTCAAAGGAATCTACAAAGTTTTTTAGTTAGCATCTCAGTGCAAACATCTTTTTTACCGCTTATATACTTTGCAAGAATTATAATTTTTCACACCATAATTTGTGTACTCAAATTTTGCATTCGATGTTGAAATGGATTAGGCATGGACAAACGAATAACCACGAGAGAGTGAATTGGTTGTTCTAGCAAACTTGAATATATTTTTCGTGAGTGCTAGACATTACGTAAAAGAGACACTGGTGTTGTACAAGCATGGACTTGGGCGAAAGCACAATCTTCTATCATATAGAAATTGAAAGAGTTTTAAGGGATAAAAGAAATGCAACTTAGGCTTACAACAATTCGACCTTTTCACTTGGCCTATGCAACTCTCCCAGCTCCAACATTTTCAGAAAGGCCGGAATCTACTTTGTAATTCTTCAAATGGACACTCGAACTCCTGGAATGCCAAAAGTTGGCACAAAGGGGCATTTCAGTGTCAAAAGTTATGAAAGTGACACTTAAGTGGCAAAATTGGAGCAAAATAGATCACTTAAGTGCCACCGGCGAGAAAATCCGGCCAAAACGCTAACGTTGCAATTTTCCGACGAGCTGCGCGCAAAACGACGTCGTTTTATATGCTGATGTGGCTAAACAGTGTCAAAATGACGTCGTTTTGGTATAATTCGAATTTTAATATAATAACTAATTAAATTAAATTTTAACAAATTAATTAATTAATTAATTTTAAAAAAAAAAGGGAAGGAGGAGTGTGACATCCTGAAATTCTAGTTTTGTTTTCAATTGAATGAATCGGGCTTTTCATCAACGTGCTTATAGTTCTATTCTTTGAGCTGATCACTAACGAGATAACTAGTCTATCTGAGGAAGCCGGTAAGGGATTTTAATTCAATAAATTTGAGAATTCGACTAGAAACCAACTGCTCGACCGTGCTAGTCTGCAAGGGTCATTATGGTACAGTTAAAAATCGATCAGAGATCAAAGATAGGTCGGTTAGAATAAGATATGTGATCAAAGTGTGCGGATTCCACTAGATTATAAAATTCTCGTTGATCGGTACTAGATCGATTTTTCTGTCGTTTTGGTACCCTATGCCCGTATTTGAAATCTCAAGATTTTCATGACAATCGAGAGTCGTCAATGTGTCGAAGATGTACAATGTGGCTCAAAAAAATTCGACAACGGGTCAATTGCACCAACAATTCCTAAAAGCTACCCGGTAGGCTAGGTCACGCTAAAATCACGCCAGATTGAAATTAGCCGTAAATTTGAATCCAAATTCAGAAATTGAAAGTTCTGTCATGTCATGACTTATTTTAGGACCGTCGATTTATCCTTCGAAGATTTTTCTGCAAATCGAGATTTTTGGCAAAAATTTAATATATAGCCGTTTTTGTCCGGAAAATTCAGGAGACCGTTTTTGATGGCGTTTTTGGGATGCAAGTTAATTTTATTGACAAGGAAAAATGTGAATTGAAGTGTGGGCATTTTAGTTGGATTTATGGGGGTTGAATTGAATCAATTCAAGAGATAATTGAAGTGGATTTGGGGGAAAATGCTTCAAAATTCGTAGGCCATGGCCTCCACCACCTTTTGGACCACTTGGGGAGTCTTCTAAGGAGTTACATGTGCACAAAATTGGCTGAGGAGGCCAGCCCATCTAGTGGGACCTTGTCTTGGGGACAAAGGGATAGGATGAAGCCAAGAAGGACCCTCCACGAGGCAGCTGTCTTCTTCTTCCTCTTGTAGTCTGCTTTCTCCATTTTAGAGTGAGCTTTGAGCTTAGAGAAACCATAGAAAATCGAGTAGGTTTCCCCCTGGCTGTCGCACGTCCGCCCGAAGCCGCCACATCGCCATTGCATCGCCCATGAGCCTTGCACACCGCCTACTCGCGTCCTGCTTGCCCGCGTCGTTCCGCTTGGTTCGCGAGTTCAGCCGTCCTCCGAGCCATCCCTAGTCGCCATAGAGCTCAGTTGGAGCTCACATGGCCACCGTTCGCCTCCACCATCCACTGCTGCAACCTGTCCATTCGTCTCTCGCCGTTTCCGCGCCAACCAGCCTCCGTTCTAGCCCCTTGGCCCATCAACCAGAAGCCTAAGCCAGCAAGTCACCGTGGGCTTCGAGGCCGATTTAGGACCACTTCCAAGCCTCGTGAGGTGCCGCTGCTTCGGAGTTTGTCACCCATCTCCGTGTTGCCGTCGCAGTGAACTCATTGGATTTCAAAACCAGTGAGTTTACTTACTAAACTCTGCTTAGGGAGTTAATTATGTTTAAGGGTTGATTAGTTTAGGCTAAGTATGGTTTAGATAATTAGTTAAAATGGATTAGCAATTCAATTACTCGTTATTGCATGTTGGGTGGTTAGATCGGCTAAATTAGAAACTAGATAGGTGTATTATTTATCTAGTTAGGTTCGAAATTTTTCCTGGCTCGTTTCGGTATTTAATTAAGCTTTTCCGGCTTAGGTTTGCATTTATGGCATTCAATTGTATTTATTTATTTAATTTTGTTATTTATTTAATTATTTACTATTTTCAAAAATTATACCAGGATAGCCGGTGATCGGAATTTCGTGCTGATTGCAATGATATGATTGGTTTATTTAATTGAGTGTTGATTTGTGCAAATTGAGTGAGAATTGTAATTTTGGGTATTTATTCCAAAATTGAGTAATTTCGGTATTTAATTAGAAAATACCGGGCGTTGGTTTACAACGCCAAAAATGTGTTTATAGACTATATTAAATATCGAGATTTTCTAAAAGAAATATATTATGTTTTTGGCTCAGGCCGACCGTGTACCCACACAAGATTATTTTTATTGGATACTTTTAACTTGGTAATTTATCAGCTTGTGAGAGCATATATGCATGTTAGCTTGTGCGAGCATATTTCTCGTCAGCTTTTGGGACCCTTTGCACGTCAGCTTGTGAGAGCAGTATACTGTATCAACCTATGTGCTTGATACATCAACTTCTGAATGCAGTAGACAATTTATTAGCTTTTGGGATCCTTTGCACGTCAGCTTGTGAGAGCAGTATACTGTATCAGCCTATGCGCTTGATACGTTAACTTGTGAGAGCAGTATACATTTTATCAGCTTTTGGGCCCCTTTGCACGTCAGCTTGTGAGAGCAATATACTATATCAGCTTATATGCTTTGATACGTCAGCTGGTGAGAGCAGTATATCTTATCAACTTGTGTGAGCTAAGATTGTTATATCAGCCTGTGAGAGCACGATCTATATTATTAGCTTGTGCGAGCTACTATCTATCTATATTAGCTTGCGAGAACTATGACCATATATTGTAGCTTGTGAGAGGATTGACCGATTATTTCAGCTTGTGTGAGTAGTGGTCATACTGAATCGATAGATAGTACTGTTGGTATAGAATTGTGCTGATTGGCTGATTGATTGATTGACTGAGTTGAATTGAGTGGATTGGTTGAGATCATGAACTATACTGACTTGCAAGAAGGAACTGAGGCAAATGTAAGTCCTCTTTCTTGTGTGTGCATAGATAACCTTTAGGCGTATTTCCTTCCTAGTCGGAGTTTAGGGGGTAAACTTGTCTCACCCCATCGTGGGCTAACATTTTCAGGTCCTTAGATGGCTATTTCTCCTGAGCATTTCTGTCAGCCGAAGAAGGTCACCGAATAGATCTCTCAGATTCCCCTCCTTAGGAGCCAATGAGCCTAGGTTTACGAATTCGTGAGATCCATTGTTTGGGTTGATGCGGGTCTATCCCGGAGGGTACCCAATTAATTCAGATCGTGGTATCGTTATGAGCAAGATGGACCTAGAGAAGGTTCCCTATCCGAGTCTGAGATTCCTATGTCGATGCTAGAGATCACTTTTGGCAAGGGTACAGCTGACCCTCTTAGTGGTTCAATGGTAGACTTGAGTTTCCTAGAGCTAAAGACCCCGGAGCCTTCGGTTGAGGATTCGAATGCTTAGGGGACTTGTAGCCCTTTGATCTTTTGTAGACTTGTGAATAGACTAGTATTGTATATATAACATAGTCTGCTGTGTATATAAAAGTGTGTTGTGATTTCAAAATTTTGGCTCTGCTTTTCTATCCTATCTTTGTGTTGTATGGGGATTTATTTATACGCTTCCGCATGTGCATTAAAATGAATGGATCGGCGACACGTCATGGAACGTCGCAATTTAATCGACCACTAAGGATGGGCACGCACTCGAGGATCAGGGCGTGACATCCTTAACCGGAGTGGTATCAGAGTTGGTCAATAGTTGGAGTGATAAGGTGTGATAAGTTTATGGGATAGTTAGTAGGATTGACTTGTATTTCATGCTGGTGCATGTCTGTGTTAGCTGTTTGGTAGAATTGTTTGTTGGGATTGCTTAGGGCGCGCATGACAACCATTCTGTTCCAGAAATAGTTTCTGGAACAGAAATAGATTTTTCTATTTTTATTTCTAGAAGAGTTTCTAAGCAAAAATAACCGTTTGATAATGACACAAAATTTCTTCCTTTTCGGGTCAAGCGGCCGCGCCCGTCGCCGGGCCGGCGATCGGCGGCGGTGGTGGCGGCCGGCGACAGTGGCCAGCGACGGCGGTGGCGGCTGCGCGATCGGCGACCGGCAGTGGCGGCAGGGGTCGGCAGGTGGGTGGTGACTGACGAACGATGGTCAGCGGCAACGGATGAAGGACCGGTTGACGAACGATGAGAAAAATTTTTATTTCTGATTTCTATTCCAAAAATAGAGAAGTAGAAAATTTCTACTTCTGATTTCTATTCCAAACCTAATTCTGGAATAGAAATCTATTCTAGAAATAGAAAAACGGAAGAAGTTTATCAAACGGATTTCTATTCCAGATACAGGTCTAGAATAGAAAATTTGTTTCTGGAACAGAAATTTTGGTTTGTCATGCACCCCCTTAGCTTCTAATTCTATGTTGAATTGGAAAGCAGGTTTCTTTAAAGATCCTGCGAAATGAGCAATCAGGAGCAAATGACTCCTAGAAAGTGTACCATTGGACCTGTTACTCGGGGTAGAATGTCGGCAAGGGTTGGTACCCGAGGAGGTTGTGGTCTAGCGCTAGCTCAGGCTAGCGCTAGTGGAGTAGCATCGTCTCCTGTTGGTGCTGGGGTAGTGGCCCCTAGTGATCCCAAGATCGAAGGGATCATGTAGGCGCTCGAAGCAATGACAGCAATGATGGGGCAGTAGGCCCAAAATCAAGTTGCCGCCACTACCGTCGCCACTCAAGCTACTGCTACTGCTGCCGTTGCCGCCGCTACCGAGGTTGTCGCTGTTGCTGCACCTGTCAAAGTTCTAGTTGGGAACATAGTTGTAGAAACAGAGAGACCGATTCACAAGATAATAGAGTAGTTCTTGAAGTTGAATCTGCCGAGGTTCACTAATGCTGGAGATCCTAAGATTGCATCGCTTTGGATTCAGGATCTGGAGAAGGCCTTTGCACTCCTAAGGTGTAGTGAGGAAGAAAAGATTGTCCTGGCAGTATACCAGCTGCAAGGTAACATGAATATATGGTGGAGGGCCACCAGAGATGTAGTATTCCTGGAAGGCATAGTTCTGGTGTGGAACGCTTTCCTCAGAGCTTTCAATAGTAAGTACTTTCGGGTAGCGCCTGAAAACAAAAGATGGAGGAATTTCAACGCCTCCGCCAAGGGATGATGACTGTTGACCAGTATGAGGTCAAGTTCGTGGAGCTTTCTCAGTACGCTCCGAGACTGGTGGAGGATCCCAAAGATAAAGCTCGGAGGTTCAGGAATGGCCTTCGACTAAAACTGAAGAATCCCCTGGTGCCGCTGGATCTGAAGGACTACCATGAGGTATATAACTGAGCCCAACTGATAGAAAGGAGCTAAAGTGAGCAAGCCGCCTCGTTTGGATCAAGGTTTAGTTTGAATAAAGATGGGAACCGGTACAGGAAGAAGCCCATGACCGGAGGAAGGTTCCATGTGCTGCCCAATAGGAAGGGTGGAGTTGGAAAGTCGAGGCCGCATCAAAATGGCGTGTGTTGTTTTTGCAGAAGACGACATGGTTCGGCCTCGTGCCATCTTAGGATGAGTGCGTGTTTTGAGTGTGGCCAGCCGGGTCATATGGCCAGAGACTGTCCCAGGAGGCCAAGAGGATTTCAACAATTATCGCCGCCGCCGCCGATGGGTCAGAACGGAAGGTTTGGGCCGTAGATCGGACAGTGGGTAGGACAGAATAGACCGCTAGCACAAGGACAAGTGTACGCCATCACGAGAGGACATGTAGAGGACTCGCCTGATGTGGTTATAGGTACGGTTTCGCTGAACGACCATGCTGCATATGCTTTATTTAATCCTGGTGTGACTCATTCATTTATAGCTGAACAGTTCGTTATGCTGATAAGATTGAGTCCTGAGTTATTGGAGTTAGTGGTTAGCATATCTACACCGTTAAAGGATAAGGTGTTAGATGCATTGGGTTGTCTTGGTTGCAAGTTAGCGATTGGTGAGCAAGAGGGGAGGATAGACTTGTTAGTCCTAGCCATATATGACTTCGATTTGATAATTGGCATGGACTGGCTCATCAAGCAACGAGCTAAGATGGACTGTTATCGTAAAGCGATTCAGTTTAACCCATTAGTGAGTGAGAGTTTCGAATTTGTTGGGAATCGAGGAGGATGCTCGATTTCCTTAATTTCATTGCTTGAGGTAAACCATTTGTTAGACGGAGGTTGTCAAGGTTACCTAGCAACTGTCGCGGATACAACAGTTGAGGAGCTGAAGATCGAAGATATCTCAGTAGTTCAAAAATTTCCAGACGTGTTTTCAAAAGAATTGCCAGGCCTACCGCTAGAAAGAGAGATAGAGTTCGTGATCGAGCTAGCGCCCGGGACAAAGTTAATCTCTAAGGCTCCTTACTGGATATCGTTGTATGAGTTGAAGGAACTGAAGGTGCAGATGCAAGAATTGTTGAATAAGGGATTCATACGTCCCAGTGCATCACCTTAGGGAGCACCAGTTCTGTTTGTGAAAAAGAAAGATGGTTCGTTGCGTCTGTGCATCGACTATCGTCAACTCAATCAGGTAACGATTAAGAACAAGTATCCACTCCCGAGGATCGACAACTTGTTTGACTAGTTACAATGAGCATTGATATTTTCAAAAATTGACTTGAGGACAGGGTATCATAAGTTGAGAATCAGAAAGGAGGATATATTGAAGTTAGCGTTTCGTACTCGATACGGCCATTATGAGTTCACTGTAATGCCATTTGGTTTGACGAACGCTCCAGTTACTTTATGGATTTGATGAACCGAGTGTTTAAAGAATATCTGGATCAGTTTGTGATCGTGTTCATCGATGATACTCTAGTGTATTCGAGAAGTGCTAAGGAGCACGAGAGGCATTTGAGAAGAGTACTTTAGACCCTGAGGATTCATAGATTGTACACTAAGTTTAGTAAGTACGAGTTTTGGTTGACTCGTGTTGCGTTCCTAAGTCACGTGATTTCAGGTGAAGGAATCTCCGTGGACCCATCCAAGATTAAAGCAGTGATCAATTGGCCAAGATCGACAACAGTGATAGAGATCAGAAGCTTTCTGGGTTTGGTAGGCTACTATAGAAGGTTCGTGGAAGGATTTTCAGCTTTGGCGTCGCCATTAACTCCACTACTGAAAAAGGAAGAGAAGTTCGTGTGGACAGACAAGTACGAGCGTAGTTTCCAAGAGCTTAAGCAGAAGCTGACTACTGCACTGTGCTAACCATACCATCTGGTCCTAGAGGATATGAGATCTATAGTGATGTGTCATTTAGAGGGCTGGGTTGCGTTCTAATGCAACATGGTAATGTTGTTGAATAAGCATCCCGTCAATTGAGACCTCATGAGCTGAATTATCCGACGCATGATTTAGAACTCGCTGCAATCATTTTCGCTCTGAAGATTTGGAGACATTATTTGTGTGGAGAAAGATTCCAAATCTTCACTGACCATCAAAGTCTCAAGTATCTATTCTCTCAGAAGGAGTTGAATATGAGACAACGTCGCTGAATGAAACTCCTGAAGGACTACGATTATGATATTTTGTATCACCCTGGAAAGGTGAATAAGGTCGCAAATGCCTTGAGTCGGAAGTCTTCAGTTGCACAGATGATGGTTAAGGAGTGGGTTTTACTCGAGAGAGCTCGAGATTTGGTTTTCAAGTTTGAGGTAGGCCACCTTTCGAATCTTATGGCCACCCTTAGAATTGAGCCGTATGTACAGATCAGAATCAAGACGCTTTAATTGACAAACCCAGATACTTAGAAGATTATGCAAGAGGATACCAATAAGAGAAAGACTGATTTTCAGATTTCTGAGGATGGAACACTGAGGTTCCGAGGGCGATTGTGTGTGCTTGACGATACAGAGCTTAAAGAGGAAATTTTATCAGAAGCTCATCATAGCAGTTATAGCATTCACCCTCGCAGTACGAAGATATATCAGAATCTGCGTCAACACTATTAGTTGTTTGGTATGAAGGCGAATATCGCCAAGCATGTCGCCAAGTGTCTGACGTGCCAACAAGTGAAGGTATAACATTGTAAGCCGGGAGGACTTCTACAACCTCTTGAGATTCCTGAGTGGAAATGAGAGCACATCACGATGGATTTTGTGATAGGCTTACCAAGGAGTCAGAGGGGTAATGATTCCATTTTAGTAGTGGTCGACAGATTGATGAAGTCGACTAATTTTATTGCTGTACGAAAGGATCTTGATTTAAATAGGCATGCAGAGTTGTATGTGCGTTAGATTGTTCTTCTGCAGGGAGTGCCGGTGATGATTACATCAAACTGAGACCCAAGGTTCACAGCTGCATTTTGGAAAAGTTTACAGATCGCCTTAGGAATGAAGTTGCAGTACAGTACGGCCTATCATCCTCAGACGGATGGCCAGTCTGAGAGGACAATTCAAACCCTCGAAGACATGCTGCGAGCTTACGTGTTAGATTTCAACGGAAGCTAGGAGGAATAGCTTCATCTTGCTGAATTTGCCTACAACAATAGCTACCAGCAAAGCATTCAGATGGCTCTTTTCGAAGCGTTGTGTGACAGAGCGTACATGATGCCAGTGTGTTGGAATGAGGTCGGAGAACGAAAGATCACAAGCCCAGAGTTGGTTTAGCAGTTAGTGGATGCAGTTGCAGTCATCAGAGATAGATTAAAGATCGCTCAGAGCTGCCAGAAAAGCTACGCAAATAAGCGCCGGAGACCATTGGAATTCTAAGTTGGTGATCACATCTTTTTGAATGTGTCACCAATGAGGGGTACTTCGCGCTTTGGTAAGAAGAGAAAACTGAGTTTGAGGTACGTAGGTCCCTTTGAGATTCTAGAGAGAATAGGGACCCTAGCGTATCATCTTGCATTATCGCCAAGATTGGCACAAATGCATGACGTCTTTCACGTGTCGATGTTGAGGAAGTATGAGCCCGACCCGACCCACGTGCTTAATTTAGAGGAATTGGATGTGGACGACCGAGTGTCGTACGTAGAAAGACCAGTTCAGATCGTACAGAACAGGTTCTGCGCACCAAGATAATCCAGTTGGTTAAAGTGGTCTAGCAACACCACGGCACAGGGGAGTAACCTGGGAAAGTGAAGATTCGATGAGACGACTGTACCCCCACCTTTTTGCTTAAAGATTTGTCATGGTTTAAATTTCGATGACGAAATTTTTATAAGAGGGGAAGAGTTGTGACATCCTGAAATTCTAGTTCTGTTTTCAATTGAATGAATTGAGGTTTTCATCGACGTGCTTATAGTTCTATTCTCTAAGCTGATCACTCACGAGATAACTAGTCTATCTGAAAAAGCTGATAAGGGATTTTAATGCAATAGATTTGAGAATTCGACTAGAAACCGACTGCTTGACCGTGCTAGTCTGCAAGGGTCATTACGGTACAGTTAAAAATCGATCAGAGATCAGAGATAGGTTGGTTCGACTAAGATATGTGATCAAAGTATGGGTGATTCCACCAGATTGCAAAATTCTCGTCGATCGGCAATAGACCGATTTTTCTGTTATTTTGGTACCTAGTGCCCGTATTTGAAATCTCGAGATTTTCACGACAATCGAGAGTCGCCAATGTATTGAAGATGTATAATGTGGCTCGAAAATAATCGACCACGGGTTAATTGCACCAAAAATTCTTAAAAGCTACTCGGTAGGCTAGGTTAAGCTAAAATCGTGCCAGATTGAAATTAACCGCGAATTTGAATCCGATTTCAAAAATTGAAAGTTTTGTCATGTTACGACTTATTTTAGGACTATCGATTCATTCTCTAAAGATTTTTCTGCAAACCGATATTTTTGGCAAAAATTCAATATATGTCCGTTTTTATTCGGAAAATTCAGGGAACCGTTTTTGATCGCGTTTTTAGGATGCAAGTTAATTCTATTGGCGAAAAAAAATGTGAATTGAAGTGTGGGCATTTTAGTTGGATTTATGGGGGCCGAATTGAATCAATTTAAGAGGAAATTGAAGTGGATTTAGGGGAAAATACTTCAAAATTCGTAAGCCATGGCCTCCACCACCTTTTGGACCATTTGGGGAGTGTTTTAGAGAGTTATGTGTGCACAAAATTGGCTGAGGAGGCCAGCCCATCTGGTGGGACCTTGTCTTGGGGACAAAGGGATAAGATGAAGCCAAGAGGGACCCTCCACAAGGCAGCTGTCTTCTTCTTCCTCTTGCAGTCTGCTTTCTCCATTTTAGAGTGAGCTTTAAGCCTGGAGAAACCAGAGAAAATCTAGTAGATTTCCCCCTGGTTGTCGCATGTCCGCCCGAAGCCGCCACATCACTGTCACGTCGCCCGTGAGCCTCGCACGCCGCTTGCTCGCGTCTTGCTTGCCCCGCGTCGTTCCGCCTGGTCCGCGAGCCCAGCCGTCCTCCGAGCCATCCTTAGTAGCCATAGAGCTTAGTTGAAGCTCACTTGGCCGCCGTCTGCCTCGACCATCCACCATTGTAGCCCGTCCGTCCGTCTCTCGCCGTTTCCGCGCCAACTGGCCTCCATTCTAGCCCCTCAGCCCATCAACTAGAAGTCGAAGCCAGCAAGTCACCGTGGGCTTCGAGGCCCATTTAGGACCGCTTCCGGGCCTCATGAGGTGCCGCCGCTTTAGAGTTTGTCACCCATCTTTGCGTTGCCGTCACCGTAAACTCATTGGATTTCAAAACTGGTGATTTTACTCACTAAACTCTGCTTAGGGAGTTAATTATGATTAAGTGTTGATTTGTTTATGCTAAGTATGGTTAGGTGGTTAGTTAAAATGAATTAGCAATTTAATTACACGTTATTGCATGTTGGGTGGTTAGACCGCCACTGGAAACACCACTTCCCGTCCGACTTGCATGTGTTAAGCATGCCACCAGCGTTCATCCTGAGCCAAGATCGATAATTAGCAACTAGATAGGTTGTATTATTTATCTAGTTAGGTTTGAAATTTTTCCGGGCCTGTTTCGGTATTTAATTAAATTTTTCCGGCCTAGGTTTGCATTTTGGCATTCAATTGTATTTATTTATTTAATTTTGGTATTTATTTAATTATTTATTATTTTTCGGAAATTATATCAGGATAGTGGTGACTGGAATTTCGTGCTGATTGCAATGATATGATTAGTTTATTTGATTGAGTGTTGATTTGTGCAAATTGAGTGAGAATTGTAATTTGGGTATTTATTCCAAAATTGAGTAATTTCGGTATTTAATTAGAAAATACCGAGCGTCGGTTTACAACGCTAAAAATGTATTTATGGATTATATTAAATAGCGAGATTTTCTAAAAGAAATATATTGTGTTGTTGGCTCAGGCCGATCGTGTACCCACATACGATAATTTTTATCGGGTACTTTTAACTTGGTAATTTATCAGCTTCTGAGAGCATATATGCATGTCAGCTTGTGCGAGCATATTTATCGTCAGCTTTTGGGACCCTTTGCACGTCAGCTTATGAGAGCAGTATACTGTATCAGCCTATGCGCTTGTGAGAGCAGTATACATTTTATCAGCTTTTGGGCCTATTTGCACGTCAGCTTGTGAGAGCAGTATACTATATGAGCCTATAGGCTTTGCTACGTCAACTTGTGAGAGCAGTATACTTTATCAGCTTGTGTGAGCTAAGATCGTTATATCAGCTTGTGAGAGCATGATCTATATTATCAGCTTGTGCAAACTACTATCTATCTATATCAGCTTGCGAGAGCTATAACCATATATTGCAGCTTGTGAGAGCATTAACTAATTATTTCAGCTTGTGTGAGTAGTGGTTATACTTAATTGATAGATAGTATTGTTGGTATAGAATTGTGTTGATTGGCTAATTGATTGATTGACTGAGTTGAATTGAGTAGATTGGTTGAGATCATGAACTATACTGACTCGCAGGAAGGAACTAAGGTAAAGGTAAGTTCTCTATCTTGTCTATGTATAGATAGCCTTTAGGCGTATTTTCTTCCTAGTTAGAGTTTAAGGAGTAAACTTGCTGAGACATTGTCTCACCCTGTTGTGTGCTAACATTTTCAGATCCTAAGATGGCTATTCCTCCTGAGCGCTTCAATCAGCCGAAGAAGGTCACCGAACAGATTTCTCAGATTCCCCTCCGTGGGAGCCAAGGAGCCTAGGTCTACGAACTCGTGAGATCCATTGTTTGGATTGATGTGGGTCTATCCCGGAGGGTACCCAATCAATTCAGATTGTGGTATCGTTACGGGCGAGATGGACCCAGAGAAAGTCCCCTACCAGAGTCTGAGGTTCCTATGTTAGTGCTAGAGATCGCTTTTGGTAAAGGTACGACTGACCCTCCTGGTGGTTCAGTGGTAGACCCGAGTTTTCCGGAGCCAGAGACCCCGGAGCCTTCGGTTGAGGATTCGAACGCTTAGGGGACTTGTAGCCCTTTGATCTTTTGAAGACTTGTGAATAGACTAGTATTGTATATATAACATAATCTATTGTGTATATAATAGTGTGTTGTGATTTCAAAATTTTGGCCATGCTTTTCTATCCCATCTTTGTGTTGTCTGGAGATTTATTTATATGCTTCCGCATATGCATTAAAATGAATCGGTCGGTGACACATCTTAGGACGTCGCAATTTAATCGACCAACGAGGGATGGGCACGTGCTCGAGGATCGAGGTGTGACAAGGAGGAGGGAGGCAGCTGGCAGCTGAGGGCTCAGCCCTCACTGTCGCCTCCCCTCCGTCACCGGGGAGGTGGGGGAGTGTCGGCTAGGGCCGTCGGCCCTCAGCCAGGGCTTGTTGGCCCCGGTCGACCCTCCCCCACCTTCCGGCGACAACGGGGAGGCGATGGTGGCGATGAGGGCTCAACCCTCAACCGCTGGCTACCTTCCTCCTCCTCCTCCTTTGCCTTTTTTTTGTTAAGAAATATAAATTATTATTATTATTATTATTATTATTATTATTATTATTATTAAATTTAATTAGTTTTTATATTATATTAAAATTTAAATTATTCCAAAATAACGTCGTTTATGTGTGTGTTTTGCTGATTCAGCATTCTGGCGAGCCACGTAAGTGAGAAAATTAATAAAAAAAAAATGCCACTTCGGATTTCCGGCGAGGCTCGCCGGATGTGACACTCAAGTGTCCCATTTTCATAAAAAGTGGCACTTAAGTGGCACTTTCGTAAGTTTTGGCACTTAAGTATTGGCACTTGAAGCATTCTTTTGCCTCTTTAAATGTTACAACTTGAATATGTTGCATCTACCTGAAGTTTTCTGGAGTTGTTTCTATAGACCCAAGCACTTCTCACTGCATTATATCAATCTCTTACCAGATCACAGATATTCACACCTATTGTAGAGATTTATCCTTAGAATTAACTCAATTTTGCACAAAGGAAAGCAAGAGAATTTGATATAATAGAGAGGGAGCTGTTTGTGATCTTCTTCAAATGAACCAATGTGATATGTTTTCAATATTTCCAAGCTTCAAAATAGCTGTTGAAAGATTTATCTAGTCAAGTATTTGTTTTTTTGCTATTCTTTGACCAGCAAAACGGAAATCCGCAAAGCATTAAAGGCTATTCCATAAAGTATAACCTTTGCTCGTATAGTCTGACTAACATCTCTTTTGCTTAACTGAAAAATGTAAAATGGGTTTGATTTACGCCAGGCTGCTTTTAATGGATTCCAACATTTTAAGATAGCTAAAAACCCCAACTTGTGTCCAATTTAAATTGATAAATAGCGGGATCTTCCCACCAGGATCATAGAGGCTCATGTATAAAATCATTTACTTTGTCTGTGTCTTGTACTGCTTCTACAAAATGTTCATTTTGGATTTTTCACGAATTTTAGATTTACGACCTGTTCATTCTTCTATAAATAGGTTATTCGAAGCGAATTGACGTCGTTAGGTTCTATTATTCACTTTCTATTGGTCCCTCCAAACTTCAATGAACCTTGTTCTACTTCTTGTTCTCATTCTACCAAGGTCTTTCAAAATTTATACACATTTTCCATCCAATAACTTGCTCTCCTAGCTCGCACGTTGATCACTAGGCCAGGTTTCTCTCTCGAAATGTAGAGTCGTTTCTCTACCTTCATGGTAGTTTAAAACCCTAAACCCTAACTTCACCATTCCTGTTCGACCTTCGTCTCTTCCCTTGTTTTTCAACCCAGTATTTCCTTTCATCGCTTCTTCAACAGTTGTTGCTCTCAATTGTCCGGACTTCTGTACTGGAAGTGTTCCCACCTAGTTCCATCACCTTCCCCTCCCAATTTTCACCCCTCTCCGATTATTGACCCAATCCTCGCCATCCTCATTGCTGGTAGGTGGGATTCAGTTTTCAATCACATCGACCCAACTCTCATGAATGGTATATCTTCAATCGCTTGCCTGGAATTTCCATATCATCGATCGCTGCTTCCTGCTGTACCCCGACCCATATGCATGTGAATTTCTTCTCCAAGATAGGCTCTCTAGTGAGAGGCACTGTCCCCTGACCTCATGGATATCAAGACCAGGAAGAAACCTCTCGCCATGCTGCCCAATGCTCCCGAATGGGCCGCCTCTGGCCGAAACAAGGGATTGAGGTTTGGGATGATGCGCCACCTATAGAGAAAGTTGAAGAATGCAAATTGATATTGGTAGGTAAAATTCTATCCAATCCATCTATAAACTTTCAAGCTTTCCAAAATACATTAAGGTGTGCTTGGAGAATAGACCAGGTCGAACTATCCTCACCGAAAGCAAGGTTGTATGTAGCAAAATTCAAATCTGAGGTGGAGAAACAGCGGGTTTTGGATGGGGGCCCCTAGCTTTTCTCTAGCCATTTAGTTATCTTTAAGCCTTGGATTCCCAACACGCCGCTACATTGTTATGATTTTTCCACTTGCGCATTATGGGTGCAAGTCTTTGGTCTTCCGTTGGAATGGTGTTCTAAAAATATGATAGAAAATGCTATTAGACACATAGGTAGAGTACTGGAAGTCCGAATTGAAAATAAGGAGGGTACTTCCCTCCGAGCTGGGAAAGCAAGGGTCGAACTCAAGGTGCAGGAACCTTTGAAGACAAGCCAGTTGATCATAATTAATGGAAAAACATTATGGCTAGATTTTCGATATGAATGCCTATCACATTTTTGTTACTTTTGCGGCAAGCTCGGACACTATGCTATGTACTGTAAGGATTATCCTTTTGATGAAGCTAAGATGACAGGCAAAGAAAAAACGGCATACGACCAATGGTTACGAGCGGAAGTTCGGGAGCATAGTCCATACTGGAAAACTTTCTACGAGCCGCAAGACATACCTAAACCGCCAGAAGAGGTCATCCTAGAAACTCCACCACCATCACCTCAATTGGTCGCGGTGCAGCCTCCTAACTCTGATAGAAACAAGGGAATTCTTCAACCGCCAGCTCTGCCACTCATTCTGAGTACATACAAATTCATCCAGCATCCCGCTCTTGCAGGTCAGCCTTTAGAACCTCCAACAACAGCTGCGATGGATCTGGTTTCTACCAAGATGAAGCATCCTCAAGACCTGGCAGTGGGCTCCTCTCACCCCCAAGAAGACAAAGCACAACAGAATTAATACCAAAGCAGGCACAATCAAAAAGTTAAAGAGGTATAATCCTTATGAACCACAACTAAATCAGCACGAAGACCTTGATGAGACACAACTCATGGATACTCCCATCTTGGAAGCCGAAGAAGTAGGCAAATGGGCTATGGTGGCTTGCCCAAAAAAGCCACCAAGTGATAAATGAAACTTTTGAGCTGGAACTGTCAGGGTCTGGGTAATCCCCTAACAGTTCAATCCCTCAAGGCCTTAGTGGCTAAAGAGAGGCCCGGCATTATTTTTTTAATGGAAACTAAAAACCAAGAGGTCGTAGTCAAACGACTGCAAAAGAGACTCAAGTATCCTAGCTCTTTTCTGCTCAACCCCATTGGTTTAGCTAGTGGGTTGGCTTTATTTTGGATTGATTAGCTTAATATAACTTTGGAATGCTCTACCTCGGAGTTTTTTGATGTGATATGCACTGATATAATGGGAGGTACTCTAATGCGACTCACCTGCCTTCATGCTCCGGCTACTTTCCAGCAACGCCAACTACTATGGGCAACCTTGCAACTTATCAGCGCCTCTAACACCCTACCATGGGTTTGTATCGGTGAATTCAATGAAATACTCTATCATTGGGGAAAAATAGGTAACCGCTTGGCCGATTCTCATAGAATGCAATCTTTTTTAGATGTATAACATGATTGTTCACTCATGGACATAGAAAGTAAGGGATGTACCTTTACCAGGATGAATCATAAAGCTGGTGATGACTTTGTCAAGGAAAGATTGGATAGGGCTTTATGTATTCTAGATTGGCGTCTCACCTTCCTTGAAGCTGAAGTGTTTGCTTTACCTACTGTGGGGTCGGATCACAGCCCCTTGCTCTTAATCACTGAAGCCTTACCCTGTTGACGACATCGGCCTTCATTTTCGAAGCTTTCTGGATCCAAGACCCGGATTGTCGTGAAATCGTTGCTCGGTCATGGAGATCCACACAGTTACCAAACTCCACCCTTCCATCCAAACTAAAGGCGGTCTCCTTCGCACTAGCTCATTGGAGTAGATCGAAATTCTCCAAGGGACATCATGCAGCTTTGCACCAGCAACTTCAAAGTCACGTCAATCAAACCCATGATCACTATGATGCATTGTTGGTTACTCACCTGAAAGCAAATTCAGAAATTATGGCAGTATTGGGCAATGCGCTCTAAGATCAACTGGCTGAGGTGGGGGGATAAAAATACTAAATTCTTCCATGCAACTACCATTCAAAGAAGACAACGCAATAAGATCAGTATGCTACAGGATGACAATCACGGTTGGGTGCGTGATCCCTGGCTTTTAAAGAAGATGACAACGGATTACTTTTCAAATCTATATCAGACAATGGGACATCATGATTATGGGCCTCTTCTGAATCAATGCCCTCGAGTTATTACTGACGAAATGAACATGTCTTTGACAGCTCCTATCACCAGGGAGGAGGTTCAACATGCTACGTTCCAGTTGGGGGTTACTAAAGCTTCGGGCCCAGACGGTTTGAATGGACTTTTCTATCAAAATCATTGGGATATACTCCAGGACAAGATCTTTTCATCAGTGCAGCAATTCTTCCTTTCTGGAGTAATGCCACCAGATTTAAATAAAACCATCATCTCCCTAATCCCCAAGGTACCACACCCTGAAAGACTAGACCAATACTATCCCATAAGCCTTTGCAATTATGCCTATAAAATCATTTCTAAGGAGATCGCTAATCGCCTAAAGCCCTACCTACTTGAGCTTATTTCTAGGGAGCAAAGCGCCTTTGTGAGTGGACGCCAAATACAGGATAACATTTTAATCGTCCAAGAGGTGCTTCATCAGCTTAAGGTTAGAAAATTACTTGAATGTCAGAATTTAGCCAACATAGTCAATCAATACTGCTTCGCTACTGGTCAAGCTGTTAATAGGAATAAATCCGGAATCTTCTTCAGCAAAGCTTGTCCTCTTAGTCTACAAGAAAATTTAGCAAGTGCACTTCGAATACCTGTGATTGATAGGACTGGCAAATATCTAGATATACCATCTGATTGGGGAAGATCTAAACGGGAGATGTTTGCTTGGATTTTGGGAAGGGTGAATGCCAAACTAAAAGGATGGAAAGAAAATCTGATATCTAAGGGTGGAAAGGAAATTTTACTCAAGACTATTGTACAAGCGATTCCACAGTATGCCATGTCCATCTTTAAAATTCCTGTGTCTATTTGCAAATTCATTGAACAGAAAATTGCTCGGTTTTGGTGGCAGAGAGACTGTACTAAATCAGGCATCCACTAGAAAAATTGGGATGTTCTCAAACGTAGAAAGGACAGTGGGGGTCTCGGATTTCGTAAACTCACAGAATTTAACAAAGCCATGCTCGAAAAACAAGCATGGAGGTTAATCCAGCACCCAACATCTTTATGGAGCACCATTTTTAAAGGGCTTTATTTCCACTCACAGGAATTTAGGCATGCCGATAGGGGAGCCAGACCATCCTGGGGATGGTGGAGTATTCTACTTGGGAGGGATTCCATATTACCTCACCTGCAATGGTTCGTTGGCAATGGACAAACTATTGAAAATCGGGAAGATCGATGGCTCCCTAGAGGACTTATAGGAGGCCCTGCTGCTAGGAGTGACCTGATGAATGTGGCTGATCTGTTGGACCCGGAAAGCAACAACTGGAATATTCCCCTACTAAACCAGCACTTTGATGCCTCAATAGTCAAAGAAATACTTACAATCCATGTAAGACCTCAATACACTACTGATCAACTTATGTGGACTGGGACATTAAATGGTACATATACTGTGAAAAGCGGCTATCACACCATCAGACAAGCCATTCCCAGCAATCAACAACACCTACCATCATCCTCCTATCAACCCCCCAAGCTACTATGGAAATCCATTTGGGCTGTGAAACTTGCCCCCAAAATTCGACCTTTCCTTTGGTCATTATGCCATTACGCCTTAGCAATGAAAGCTAATCTCTTCCAAGGATGTATCACCATTGATCCGACATGCCCTCTCTGCTCTCACCACACACCGAAAACTATAGAACACCTCTTTCTTTTATGTCCATGGACGCACCATATATGGTCACATCCATAGATTCATATACAAATCACACCACAGTCAATAACAAGGATGGATGCATGGTTAGTGGCACAAATCGAACAACGACGTACATATCCTAGACCGGAGACAATTGCTTATCTCTTGTGGCACATCTGGAAGGCGCGCAACAAGTTCATATTCCACCTACAGCGCCTCGATCACCTTCAGGTCATGGATGTAGCCCTTACCCAGGTAAGAATAGCACAACTCTCCACACAACCACTGATGCGAACAGGCCGATCTCCTCCTCAATCCGATCTACTGTGGTGACCACCAGATCCTAGCGTGGTGAAAATCAACATAGACGAGGCCTATCATCCCGCTAGTATAACAGGCGCTATGGCGTGCATTTATAGAGATCACTCAGGCACTTTTCTATACAGCTTTACCTGTGATTTCCCAGTAGCTTCAGCCTTGCAGAGTGAGATCCAGGCGTTCCTCATCACTCTTGATCATCTGCTACAACACGGTAAGGATTAGGACCACCTTGTGATAGAATTTGATTGTCTGATGCTGGTGGAAGCTGTCCATGATCCGCATTTGACACCATGGGAGGCGAGAGCTCTACTTGTAGAAGCGGTAGCCAAGCTCTCTTCTTTCCCTAACCTAAGTTTACGACACTGTAGACGAGAGGCCAATTTTGTGGCTGATTGGGTCGCTAAGGCCCATTGTAATGGCACCTTACCACCGGATTGGGCTACGTCCCCTCCCATTTTGCTTCTGGATCTTCTGTTTTCTGAAGCCCATGCAACGGGCTGCTCTATTTCTTTAACTTGATTATATAATATTTCCTTTTCTGACCAAAAAAAAAAAAAAACTCGCTCTCCTATTTTGGAGCCAAAGCCTTTCCGTGATTTTAAATGTCCCATTATTAACATTATCTACGTATAGCCTATGTATATATAGGTTGCTCGTTCTGCACACTCAAATACACATATTACTAGTTTTTATTATTATTTTGTCTCCTTTTAAAAATTATAGGAAATTATTTCAACAGATGTGCCCTGAGCATACTCTAAATTATCCAAAAATGACGCGTCATTGCTCTTGGAAAAAGTCATCGGATAATTTGCCCATTTGATCCTCTCTTTATTTAGTTTTGAGGCATGGTGTGCACAGTCTAATTATATGTATTTACTTGGAGATGTAAAATGTTATTTCTTATAATTGAAGAATAAAATTTTACCAAGCCATTGATGTAGACTAATGCTAGTTATGCACACAGAAGAGTTTTTTGCGTGGTGGTTCCTTGTTAGTTGAACACTTGAACTTAATTGGCCATGTTATTAGGGAAAAAGGCCAAGCAAGACCGACCCCAATCCAACTTGAGCTGGTTGTTTTCCCTTTTATTTCTTTTGGCAAGGGATTATACTTTAGATTTCCTAGAAATAATTAGTCAATGAAAAATGTTTCATTATCAACAATAATTTATGTCTAAATATTTTTGTAAACGATGAAAATTTTATACGTTCATTATTTCTATAAGCGATACAAGTGATCTTGATCCTTCACCTTCTAATATTTTTTGTCCAAACTCAATAGTATAATCTAATGATGAAATTTATTATTATACTAAATCATTAAATCATTTGCACTGTACCAATCAGGCAAATTATCCAAGCATGTCGAGCGTAATGATCTCAAAGTTAACACAAGTAAGAATTTTTTGTTATGATAACTATTTTATTCTAATGCGATGACGGCAATTGATATGGACCATCTACAACACTTCATCATCTCAATTGTCCCATAATTACGTGCTGATGACGTCGCCAAGGGCTCAATAGTTCCTTCGTCATAGATACTATGATGCCGGTAGTTATTCTATATTCTTGTTTGGTGGACATTTGCGTCAATCATCTATCCGCGAGAGACTAACATCAATGCCTCCGTATTTTTTCATAAATCCTGTGGGACCAAAAGTGCAACGGAACGTGAATATCTTCAAAGACACGGGGCTTTTCCATGAAAGAACATGGCAGTCCTCACGCGAGGGTCTTCGTCCCCCACCCAATTAAAGGGGCCTGGTTGCAGCAGTTTTTTCCATGAATCATGGGAGACTTTCGCAGGAGCCTTTAAGTTTCGTGGGCCATACAAACAAGAACGTGAAGAAAATCATATCCCAGAGACTTTTGAATCAGTCAATTCCCGATTAGTTGTCGCTGTTTTCTAAGCTAGGCGTTTCGTCAAACAGTGGGCCAGCAATAATGCGGGTGGTGAAGTTCCACAGTGTTTTAACAACGACTCATTGAAGTGGAGGGAGAATACATGAGAGAGCGCGTGTTACGCGTAATGCATGCGCATTGAAAGTTTTGGGTTTGTGGGCTGGTGTGAACTTTCTTAATTACAGAACACGGAGAGCAAGTTGACATGCATTATCATCCAATGAACCAGATTTTCCTTCTTCTTCCCCCTTTAGAGCCTTCCTGTTTCCCCTTGACCCCTTTTGATCCACCAATGTTATCAATGATCACCCAATTATGGATGATGGCCTAGCTAGTGACAATAAGGTCGATCGCGAACGCGGTTGCCGAACACATTCTAGAGCGTTAGAGCAACAAAAATCTAGGTTAGTCTAGAACAAGAATTCTTACATCATGGGATAAACATAGCATAACTTTTTACTCGGGAGGAGTTACATAGACCGTGATACCGATCCGGAATAGTTGGATCAAAAGATATGCTATGGCCAAAGGTGGACACCCATTTTAAGTTAATTTTACTCCTTAAAATCCATCTTTTGCATGGGTTTAAACTACTTTTCTATTTCTAGACCTATTTGTTTGTTTGTGGGTTTTCAGTCAATTTGTTATTTCTTTTAATTTCAGATTTCATTTATTAAACTTGAATTAGTATTTCTTTAGTATATATGGTGTTGTCAACGGTTCGGTTTTGGTTTTCAGGAAAACTAAACTGTTTAGGTAGGCTTTAACTTTGAACCGAATTGCGACTCAAACACTATATAACCCGAACCGAAGACTCGGTTGGATTTTTCAGTTTTCTTTTTTGTAATATGCTTAGTAACAAAGGAGAGAAATTGTATAAATTGTAAAAAAATTGAGAAAATCGATGATTTTCAGCTACCAAATGAACCAAAACTATTAGAATAAAAAATGGTTATCTTTTATTATCCAAACCAGAACCCGAACCAAGCCAAAAATACACAAAAATTAGGCTCAATTCTGTTCAGTTCTACTTTTAGTTCAGTTCTAACACCCTTAAGTATAGATGCTTAACTCATTTTGGATAGGGACAACTTTAGAAAATCGTTTTTCTTTTTATATCGAGAAGATTTCTTCTGTTCTTCCTTAATTCCACATGCTTGCGAGTTTATATTTGTGTCGGCGAACTAAGTTTTACTCTCTATTCATATTGAATTCTTCTTTTATGTGTTACACGACAATTATAAATCTTTTGTTGTCATTTGAGGGGCTTCTTGCGTCTATCATTCTTTTAATGTAGTAGGACTAGGATAAATAACGTACTACTTCGATTGGTAACTGATCAATCCCTTCTCAATCATTGATGCATGTGAATGAGATAGACATCAATGATTGAAATATTTTGAGTCGTCTATAGAAATACCGTGCAAATGGAGGATTTATATCCATGGGACACAAAGGATGGTAGTGAATTTTGACCGATGAAATTACTTAAATGCTCTAAAAGATCTAAAAGAATCACGTTTCATGCTTTGGATTTTGAATTTGATATAATTTTTGTACCTTGTTGCTTGGCATTTGCTTTAATCCCTTTTCTAGTACTTTATCAGCAAACTAAAAATCAATTCAGCAAAACAAAGCTACCCTCGAAAAAAGAAAAGGGCCACCAAATAGAGGCAGATATTTATCCAGACTTGATCTACCATGGATCACGTGACTCAAATCGTTAATTATGTAGGCCTCACAAAGGACAGATCACATTTGAAGGCTCAAATCGTGAGTAAGTCCGCATTGGACTAAGTCTAGACCAAAATTTCGCTCAAATATGTGGTGTCATGCTATTCATCATGCGACATGCAATTGATGGTCATAGCCTATATTTTTTTCGAGACGCTATTAGCGGATTGCTTGTGGGGTGCGAAGCTTTTTTTTCTTAATAACCCAGGACTAGGTAGGAGTCGAAGTCACATTTACCGCTAATTTCGGAAGACGAATTGGCGTTTTCCTTCGAACCCATGGGTAGGTTTTCAACCGTTGGAGACTCCAAGTCAAAAGCCCAACGTAATCCATGACAATGCGTGATCTCACCCTCCCTAATAGTGCTGGATGGAAATTCGAGTGTGAACTGAATCTTTCAAATTTGACTAACAGCTAAACGTGTAAAAAGATCATGACGGGTCATGCACGATCTCCATCTTAAATTCAATAGTTGAACCCGTAACTAATGTCCCCACTCATTTTCATTAGGATTTTCTACGGTCCACGATGGAGGAAAGTACCAAAAAAGTTCCAAATATATTGTATTAGTATCGAAAAAGTTTTAAACCATTTAATTTGACCAATTCAATCATAAACATTTTTGCATTTGTGTCAATTGAATTCATCCGGTCAATTTTAACCGAAAATCGCTGACATGGACATCGACCATTCTACGTGATACGACCAACGCTAACATGGATAAATTTTTTAAATATTTTTTAATATTTTGTACTTTTTTCATTATGATTGGCGACTAGCGAGGGTTGTGGCCCTAGCCCAAGCCATTGTTGGCCACAATGAAAACAAAAAGAAAAGAAAAATCATTAAAAAATTATAAAATTTGTCCATGTCAAGCACGGTCATACCACAGAATGATCAGTATCCATGTCAACGGTTTCCCGCCAAAATTGACCAGATAAACTCAATTGGCATAAATGCAAAAATTTAAATATTAAATTTGTTCAATTGAAATATTTAGAACTGAATTGAAACCGATATAATAATTTTATGATTTTTTTTGTACTTTTCCCACTGTCTGTGTGATCAAGTCATCATTTTGCCATCGGAGTGGAGATGAAGTTAACAGGAGCACGTGAGATAACTTGATCCAACGGTTGATATAAGCTTACTGAATGAGTAATTCTAGGAATGATAGGTCATATTGCCTTCGAAAGAGGACGTCTCCATCCATAGAGGGAATTGAATTTGGATAGACGAAGACATTATACGTTGCGCACACTAAAAAGGTCGACCAAATCATGATGCGAATCAACCACAAGTAACCACGCGTGCACAAAACATGGATTGTTTCACTACTTTGTTTTGTCAAAAGGGTTTTTGTTATGCGACTGTTGACTCGGTTGGTATGGCACGGAATCTATGTTTCCATGTATCTTTTCTCGCACCCTTTTTCTAGATGGTGTCATGAATGGACTTACACGAACAAGTTTAGAGGACAAAGACGAGCATTGTCAAGAGAGAGAGGCGGGCTTAAAATCCAGGGAAAAGTTAACTATGATTCAAGCTCCCTTCCTTTCGCGAAAAATGTAACAGTTTTGAAAAAAGTTTTCCATATAGCCATTTTTTAGGAAAATAACAATATTTTCTGATAGTTGGCTAAAATCTCTAAAAGAGCTAGAAATATTTTCCAGCAGTTTGGTATGGAAAATCCCATTTGATTTTCACTCGTGCACTCATTTTAATTTTTTTCGTTTTTTTATTTTCTTTTTTGTAAAAAATTGAAAAAAATTTATTTTCTTTTTATTTATTTTTTATTTTTCTCTCTTCGGCCAATCACCGGCTATGGCAACGGCTGGCAACCGGCCTCAGGTGAGGTCAAGCTTGCCCGAATGGAGCGTTAAACTCAGTTTGGATGGAGTGATAAGGAAGAAAAAGAAGGGATTTAGATAATAATGAGTGAGAGAGAGAGAGAGAGAGAGAGAGAGAGAGAGAGAGAGAGAGAGAGAGAGAGAGAGAGAGAGAGAGAGAGAGAGCTACGGCGACGACTGGCAACCGGCCTCAGGTGAGGTCGAGCTTGCCCGAATGGAGCCTTAAACTCAGTTTGGATGGAGTGATAAGGAAGAAAAAGAAGGGATTTAGATAATAATGAGAATGAGAGAGAGAGAGAGCTACGGCGACCGCTGGCAACCGGCCTCAGGTGAGGTCGAGCTTGCCCAAATGGAGCCTTAAACTCAGTTTGGATGGAGTGATAAGGAAGAAAAAGAAGGGATTTAGATAATAATGAGAGAGAGAGAGAGAGAGAGAGAGAGAGAGAGAGAGAGAGAGAGAGAGAGAGAGAGAGAGAGAGAGAGGAGATTTGAGGTGACTGAGTTATAATGTTGTTTGGATTCCAGCACGGGAAAATGTATGAAAAATTAATTGTACATTCAATGTAAATGGAAAATTATAGTGATGGCTCTATTTTTTTATCACAAAAGAGATATTTATATTCTACATTGTTATAAATACTACATTGATCAGTGATAAGTAGTAAAATTAACTCTACGGGAACGAGGAAACATTCATATATATAAATTTTAAGTAATATTGACTCCGTTATGCATGAACATGTTATGAAATAGATAGAAAAGAAATCTATTGCATATACTTCTTCACTACTATAGAAAGAACAATTCACTTTGTCCTTGCAACACAATATTTACAGAAGAATAGACTGACGCATTGCGAAATAATATGTCAAAGTAAAGAACATCTATACTCATAAATTGGCAATGTAATGCACGTTTTTATGTGCGATGGAGAAAATATCTATAATGAATTGATATGACTACTTTGATTCCATCCAACTCAAATTGTAGTGAAGTTTAAGATGGGATTAAATGCTACTTAAAATGACGATTGGTTAAGTGGACCACAATATATAGGATGTTTGATTAATATATAGGGAGCCTAGGTATAATAAAATTAGAACTTCATCTTTCGTAATGATTTATATGGTTTTGACAATACCTCTTTCCATTTAATAAATTTCATAGTTATTGTTACAAGAGCGATATTTACAAGCACTATATTTTCCTTGTACGTCGAATTGGCTCCAATGCAGAAGGTTTCTCAGTAAATGTAAATTTTCAACAAATATTAAAATGCAAAACCCGTGCAAGGCATGGTGATTAACCAAGTAGAATACGTAGAGTTGAAATATGTATAGAATTGGAGGACTATATCAGGCCCCTTCTTTGTGGGGAAAATTGTATAATCATTCTAAACTTATTGTATAGATCCCAATTAAGACTGAACTTTTCAATTTTATCAATTTTGTCTTAAAATTTTGTGTGAAATTCCAATGTAATATTTTCGGCTAAATTTTCATTGAAAATCGCAATTGATGTGATGTGCCATGTAGGACAACAAATTTTGTTTCACACTTTCCAAAGGAAAATGTTGAGGCATCTAGTATTAACAAACATCTAGTGATGGCATGTGTGCAGGGAGTTGAAATGTCACACATCACTCACCAATGTGATTTATATGCTCTTTATATACATGCGGTGTTCCTCTACCTATCAATTTAAGTTTTTGAGTTGGACTTTCTATCATATACATGGATGATTTGTTACGGTGTAGGTGATTAAGAACATCCACTTTAACCTTCATCACCTTATCTTCTCATGCAACGCACGAGCTGTCTCCACCAATAGTTCATAGTTGATTACTAATAGAAATTCCATATAGGGCGTATAGATTTTTCCCAACATCTCCAGCCTCTAGGAATTTCCATCAAATATAATAGATCAAATGGTGCCCGCGTGAAACTTCTAAACTAAAGGAAAGAGATGTCATCTCTGTTTACTAACCATCTTAAGGTATGTAATATTATACATTTGACGCTTTTCTTGTCTTGTCAACTTTCGTATTAGTAATGTATAAAATACAATCTTGCCATAAATTAAATATGTGTTCGACAGCATAATGTTGCCAGCATATGTACCTAAACATGCGAAGACAAATTGGGTTGCGTCCAAAGCTCATCATTGGCACTTCGACTTGAATAAGCATCCGATATGGATGCCTTCTTTTTTACAAGCTAACCATTTTTCAATCCATTGGTGTTCGAGCCTTGTTCTTATGTTGTGTCGAGAATCGACACCCTTGCAGACATTTTATGTAGATATTAATTTCGGGTGATCTTGTCCATTATTATACAGCATGTGGTTGTCTGAATCCTTGTTCGGTCTCGTTTAGCACTAATTTAGTTTTTTTTTTACAGTGTCTGCAAATTAGTCATTTAACATTTTCGTTAAGGCAATACAACCCAGTTAATAATTTCCATTTATGTTTCATTTAATATTATAGACTTGTCACTAGCTTGATGAATTGGATAAACAATGTGAAACAGATAATCTCTCAAAGAAGCCGCATTGCTCTATCACTCTTTTTGGCAAGGATGCTAAATGACGTAATCGATTTTGTAGAAATTGTCTCCATCAAAATTGTCGAGAAAAAGGAAATTATTAACTTTCAAAACACCGTTTAAATCAATGGCTGTTTTTTCGACTTGCGCAATGTCAATATTGCTTTGAAGATTCTCTTCTTCCATAGGGTTTCTTGTTGCTTTTGAGGTATTCCACGCACGACCTTGTTATCATGCATATCGCAATCATAATATTCTCGCCGCATACATTACACATTAGATTAATCCCTAACTTAGGAAAATCTTAGCAATTAACACGAATGCGCGTGCGCACGCCTATTGATCTTTGTATTTGGAAGTGTCAATGTTGTACAATGCAACAATGATTATGCTTCTTAAAATATTCTATTAATATTGCCGACAATATAGCACAAAGAGAAAGGTGTAAAAAAGGAGGCTACGAAATCTATATGTTTTTGTCATAGTTGTCCCTCGCTAGAACTGAGCCATGGTTTCGAAATATGTAGTTTGTGATGACAAATGAGGCAATTTCCTATAGATTGTCAAGTGCAACATGAATTAGTGAATGGAATTGCTGAAGTGATTCTTGCAGGTCGGAGTTTAGCCACATCGTATTTGGGTGGCATAGGATGGACCGCCTTAGCTGATTCTGGCCAAATCTGGTGCTAGAGGGACACGGTTAGAAAATTTATGATAGTAGAAAGACTTGATTGAATAAATTTAATAGTACATGAACTAAATTAGAAAAGGCGTGGAAGTACACAATTAAAAGTACATTATTTTTGGCACTCTAGTTCACCCTCTCAAATTTTGCCATACATCTTATGCAATTGATGACTTGATCGAGTATTTCATGAGCTCAGGGCATTTCCTACTTGATAAGCTGATTAGATGGGCATTTTTTCAAATTCAAGATTTAACTTGTTTAAGCAAGGCTTCCTAACAAAGGGTTCTTTATATAGCAATAATATCACGTGACGTAATCCATGGAGAGAGACCTACCAATAAGAAATAAGATTCTTAAAGTTCCAATAATCGACCAAATGTACATGTTATGTAAATAGCATGATGGGTCAATTAATCTAGATGGATCGTGTAACTGATGCATAGAATACTTTTTCGAGCTTCCCCGCCGAGGAAAAATATTGGCATCTAAACCATTAATTGGATGGCTTGAACTAGGAATTTCTGGCATATTCATACAGTAAGTTGTGCTCGGTTGAGCTAAAAAAGATGGAGAGAAATAGCCCCAGATTGGAAGGCAGGTTGAGGGGTCAGCATGAAGTGCTTGAAGGGCAGAGTGACTGCTTGAAAATGTCATTCATTATGTCTCTGTATTTCCGGTGGACGGTTGATGCAGCCTTCAATGCTCCTGATCTCTCCTGTTCAGTCACATGTCGCAATTTTTCAACGATGTCTGCAAATCTCCCTAAAGAAAAAATTTAAAAATACCCAAATATTAAATCAAATCGTAAAAGCCGGTAATGGGAAAGAAAGAGAAATGATGGAAGGGAACAGTCGCTCTCCTCGCGCATTCACAGTAGTTCCAAACTCTCTGTCTCTCTTACCAGCTCTGCTTTTGTTTCTTGGGTTTCCCTATAAATGGGTCTTCCAACTTCCTCTGTATAAACATCATAGTTGAGTGAAATCCTCTCTCTCTCTCTCTCTCTCTCTCTCTCTCTCTCGTGATACTTGTTCTTCTGATAGAGAGAGTCATGGCTGAGAATGGAAATCATGGTGTTGTGGTGGACATGAAGGACACGAACTCCACCCCCAAAATCAAAGAAGAGGCATGCCCCTGTTTCTCTCTGCCTTTCCTCCAAAAGGTGAGAGTTCAGGACTCTTCCCCCCCGGTGTCTCCTTCCTGTACTTTTAGTACGCGTGCTGCAACAGAGAAGAAAGAAAATGAAATCAGTCTTTTCCCCTCTTCTTTTTAAGTTCGTTTTATGTCCTTGCTTCTCCGTTTTACCTGTAGTTCCTTGGCATCCTGCTGCCCATGATTGAAAACTTCGTGTACTCTGGTTGTTGAAACATCCGGATCTTTCGGAATTCATTTGGCAGTACGGACTGGTGTAGTCCTGTCCCACGGTGGCTCCTAAAGATCAACATGGAGTTTCGTGCCTATGTCCAAAACCGAAGATTTTCTCCTTACCATTAGTCTCCAGTTAAAACAGACGCAACATAGGAGCAAAGTTAATCACCATAGAACCTGCACGAGTGATGCAGGATTGACTTTAACATGATCTTGGGCTGTTCGCAGTGTATAGCGGAGATGCTCGGGACCTACTTCTTGATATTCGCCGGTTGTGGGTCAGTGGCGGTGAACAAGAATGATCAGGTGGTGACGCAGCCGGGGATTGCGATTGTGTGGGGGCTCGTGGTGATGGTCCTTGTTTACTCCGTCGGCCACATCTCCGGTGCCCATTTCAATCCTGCCGTCACCATCGCTTTTGCCGTCACCAGGAGATTCCCACTGAAGCAGGTAATTTTGGGAATTTTTCACTTTACATCTCGCATGGTGTCCTTACACAGCAGTGATCGCTTGCATCTACCATGTCTCCATTCGCACGGTAATGGAGCTTACTGAAATTGAGCGATGATCGAGTAATTTACCGTCAATGTCCTATCTATTATGCCATCATCTAATGACGTTTAGATCCTCTTTTCCAGGTGCCGGCTTATGTATTGGCACAACTAATTGGGTCGACCCTCGCGGCCGGGACACTCCGGTTGTTGTTCACAGGGAGCCACGACCAATTTACGGGGACGCAGCCTTCCGGATCGGACTTGCAATCCTTCGTGATCGAGTTCATCATAACGTTCTACCTCATGTTTGTCATCTGCGGTGTTGCCACTGATACTAGAGCTGTGAGTTCCACTTCATGCTAAGTTTCACATAATAACTGGTTTTGTCAGTAATTCTGAATTTCTGATAAAGAACTTGCTCTACTATCTGAAATACAAGTTAGAGGGAAAAAAAGGTTGCTGTTCATCATGTGTGATCGCATTAACCATAATAAACAAACCCAATTATATTCTTATTAAGAAATCTTATATTGATGGACTGTTTATGACGTGGACTTGATCCTGTAATTTAATCCCAGAGCGATAATTACCTGTTGTATGAATAATCAATCATGCCGTTCTTTAATCATTTTGTGCTTGATTTGGTCAGATTGGAGAGCTTGCTGGCCTTGCTGTTGGTGCAACTATACTGCTCAATGTGATGTTTACCGGGTAAATTTAACTTGTCCTTTCTGTAGTTTTAAATAGACTTGTCTTTTCTACAGTTTTAACTCATTCAAAAAGGTCTTGATGATGCTTATTCATGTCCACATCGGTCTTGTTCCTGTTTCAAAGCTTTCTTTAAGCAAGAAAGTAACCTTGGAAGAAAATTGAGAACGCTGACCATTGATTTGTGTTCTATCGTTAATTAGGCCGGTTACTGGAGCATCGATGAACCCGGCGAGAAGCTTGGGGCCGGCGATCGTGTCTAAACAATACAAAGGGATATGGATATACCTACTCGCCCCAACCATGGGCGCGATAACGGGGGCTGCTGTCTACAACACCATTCGGTTCACCAACAAGCCTTTGCGTGAGGTCGTGCCGAGCGGCTCGTTCCTGAGAAACAGCGGGAGAAACAGCGGGAGAAGTGGCTCCAACTGATGAGAGAGAGAGAGAGAGAGAGAGCAGTTTGTCAAATGTCATACTAGTCTTTCACTTTTCGTGTATGAAATGGGGAATGTCGCAAATCAAATAAGGTTTAACATGTGAAACTTGCTTGATTGTATAAAAAGACAAGATGCGACTTGCCGTTTTAAATTTTCCGCCGGCTATTTTGGACAACCTTTTAAATCTCTGTCCCTTACTAGCATGTTGCCTTCTCATGTGCCAAATCAGATCTGCCTTCTAGTTCCATGAATTGTCATTTTCGTAAAGACTCTTTTACTTCTTACCAGACCGGCGATTATGATACTTTATTTATTAAATTTACTTATTTTGACAACATGAGTAATCCAAAACTATCAGCGCGACTAATTGCCCTGTTCATGTTCATTGAGTAGGTCTCCCACCAAAGTGTGGCATGAGTAGCCCCTAAAACCAAAATCCATGCCGATAGTGGTCCATGGGTCCCTGTAGAACTTCTCGGCATTGCCCAATTTGCTCAATAAGTAATCCTCCATAGCGGCTGCAATCAGGAGAGGCACGAGAGTACGACTCGAAATCTACATGTCTTGACCATGGTTGTGAAGACCAATTCATCATCACGAATCTATCACCCTTCTAGAGCTCTCGTCCATCTGAATTAATCAACAGTCAATATACCCAAGTCAAGCCATGTTTTTCGAAATCGAGAATCTTCCACGCGCTTCAAAATATTAGTAAAAAGAACCTTATGGAATTGATAAAAAAATTGTCGCCTTTTTCTTGAAGGTGCCACCTTTCGTGGCATTTTCCAGCCCTATACTTTTGCATCGTTTCACTCACGAGACAGAGAAGAAGATTGACTCCATAGGGGATTGAATATATGCATAGCATAGTCATAGCCATATGGTAGATGATAGGCTGATATACTGTCCAATGATTGGACGTTGGACCATTGCTAACCATGGCAAGGTTTAAGAATAGACGATGTCTACATGCGCATTGAATAGACAATCAGGGGAAAGAAATTCAATGATGCAGAAGGAAGAAAAGAAAGGGATTAAGAAAATTCAGGGAGGAGGACATTTAGTTGAAATGGATAAAGTAGGGCTAAAACAAATCAATGTAGCGGGAGAAAACTTCCGCAAACCTCGCCTCTAATTGTGGGGTTATACTAATATTGTGACATCCTGGATTTTTCACTTCTGCTTTCAATTAAATTAATCAAGCATTTCATCGACGCGCCTATAGGGTTGTTTTTAGAACTGATCACTCTCGAGATAACTAAACTATCTAGGAAAGCCATTAAGGAATTTTAATGCAATAGACTTGAGAATTCGACTAAAAATCGGCTACTCGAGAGTGCTCATCTTTAGAGGTCATTACGGCACATATATAAGTCGATTGGAAATTAGAAATAGGTCAGTACAACTGAGATGTGTGGCTAAACATGGATGACTCCACTAAATTAGAAAATTCTCGTCGACCGGCACTAGATCGATTTTTCAATCATCTTGGTACCCTGTGTCCGTATTTGAATCCTCGAGATTTCCACGACAATCGAGAGTCGCCAATGTGTCTAGTGAGTTCATTGTGGCTCGAAGAAAATCGACCACGAATCATTTGCACAAAAAATTCCTGAAAGCTACCCGGTAGCCTAGGTCACGCTAAAAACGCACCAGAGTGAAATTAACTGCGAATTTCAGTTCGATTTCAAAATTTGAAAGTTCTGTCATGTCATAACTAATTCTAGGAGCGTCGACTCAGTCTCAAAATAATTTTCTGCAACCCGAGACTTTTTGGAAAAAAGTCGGCATAGAACCGTTTTTTTTCAGAAAAAAACAAGAATCATTTTTTATCACAAATTTGAGAATCAAGTGGGTTGTATTAGTGAGGAAAAATATCGAGTAGATCAATGACTCGACAACGGGATTTATGGAGGTCGAATTGAATTGATTTGAGAACCTATAAGTGTCTAATTAAGGTAGAAATGTTGGAAATTCGTATGCCCCCCACCCCCACAACTTTTGAACCATTTCAAGCTTCTAGATGGGGATCATGGGTGGCTGGATTGTGGCCAAGGAAGCCAGACATGGCTGAGGATGGTCAAGGGGACAAAGGAGAGGAAAATGTGAACCAAGTGGCCCCCCTCTTGCAGCAGCCTTCTTCTTCCTCAATCCACTTGCTTTCTCCATTGTTGAGGGTGCTTAGAAGCTTGAGAAAACTAGAGAAGCAAGCCCCCTTGCCGTTCGACCAAACCGCACGCCCACTGGAACATTTTCCTCCTCTGTTTTCCTTTATTCTAGTTTCTGCTCCAGCTGACCTTTCGCCAAAGATCTGAGTTGAAAGTGGTCTTTCTGGACAAATTAGCCAACAATCCACCCATCACCATGACCAGCACATCTAGACTGTTCCAAAGAGCCCGACCTTGCCCCGAATGGAGCCTTCGGCCGTCCTGTGTGGCCGCCACAAGCCGCCAGTTGCCGGTCCGTCGACCCGCCCGCTGGTCCGCCCGTTTCCCATTTTTCTTCATTTTTCTCCCATTCCAACTCTTTCTTTGCCCATTCCAACCTCCAACAAGACCCCCTAGACCCCTGGGAGCCACCGGTTCCTGACCACTTGCTCGCCGGAGCTCTAATCAACCCATTTCTTTGCCATTCAGCCTTGGTTCTCCTCTGTCCAGCAAGAGCAGACGCAGAAAGCGAACCAGCAAGGAGTCTAAGACTTCGGGGCCCGCCTCCGACCACCATAAGTCCTCACCGTTGGCCACCGAGACTCCCTCAGCCCATCTCAGTCCTCGTGTGCCTCAACCAACCTTGTTTCCTCTCTTTTGTAGCAACAAACAAAGAGCTTGTTGGTGGGTTTTCCAGCAACCTTCGGGCCCGTTTTGAGGTGGTTCCGAGCCTTGAAAGTTTGGCCCGCTTTGGAAAAAGTTGGTCCCCGTTGCGTTCCCGACGTTTTGAACCGAACGAATCGCGAATCAAGTGAATTGAACTCACTAATCCTCACTTAGTCAGTTAATTATGCTTATGGGTTGATTAGATTAATTAAGCAAGGTTTAGGTGAATAGATTAGATTAGATTAGTTAATTTAATTATCTGTCGATGCGTGTTAGGTGGTTAGTTTATGACATTAGCGAGTAGACACGTGCTATTATTTATTTAACGAACTTTGGAATTTTTTCGGCTTCGTTTCAGCATCCAATTATGCATTATGAGCCTAAATTGGATTTATTGGCATTTATTTAATATTTTTCATAATTATTTAATTATTTATTTATTTTCTGGAAATTAGGCTGGGATAGCCGACGACCAGAATTTTATGCTGGTTATCGTGGTGAAATCCGTTTATTTATTTAAGCTCTAATTTGCGCCGAATTGAATAAATTGTGATTTTAGGATTTTATTCATAAATTAATTAATTTTGGTAATTAATGGGAATATTACCGAGCGTCGATTTACAACGCCAAAAATATGTTATGGGCTGTTGAAACTGGTGGGATGTTTAAAAAGGTGAAATTATTATATTTTACCTAAGGCCAACCGTGTACCCACACACGGCTATTTTATCGAGTATGATAAAAATGGAGAAATTGTTGGTGAACAAACGTCGGCTCGGTGACTCGGTACGTCATCTCGGAGAAAGACATATATTATGTTGGCTCGATGACTTGGTATGTCATCTCGGAGAAAGACATTATATTATGTTACGTCGGCTCGATGACTAAGTATGTCATCTCGGAGAAAGACGTTATATTATATTGGCTCGAGGACTTGGTACGTCACCTTGGAGAATGCACGTGGACTCGGTAGCTAGGTATATCATCTTGGAGAATGCACATGGGCTCGATGATTAGGTATGTCATCTTGGAGAATGCACGTGGGCTCAGTGAATAGATATGTCATCTTAGAGAATGAACAGTATATTATTTATTTGCCTTTGGGGCAAACTACTATCTATATATCACCTAGGGTGAGTAGTCTTGGATTTTGATCAGACTCATAGATAGTATAGTTTTGACTAGGGAATGGTCTGATTGACATGTAATCGACTAGGTCGATTGATCGATAAGTCGATCTGAGTGAATGATTTGATGTGTTGATGTGACTTGATGAGATTATGAATTGTGCTTAATTGTAGGGAGGAACTGAGGCCAAGTTAAGTCATCTGACGCTTGTTTGTGCTTAGACAGCCCTTATGGCATATTTTCTTCCTAATCGAGTCTTAGGGGATAGAACTCGCTGAGACGTTATCTCATTGGTTATTGTATAACCATTTTCAGGTCCTTAGATGAAGTTGGCGAAAGACCGGAAGCCTCGAAGTTTGGAAAGGTGGATAGACCAGAATCAGCAAACAGATCTGACTAGTAAATCATAGGATTGTTCTTTTTGGAATGAGCCAACCTTTTTGTAAATAGTCTGGTCTTGTAAATAAACCTGGTTGTTTATAAAAGGTTTGTTTTGGTTTGAAAAATTGGCCCTACTTTCATATCCCATTGTTTTATTACCTGGGATTTCATATGCTTCCGCATGCGTATATTAAATGAATGGGTCGGCGATGCATCCTGGGACGTCGCTATTAATCGACCAAGGAGGGATGGGCACTTACTCGGAGGATCGGAGCGTGACATCCTCGTTTAAGTGGTATCAGAGCAGTGGTTGTTAGAAATTAGAGTGATAAGGTGCGATGGATATGGAATAGTAAGTAGGAGAGGCCTTTAAATTTGTGACTGGTGCATGTCGGTTATAGTTGTTTATAGAATTGTTTGTTGTGTGTGGATCGCTCATCTTCTAATCCAGTGTGGATTTGGAAGACAGGTTTCAATATAAAGGCTGAACCATAAGCGAGCAAGAGCAGAGAACTCCGAGTAAGCAAACTGTAAGGCCTACAGCTCAGGTTAGGACGCCGACTAGGATCGGTACCCGAGGAGGCCGAGGTAGGGCACCGGCACAGGCCAGTGCCAGTGGAGTAGCACCACCTCCTGTTGGTGCTGGGGTAGCAGCCCATGGTGATCCCAGGATTGAAGGGATCATGTGGGTGCTAGAAGTCATGGGGAATCGGATGGATCAGCAGGCTCAGAATCAAGCCGCCGCTCACACTGCCGCTACTACTACTATTGCCGCTACTACTAAGGCCACCCTCGCTACCAAACCTGCTGTTGCACCTGTCGTCGCCCTTGCTGAAGTTCCACTTGGGAATGTGGCCGCTGGAAGGCAAATTCACAAGTTAGTGGAACAGTTCTTAAAGCTAAACCCGCCAAAATTCTTCGGTGAAGGAGACCCGGAAGTTGCATCGCTCTAGATTCAGGATCTAGAGAAAGCGTTTGCACTACTGATGTGCAACGAAGAGGAGAAGGTGGTACCGGCTGTGTACCAACTTCAAGGTAATGCGAACATTTGGTGGAGAGCCGCAAAGGATACCGTATTACCGGAAGGTGTGGTCTAGGTGTTGGACACCTTCCTCAGATTTTTTAATGACCAGTACTTCTCGGGTACTGCCTGGGAACAAAAGATAGAGGAGTTCCAACGTCTCCGCCAAGGGAGCATAACAGTTGACCAATATGGGGTCAAATTTGCAGAACTCTCACAATATGCTCCGAGGTTGATAAAAGACCCTGAAGAGAAAGCCCAAAGATTCAGAAGTGGTCTTCGTTCTGAGTTGAAACAACCTCTATTGTCGTTGGATTTGACAGATTATCGAGAAGTCTATCGTCGAGCTCAGATGATAAAGAGAGGATTGAACGAGTGAGCTACCTCGTCAGGATCGAGATTTAGTTCTTTTAGAGAAGGAATCCGCCAGGGAAAGAAGCCCGTGATGGGAGGTAGATTCCAAATCTCGCCCAACAAGAAGGATGGAATTGGCAGGTCAGTGCCCAATAGGAATGAAGTGTGTCGTTCTTGTGGAAGGCGACATGGGTCAACCCCATGCCAATCTAGGCCAGGTGCGTGTTTTGAATGTGGCCAACAGGACCACAAAGCCAGAAATTGTCCTAGGCGACCAAGAGGACAACCGCAGTTACCGCCACCGCCACAGATGGGTCAAAATCGAGGAATTGCGCCGCAGAATGCACAGTATGGTAGATTGAATGGGCCGTTAGCTCAGAGATGAATCGAGTTATGCACTGAGCTAGAAGGGCAATGTCCCCAGAACAATGTTATTAGAGTGGCGCGGCAGAATTTTGGTTAAGTTTATAGAACCTCAGTTGTTGTAATGAAGTCATAGAAAGGAGAATCACTAGCTATAGTTGTACTTGAATATTCTGCCTATGTATAACTTTGATACCATATATAAAAAGATTTGACTCGATGAGCTTTTGTTGTAATAAATTGTTGTTGCAATGTAATACAGTTTAATTCGCCAACGAAGGAAAATTTCAAATTTATCAGAAGTCGAGAAGGACCCTCGATTTCCCTAATCTCATTGCAAAAGGCAACTCGTTTGTTAGACGAGGGTTGTCAAGGTTACCTGGCAACTGTCGTGGATACGAAAGTTGAGGAGTTGAAAATGGAAGACATTACTGTGGTGCAAGAATTTCCCGATAACTTTCCAAAGGAATTGCTAAGATTACCGCCAGAGAGAGAGATCGAGTTCGTAATTGAGTTAGCCCCCGGGACAGAGCCAATCTCTAAATCTCCTTACCAAATGGCTTTATCTGAGTTGAAGGAACTGAAGGTGCAGATGCAAGAACTGTTGGATAAGGGATTAATACGTCCTAGTGCATTACCTTGGGAAGCACCAGTTCTCTTTATAAAGAAGAAAGATGATTTGTTGCGCTTATGCATCAACTATCGACAACTCAATTAGGTAATGATCGAGAACAAGTATCCACTCCCGAGGATCGATGATATTTTGGTGTATTCGAAAAGTGATGAAGAGCATGAAAGTCATCTGAGGTTGGTGTTGCAGACACTGAGAGTCCATCAGTTGTACGCCAAGTTCAGCAAATACGAGTTTTGGCTGACTCGTGTTGCGTTTTTAGGTCATGTGATTTCAGGAAAGGGAATCTTCGTAGACCCGAGCAAGATTGAAGCCGTGATAAACTGGCCGAGACCAACAACAGTGACCGAGATCAGAAGTTTTCTGGGTTTGGCAGGTTATTACAAAATGTTCGTGAAAGGGTTTTCAGCATTAGCGTCGCCATTAACAAGACTTCTAAAGAAAGGAGAAAAGTTTGTGTGAACAGGTAAGTGCGAGTGTAGTTTCCAAGAGCTGAAGCAAAAGCTAACTACCGCACCTATGCTGACGATTCCATCTGGTCCTAGAGGATACGAGACCTATAGTGATGCGTCATTTAGAGGATTGGGTTGTGTGCCGATGTAACATGGCCAAGTTGTTGCATAAGCCTCCCGTTAGTTAAGGCCTCATCAGCAAAACTATCCGACGCATGACTTAGAACTCTCAGCAATTATTTTCGCGTTGAAGATTTGGAGACACTATTTGTGCGAAGAAAGATTACAGATCTTCACTGACCATCAAAGTCTCAAGTACCTATTCTCTCAAAAGGAGTTGAATATGAGACAACGCCGATGGATGGAACTCCTTAAGGATTATGACTATGATATCCTATATTACCCTAGGAAAGCAAATAAGGTCGCCGACGCTTTGAGCCGAAAGTCATCAATTGCTCACTTGTTGGTTAAGGAGTGGAATCTAATTGAGCGAGCTCAAGATTCGGTGTTCAAATTTGAGGTAGGCCATATTTCTTATCTTATGGCCACCCTTAGAATTGAGCCGAATGTGCAGATCAGGATCAAGCTACTTTAGCCGACAGACTTAGATGTTCAAATAATTTTTCAAGAGGATATCGAAGAAAGGAAAGTTAACTTTCAGGTTTCTGATGATGGAACATTGAGGTTCCGAGGACGTTTGGTTGTACCTAACAATGTGAAGCTTAGAGAGGATATTTTATCATAAGCTCATCGTAATAGTTACATCATTCATCCTGGAAGTACCAAGACGTATCGGAATCTGCGTCAACACTATTGGTGGTTTGGTATGAAGGCGGATATCGCCAGGCATGTTGCCAGATAGTTCGACTGCATGGAATGTCGGTTACGATAACGTCAAATCGAGACTCGAGATTTATTGTTAGTTTTTGGAAAAGCTTGCAAGGTGCTTTTGGTGCAAAGTTTCAGTATAGTACGGCATACCATCCTCAGACGGATGGTTAGTCTGAGAGAACAATTTAGACTCTTGAAAATATGCTGAGAGCTTGTATACTGGGCTTCAAGGGAAATTGGGAGGAACAACTTCATCTCGTGGAATTCGCCTACAACAATAGTTATCAGTAGAGCATCCAGATGGCTCCATTCGAAGTGTTGCATGGCAGAGTGTGCTGGACACCAGTGTGTTGGGATGAAGTTGGGGAAAGAAAGATTACAGGCCTAGAGTTGGTCTAGCAGTCAGTAGAAGCCATGGCTGTGATCAGAGGCAGATTAAAGACTGCTTAGAACAGGCAGAAGAGTTACGCAGATAAGCGCCGGAGGTCTTTGGAATTCCAAGTCGGTGATCACGTTTTTCTAAAGGTGTCACCAATAAGGGGAACTTCGCGCTTTGGTAAGAAAGGAAAACTGAGTCCGAGGTACGTAGGTCCGTTTGAAATTCTTGAGAGAATTGGGACCTTAGCGTATCATCTTGCATTGCCGTCAAGATTGGCACAAGTGCATGACGTCTTTCACGTGTCAAGGTTGAGGACGTATGAGCCTGACCCGACCCACGTGCTAAATCTTGAAGAATTAGATGTGGACGACAGAGTGTCGTACGTGGAAAGCTCGATTTAGATTGTGATTCAGAACATATTATGTGTACCAAGATGGTCCCCTTGGTCAAAGTGGTCTGACAACACCACAAGACTGAAGAAGCAACCGGGGAAAGTGAGACTCAATGAGACGATGATACCCCCACCTCAAGTGGGTTGTATTAGTGAGGAAAAATATCGAGTTGATCGAGGACTCGACAACGGGATTTATGGAGGTCGAATTGAATTGATTTGAGAACCCATAAGTGTCCAATTAAGGGAGAAATGTTGGAAATTTGTATGCCCCCCACCCCCACAACTTTTGGACCATTTCAAGCTTCTAGATGAGGAGCATGGGTGGCTGGATTGTAGCTAAGGAAGCTAAACATGGCTGAGGATGGTTAAGGGGACAAAGGAGAGGAAAATGTGAATCAAGTGGCCCCCCTCTTGCAGTAGCCTTCTTCTTCCACAATCCACTTGCTTTCTCCATTGTTGAGGGTGCTTAGAAGCTTGAGAAAACCAGAGAAGCAAGCCCCCTTGTCATTCGACCAAGCCGCACACCCACTGGACCGTTTTCCTCCTCTATTTTCGTTTATTCCAATTTCTGCTCCAGCTTACCTTTCGCCAAAGATCTAAGTTGAAAGTGGTCTTCCTAGATGAATTAGCCAACAATCCACCCATCACCGTGACCAGTACATCTAGACCGTTCCAAAGAGCCCGACCTCGCCCTGAACGGAGCCTCCAGCCTTCCTGTACGACCGCCGCAAGTCGCCGGTTGCCGGTCCATCGGTCCACCCGCTGGTTCGCCTGTTTCGTGTTTTTCTTCATTTTTCTCCCATTCCAGCCCTTCCTTTGCCCATTCCAACCTCCAACAAAACCCCTTAGACCCCCGGGAGCCACCGGTTGCCGACCACCCGCTCACCGGAGCTCTGATCAACCCATTTCTTCGCCGTTCAACCTAGGTTCTCCTCTGTCCAACAAGAGCAGAAGCAAAAAGTGAACTAGCAAGGAGTCTAAAACTTCATGGCCCGCCTCCGACCACCGTAAGTCCTCACCGTTAGCCGCTGGGACTCCCTCAGCCCATCTTAGTCCTTGTGTTCCTCAACCAACCTTGTTTCCTCTCTTTTGCAGCAACAAACAGAGAGCTTGTTGGTGGGTTTTTGAGCAACCCTCGAGCCCGTTTTGAGGTGGTTCCCGGCCTCGAAAGTTTAGCCCGCTTTGGAGAAAGTCTATCCTCGTCACATTCCCGACGTTTTGAATCGGATGGATCGTGAATCAAGTGAGTTGAACTCACTAATCCTCGCTTAGTCGGTTAATTATGCTTAAGAGCTGATTAGATTAATTAAGCAGGGTTTAGGTTGATAGATTAGATTAGATTAGTTAATTTAATTATCTGTCGATACAAGTTAGGTGGTTAGTTAGTGACATTAGCGAGTAGACACGTGCTATTATTTATTTAACAAACCTTGAAATTTTTCTGGGTCCGTTTCAGCGTCCAATTAGGCATTACGGGCCCAAATTGGATTTATTAGCATTTATTTAATATTTTCCGTAATTATTTAATTATTTATTTATTTTCCGGAAATTAGGCTGGGATAGTCGACGACTGGAATTTTATGATGGTTATCGTGGTGCAATCCATTTATTTATTTAAGCTCTAATTTGTGCCGAATTGAATTAATTGTGATTTTAGGATTTTATTCCTAAATTAATTAATTTTGGTAATTATGGAAAAATTACCAGGTGTCGGTTTATAGGGCCAAAAATATGTTATGGGCTGTTAAAACTGGTGGGATGTTTAAAAAAGTGAAATTATTATATTTTGGCTAAGGCCAACCGTGTACCCACACACGACTATTTTTTCAAGTATGATAAAAAGGGAGAAACTATTGGAGAACGAACATCAGCTTGGTGACTCGATACATCATCTCGAAGAAAGACGTATATTATGTTAGCTCGATGACTCGGTATGTCATCTCAAAGAAAGACATTATATTATATTACGTCAGCTCGATTACTAAGTACGTCATCTCGAAGAAAGACATTATATTATATTGGCTCGGGGACTTGGTACTGATAGGGCTAGTAAGAACACCTAGAGGGGGGTGAATAGGTGTTAAAGAAGTTTTTGCAAGACTTAACAAATTAATTCATCATTTGAGAATAATAGACTGAAAATGTAAAAGACTGTAAACAGTTATATAAGACTACGAATTAAAGTAAAGAGTTTAGGGAAAGAGAATTGAAACACGAAGTTTATAGTGGTTCGGCTTAAACCAAGCCTACGTCCATTCTCTCGCACTGACAGCCCATTGGCTGGATTTCACTAAGAACCAAAGAGATTTTACAGTTTCACGTCATTGATTCCATAGTGTAGAAACTCTACCACACTTCCTCAAGGTCTCACAAGTATTTAATCTCTCTTTTGAGTACAAACTCAGCGATTGAAATAACAAAGAACTAAGAGCTTTAGAGTTTGGAATTTTTCTTTCACACACACACTCGAATAACTTGAGCATATTCCTTATATACTCCTCCATGCCTTTATAACCGTTGGCACCTTCCAAATGAGTTCTTCCAATCTACCCGTTGAACAGAATCAATTAAGGAGGTCTCGAGTTATTTAAGGAATGTGATGATAGCCCACCAATCCTGCTCGATCATACAATCAGGATCTAGGTTTCCATAAGTAGAACCTTCCAAGTATACTTCGCCAATCAACAGATCTAATTATCCAAATTGATTTCAATAAGAATAATTAATCACGAGATGTTATCTCTAGTCGTGAGATCTTCTTTAACTGTACGAACCAAATCCTTAAAGATAAACTCGCATCTAGATAAGTCTTCTCTTCGTCGATTTGGAAACTATCATTGAGGGTAGACTTTGAATCTTGAGTCTAGAGGTCTTCAGACTTTGACGATAGAGTCTACAAGTCTTCAGACTAGACTGATGGAAACGTTTTGTCAACTTCAAAACAAATAAGGAAGTTTTCTCCAACAATCTCCCCATTTTTTATGGTGACAAAACTTTCCTACAGATTTGAACACTTTTGTCCTGCAAAACAACACTTAAGCAAAACAAGATATCTCATAAAAGATAAGTAGATTAGGATATGGATAGCAACGATTCTGCAACCACAGAAAACATGTTAGTCCTGCAAAACAACTATCCTTTCCATAATCATTGTCATGGCCTAAGTTACTGTAAGCATCAAAAGATCAAATCAAACAGTCCAAATCACAACCAAACAAAAGATAAGTCCAAAAATCCCAAAAATCCAAACCAAAGTCAAATCTGCATCAAACTTCTCCCCCTTTTTGTCAACAACAAAAAGTGGAGAACAAATAAAAAGAGTTGTTTGAAAATAGAGAGAGTCAAGGCTGTTTAGGCAAGTGAACAAGCTAGAATTCTCCCTTGGAATTCACTGTCTTCTCAAGCTTCCCAATGGTCTCCTTTAGTTGCTGGAAATCTTCACCCTTCACATGATCTTGCACTTGAGTCTTCAGGGTAAGTAACTGTTCTTGCAAAGAAACTGAAGTAGCCAAGAAGGCCTTTTTGAGATCCTTTATCTCATAGTTCAAACCATACCGACCCTTCTTTAAATCCAGCAAAACATCCATTATGCGTGAAAAGTTCGCTGAATGAGTTAGAGCAGCACTGGGTCCAGCCGAATCTGTTCCTAGAGTCTTGAGAGTGGATGGATCTTCAGCAGTTTGTCTGCTGTGACTTGGAGTAAATGCCTCAAATTCAGGTTCTGGATGGTGGGAGGCATATACATCCTTTAGATTTGCTGCAGATCGACTAACATCACTAGTGAGAATAGGCGAAGAAATACCTTGTTTGTCCGCCGCTCCCCCTATTTGTGTGCCTTTAAGAGGAGAAATGGATTCTTCTTCCTGTTCTGCTTCAGCAAGAGAGTGATGTTTTTCTTGTGCTTGCTCACCAGCAGTTCCACTCCTTGTCTTTTCAGAGTTGCTTGGCAAGAATACAACCAATGTAAGCTCAAGAGAGTCATCTCGAGCCTCTTCTTCCTCTCCTTCTCTTCTTCCTTCCTCTTCCTCTTCTCCTTCGGCTTTTTCTTCCTCTTCTTCTTCTTCTTCTTCTTCTCTTCTCTCCTCTTCTTCTTCTTCTTCTTCTTCTCCCTTCATCTCTTCCCTCAGCCTCTTCTCTAGTCTCACGAAAGCTAACAAAACTCTTCAAGTTCCTTAAGGCAGAAAGAGTCATCTCATCCTCATCCTCTTCATCCTGCAAAATGAGAGTCCTTTTCTTCTTTGCTGGAGCATTTATAGGCTCCTTGCCTTTCCTTTTGGCCGCTGCAGAGTCCTGTTTTGCTTTAACTGGAGTCTTCTCCTTCATGCGCTCTAACACCTTATTAAGCTCTTTCAGACGCATCTTGGTGACCATTTTAAATCTAATCACCATTGAAGTGATGCTTGTCAAACACAGAGGTGCAGGAATGTGAATTTTGAAATGCCTAAAAAGGCGCGTGATAAGAGCAGAATAAGAGAGTTGTCCCTTATCTTTCACCAATGTCCAGTACGTGTGAAATAGGATGGTATGAGGCAGAGAGAATTTGTATCCAGCATTGATGGCATACATCAATTTTGCTTCAGACAAAGACACATCAGTCTTGGATGTCGACTTTGGACGGATGCAGTTGATCACAATTTTATGTAGCAAGATGTTGGAGGCATTCATCCTAGAGTAGGAGATCTTGCCTTCAGCATCCCTGTCTTTCACCAATGATAGAGTAGCGTGAGCAATAGACACAATAATTGGTTGGAAATTCGCTCTTTCCACCCCCAATCATATCAGCCAAAGTGTCCATATCCACCAAAAACTCCTTATCCCTTACTGTAAAAGAGAAACTGTTTGCATCCACAAAGGATAAATTCGAATAAAAGTAGATTGTGAGTTATGGATAAGTAGCAATAGATTCAGAACAAAAGCGCTCCAATTAAAGAAGTGCAAAATTTTCCTTTAGATTTACTTGCACAGAGTCGAGAAAATCAAAATCAACACTCCAAGGGTTCATAACCCCTCTTTTCATTAGATTCAAATAAACCTTCTTGTGATTTTTCGATTTGAATAGACTCAATCCATCTCCAACAACATTTGCAGCCACTCCTGTTCTAGGCTGAAACTGTGTGAACATTTGTTTGTCATCGTCATGTCCTTCTGGCTGATTAAACGTGCCATAATGCGTGTCACTAGGAAAGTTAGCAAAAGCTTTTTCAGCCAATCCTTTTTCCGCAATACCCATCTTCGCCATGTCGCGCAAAAACAGAGTTTCATTTTTTTAGCCTCTTTCTCTCAGATATTCATCGATCAAAGACATAACAATTCCTCCTCTTTTCAAACTAGAATAAAGCTTGAAAGCAACCTTAGGAGTTAGCGTTCTTACAGGTTCAACTTCTTCCAAAATTTCTTCTTCTGGTTAAGTAGGAGGAGGAGACTGACGCTGCTAAGAAGGTTGTTACTGACTTGGTCGCTGTGGTGGAGAAGAATCTTCTTCCTCAGTCAAATCAAAATACGTAGGACCCTCAGGAATGTGTCGTGGTCCCCTACTTGCGATTCTCGGAGACTTTCTTGAAGACATTGTCGCTTTAAGGGATAAATTCTCAAACTTGCTCGAAAAGGTGAAAACTTTTTGGATTAAACAAGAGTGAAACTGAAAGCAAGTGGGAGTTTAGTATTTTAGGGTTTGAGAGTGAAAACAAAGAAGACGGATTTCAACAGTATATAAAGCAAGTGAAGCGAGGTAAATGAATCGTCATAAAGGAAAAAATAAAATGCCTTTTCGAAAAAGAATAACTGCCTTTTTGAAAATGAATAACTGTCTTTTTGAAAATGAATAAATGCCTTTTTGAATATGAATAAATGCTATAAATTCAAAAAACTTGGAAAGATAATTTCAATCAATTAGCGATTAAAAAGTAACCGTACATTTTCAAGTCTTTAACCAAAAATTGAAATGCTAGTACCGAAATAACTTACAGTCGTAACTCTTTGTCTTTTGAGTTTGAATATCTTCAGACTTTACCTCTGAGTCTGAGCACCTTCATACTTTAATGGATAAAAGATGTGATGTTTAGTCTGGTGCGAATAGACTCAAATAGGCTTTTCTCCAGTGGCTTTGTAAATATGTCCGCCGGTTGATTCTTTGAATCAATGAATTGAATCATAACTTCTTCATTTTGAACATGATCTCTAATAAAGTGATGTCTAATCTCTATGTGCTTTGCTCTTGAATGAAGAATAGGATTCTTTGTGAGATTGATTGCGCTAATGTTGTCACATTTGATCTCGGTGCATGAGTCTTCGATTCCAAAGTCTCTCAGTTGTTGTTTTATCCATAAGATTTGAGAACAGCAACTTCTAAGGGCCACATACTCTGCTTCTGCTGTTAAAAGAGCTACAGTACTTTGCTTCCTAGAGAACCATGATAATGTCCTGTTTCCCAGCAATTGACAAGTACCAAAATTACTCTTTCTATCAACTCTGCAACCTGCTAGATCTGCATCTAAATATCCAAGGAGAGTAAAGTCTCTTTCTTTGGGATACCACAGACCTAACTTTAAGGTAATTGCAACATATTTGATGATGCGTTTTGCAGCACTTAGATGAGATTCTTTGGGATCAGATTGAAATCTAGCACAAATGCAAACACTAAACAAAATGTCAGGTCTAGAAGCAGTAAGATAAAGAAGTGAACCAATAATACTTCTGTAGAGCTTCTTGTCAACTTTCTTCCCTCCTTTGTGTTTGTCTAGCTTCGAAGAACTTGATATTGGTATCTTAGTCTTTTTGCAATTCTCCAATCCGAACTTTTTAACGAGTTCTTTTGCATATTTTTCTTGGTGAATGAAAATTCCTTCCTTCAATTGTTTCACTTGTAATTCGAGAAAGAATGATAGTTTTCCCATCATGCTCATCTCAAATTCATCCTGCATAGACATAGAAAATTTCTTGTACAGGTTTTCATTAGGTGATCCAAATATAATACAATCAACATAAATTTGAACAAGTAGAAAGTTTTTACCTTCTCTTTTAATAAACAATGTAGTATCCACTTTTCCTTTGACAAAACCATTTTGAATTAAAAACTTACTTAACCTGTCGTACCATGCTTAAGGTGCTTGCTTTAATCCATATAGAGCCTTTTTTAGTCTAAATACTAAGTCTGGTTTCTTTGGATCTTCAAATCCGGGAGGTTGTTCCACATAAACTTCTTCTTGAATAAATCCATTTAGGAATGCACTTTTGACGTCCATTTGGAATAACCTGAAATTTTTATAACAGGCAAAAGTAAGTAATAATCTAATTGCTACTAACCTTGCTACTGGAGCGTAGGTCTCATCATAGTCTTTCCCTTCTTCTTGCGTATATCCTTTGGCCACGAGTCTTGCTTTATTCCTGACCACTTTTCCTTTTTCATCCATCTTGTTCTTGAAAACCCATTTAGCTCTAATAATGGATTTACCTTTTGGTTTATGAATTAATTCACATACATCATTAATGCTGAACTATCTGAGTTCTTCTTGCATTGCTTCAATCCAGCTTTCATCAGCTAAAGCTTCTTCTATACTTTTAGGTTCTATTTTAGAAATAAGTGCCACGGCGCTAGATTCTTCTTGCCTTTTGGATCTTGTACGAATCCCTTCATCAATATCACCGATGATGAGTTCTTTGGGATGACTGGACTCGTGCTTCCAGTTGCTTGTTGGTCTAACAGTTTGCTGATCCTCTACTTCAGTTGATTCTTCAACTTCTGTTTGTTGATGTTCTTCAGAAGTCTAAGCCACTTCAGTGGAGGTAGACTTTGTAAGATCTGGAGCAGGTTCATATTCTTTAAATTGAGTCTGAATCAGTTGATTCTGCAAAGAGTCTTGAAATTTGACATTCATAGATTCTTCCACAGACTGAGTTTTCTTGTTGAATACTCTGTAGGCTTTGCTGGTGGTTGAATATCCAAGGAAGATTCCTTCATCTGATTTCTCTTCAAACTTACCAGTTCGATCATTTGCATTTTTCAAAACAAAACATTTGCAACCAAATACATGAAAATAAGAAACAATTGGTTTCTTTCATTTGAATAACTCATAGGGAGTTTTCTCCAGAATAGGCCTTAAGCATATTCTGTTAATAATATAGCAAGCTGTAGAAACTACTTCAGCCCAAAAACAAGAAGAAATATTACTTTCTATTAAAAGAGTTCTTGCCATTTCTTGCAAAGATCCATTCTTTCTTTCCACAACTCTATTCTATTCTGGAGTGTATGGAGAGGAGAAAACATGCTGAAAACCAAATTCATCACAGAATTTGGCAAAGTCTTGATTTTCAAACTCATTTCCATGGTCTGTCCATATGCTTGAAATAACATATCCTTTCTCATTCTGAACTTTCTTGGCAAACTTTGAAAAGTGAGAAAAGGTTTCAGACTTACTTGCTAGAAAGTAAACCCAAGTAAATCGAGAATAATCATCCACAATTACTAGGCAGTATCTCTTTCCACCAATGCTTTAAGTTCTGGTTGGTCCAAAGAGATCCATATTCAGAAGCTGCAAAATACGATTAGTAGAAACTTGATTTATGGATTTAAAAGAACTTCTAACATGTTTTCCCAACACACATGGTGTGCATAAGTCAGATTTTTTAAACTTCAGGTTGGGCAGTCCACGAACAAGTTTCTTAGAAGAGATATTGGCAATTTGCTTAATGTTGACATGGCCTAGCTTTTGATGCCAAAGAATCGCTTCATCTTGAATTGATATTAGACATTGAGACCTTTCTGGTTTTATATCCATAAAATAAATGTTCCCATGTTTTCGTCTAGTAAAAGATTGAGAAAGATCTTTACTTGTTCCTGAACATATTCCTTCTTGGAAATTGATTTTGAATCTAGTGTCACACAGTTGGCTAATGCTGAGTAGATTGTAATTTAGTCCTTCCACCAAGGAGACATTGTTGATTGGGAGACTTCCAATCCTTACAGTTCCACACCCAACAATTCTTCCTTTGCTCTTTCCACCAAAAGAGACTTTTCCACCACTTATTTGAACAAGTTTTATAAAACAACTTGAATCTCCAGTCATATGTCTCGAACAGCCACTATCCAAATACCATTTAACATTTTTCTTGATAGTGGCCTCGATTTCGCTGTGTGAGTCTGAATCTATCTCAAAGTCTGAGCTTGATTCTGATTTTGCCATTAGACATATATTGGCATAATCGTCATCACTTTCTTCGCATTCAGTATCACTCCATGTCTCTGCTTTGAGAGCCTTTTTGTATTTCTTAGCTTTTCCCTTCTTTTTCTTCAACAAATGACAGTTGAATCTGATGTGTCCCTTTTTTTTGCATTCAAAACAGATTACATCTTTGTTGGCTTCATCATCCTCAGTTGATTTGTTTTGAAACTTTTGAGTGCTTTATTTCTTCCAATTAACTCTCCTTCCCTATTTGTTTAGTTTCCTGAACCTTTTTATCATAAGTGCTAGCTCTTCATCGTCCATATCATAGTCAAAGTCTGTAACATCATAATCATCGTTAGATTTTAAAGCAATTGACTTCTTACCTTTAGGATCTTCTTCCTCGTTGATTTGCTCCACTTCATAAGACTGAAGTGTCCCAACCAGTTCGTCTACAGAAAGCGGCATGATCCTTTGAGTTTCCCTTATTGAAGTCTTTACGTGATTCCAGTCTTTGGAGAGTCCACGCAGCAATTTGTTAACCTTCATTGGTCCTGAGATTGGCTGTCCCTGATACTCTAGACCATTTACAATTTCAGTAAAACGACTAAACATGTCAGTGATAGATTCTCCTGGCTTCATCTTGAAGGCTTCATACTGTCCGAGTAGAATATTGATCTTTGTTTCTTTCACTCAATCAGTTCCTTCATATGTAATGTGTAGGCTATCCCAGACTTCTTTGGCTGTTTCACATAAAGAAATTCTGTTATACTCAGTAGGAGATAAAGCACAATATAAAGAGTAAATTGCTTTAGCATCAAGAGCTTGTCTCTTAGTTATTTCTTCTTGTGTCATCTCGCTAGCGTCTGCAACTTCTTTTCCTCTTTCTGAAACTGATGTAGCTTTAGGAATGATCCATTTTTCTACTACATCCCATTTCAGAGGATCTTTCGATCTTAGGAATGCCTTCATCTTGTTTTTCCATACGCTGTATTCCTTTATATCAAAATAAGGAGGTCTGGTGTTGCTCTGGCCTTCATCAAACCTGAAGCCAACATACTAGCCATAGATCTTTAACTCAGAAGTAAAAACACTTCAATTAAATGAGTACACAGGCTCTGATACCAAATGATAGGGTTAGTAAGAACACCTAGAGGGGGTGAATAGGTGTTAAAGAAGTCTTTGCAAGACTTAACAAATTAATTCGTCTTTTGAGAATAATAGGCTAAAGATGTAAAATACTGTAAATAGTTATATAAGGCTACGAATTAAAGTAAAGAGTTTAGGGAAAAAGAATTGAAACACAAAGTTTATAGTGGTTCGCTTAGACCAAGCCTACGTCCACTCTCCCGCACTGATAGCCCATTGGTTGGAGTTCACTAAGAACCAAAGAGATTTTATAGTCTCACATCCTTGATTCCATAGTGTAGAAACTCTACCACACTTCCTCAAGGTCTCACAAGTATTTAATCTCTCTTTTGAGTACAATTTAAGCTCAGCAATTGAAATAGCAAAGAACTAAGAGCTTTAGATTTTGAAATTTTTCTTTCACGCACACACTCAAATAACTTGAGTGTCTTCCTTATATACTCCTCCATGCCTTTATAACTGTTGGTACCTTCCAAAGGAGTTCTTCCAATCTACCCATTGGACAGAATCAATTGGGGAGATCTCGAGTTATTTAAGGAATGTGATGATAGCCCACCAATCCTGCTCGCCCATACAGTCAGGATCTAGGTTTCCATAAGTAGAACCTTCCAAGTATACTTCGCCAATCAACAGATCTAATTATCCAAATTGATTTCAATAAGAATAATTGATCACGAGATGCTATCTCCAGCCGTGAGATCTTCTTTAACTGTACAAACCAAATCCTTAAAGATAAACTCACATCTGGATAAGTCTTCTCTTCGTTGGTCTGGAAACTATCATTGAGGGTAGACTTTAAATCTTGAGTCTGGAAGTCTTCAGACTTTGACGATAGAGTCTGCAAGTCTTTAGATTAGACTGATGGAAACGTTTTGTCAACTTCAAAACAAATAAGGAAGTTTTCTCTAACAAGTACGTCACCTTAGAGAATACACGTGGACTTGGTGGCTAGGTATGTCATCTTGGAGAATGCACGTGGGCTCGGTGATTAGATATATCATTTTGGCGAATGCACGTGGGCTCGGTAACTAGGTATGTCATCTTGGAGAATGCATGTGGGCTCGGTGATTAGATATGTCATCTTAAAGAATGAATAGTATGCTATTTATTTGCCTTTGGGGCAAGCTACTATCTATATATCACCTAGGGTGAGTAGTCTTGGATTTTGATCAGACTCATAGATAGTACGGTTTTGACCAGGGAATGGTCTGATTAACATGTAATCGACTAGGTCGATTGATCAATAAGTCGATCTGAGTGAATGATTTGATGTGTTGATGTGACTCGATGAGATTATGAATTATGCTAAATTGCAGAGAGGAACTGAGGCCAAGGTAAGTCCTCTAACGCCTGTTTGTGCTTAGGCAGCCCTTAGGGCGTATTTTCTTCCTAATCGAGTCTTAGGGGGTAGAACTTGCTGAGACGTTGTCTCACTGGTCATTGTATAACCATTTTCAGGTCCTTAGATGGTGTTGGCGAAGCACCGGAAGCCCCGAAGTTTGGAAAGATGGATAGACCAGAATCGGCAAACGGATCTGACTAGTAGATCATAGGACCATTCCTTTTGGAATGAGCCGACCTTTTTGTAGATAGTCTGGTCTTGTAAATAAACCTGGTTGTTTATAAAAGGTTTGTTTTGGTTTGAAAAATTGGCCCTACTTTCCTATCCCATTGTTTTATTTTCTGGGGATTTCATATGCTTCCACATGCGTATATTAAATGAATGGCTCAGCGATGCATTCTGGGACGTCGCTATTAATCGACCAAGGAGGGATGGGCACGTGCTCAAAGGATCGAGGTGTGACAAATATCATGATATTTTATCTAATTAAATTTTGCGGGAGTGATGTCCATATCTTGTAATACATTAATCAAATACATGGTCGAAGAAAGTTTTTTTCTAATCAAGGATGAAGCAAAACATGATCCTTACTATAATCTAAGGTGCCATGTACTACTTTTTCCCCCATGAGCACTACGAATAACGCGTAGTTTTAACTTCCAGAGGATGAGTTATGGAATTTGGGAAAATCCATGTTGAGGAGGGCGAGATACGTAGACTCTAAAAGAAAAATATACAGGCAACAAAAATTTTACATTCTTCTATACAATTACCACGGCTCTAGCATCGAAAACATAATGTGATGGCATGGGGAATTTGGAAGCAATTGCGCAACAAGCATTTTAAGAAAAGTTCACTTCGTGGACATTAACTCACGAAGCGGAAAACCTAGCACTAAGGAAACTTTCTACCTCGTTGATTGATGTGTCTGTTTGGTAGGAGTGTACAACCAAAACCGCCCAAATTGGAAACTGTCCAGACTAGCCGATTTTGGGCGATTTTCATGGGCAACGATCCGGTTCCTGATTTCTATTTTTGGAATCGGTTGGCAGTCGGTCCAGTTCCTGACTCTAGGGCGGGAATCGGACCGACCAGACCAGACCAACAATATAAATATTTATTTATTTCTTAATAAATACTAATTTTCCAAATTTCCCTCTATTTGGATGGAGCCTTAAACTTAGTTTGGAGAAGGGATTTAGATAATAATGAGAGAGAGAGAGAGAGAGAGAGAGAGAAGAGACAGAGAGAGGGGGGGGGATTTGAGGTGACTAAGTTATAATGTTGTTTGGATTCCAGCGCGGGAAAATGTATGAAAAATTAATTATACATTCAATGTAAATGAAAAATTATAGTGATGGCTCTACTTTTTTTTTTTTATCACAAAAGAGATATTTATATTCTACATTGTTATAAATACTACATTTCATAATATTACAAAGTGATAAGTAGTAAAATTAACTCTACGAGAACGAGGAAACATTCATATATATAAATTTTAAGTAATATTGACTCCATTATGCATGAAGATGTTATGAAATAGATAGAAAAAAATCTATTGCATATACTTCTTCACTACTATAGAAAGAACAATTCACTTTGTCCTTGCAACACAATATTAGTAGAAGAATAGATTGACGCATTGCAAAATAATATGTCAAAGTAAAGAACATCTATACTCATAAATTGGCAATGCTATGCACGTTTTTTTATGTGCGATGGAGAAAATATCTGTAATGAACTTATATGACTACCTTGATTCCATCCAACTCAAATTGTAGTGAAATTTAAGATGGGATTAAATGCTACTTAAAATGACGATTGCTTAAAAGAAATTGACTACTCAATCGTGTCAACTTAAAGAGGAAAAAAGTCCACAATGAATTAAATTTAAGTGGACCGCAATATATAGGATGTTTGATTAATATATAGGGAACCTAGGTATAAGAAAATTAGAACTTCATCTTTCGTAAACTTTTTTATGGTTTTGACAATACCTCTTTCCATTTAATAAATTTCATAGTTATTGTTACAACAGCTATATTTGCAAGCACTACACTTTCCTTCTACGTTGAATTTGCTCAACACAGAAGGATTCTCAGTAAATGTAAATTTTCAACAAATTTTAAAATGCAAAACCCGTGCAAAACATGGTGATTAACTAAGTAGAATATGTAGAGTGAAATATGTATAGAATTGGAGGACGGTATCAGGCCTCTTCTTTGTGGGGGAAATTGTATAATCATTCTAAACTTATTGTACATAGTCCAATTCAATACTAAACTTTCCAATTTTATCAATTTCATCTTAAAATTTTGTGTGAAATTTCAATGGAATCTTTTGGGCTAAATTTTCGTTGAAAATTGCTGGTGCGGCGATGTGCTATGTAGGACAACAAATTTTTTGTTTCACACTTTCCACAGGAAAATGTTGAGGCATCTAGTATTAACAATCATCTAGTGATGGCATGTGTGAGCGGAGTTGAAATGTCACAAATCACTCAACAATGTGGTTTATATCCTCTTTATAAACACCTAGTCTCCCTCCGCCTATCGATTTAAGTTTTTGAGTTGAACTTTCTATCACATACATGGATGATTTGTTACTACGCAGGTGATTAAGAACAACTACTTTAATTTTCACCACCTTATCTTCTCATGCCACGCACGAGCTGTCTCCACCAATAGTTCATAGTTGATTACTAATAGAAATTTCATATAGGGCGTATAGATTTTTCTCGACATCTTCAGCCTCTAGGAATTTCCATAAAATATAATAGATCAACTGGTGCCCGCGTGAAACTTCTAAAGGAAAGAGACGTCATCTCTGTTTACTAACCATCTTAAGCCATGTAATATTATACATTTGATGCTTTTCTTGTCTTGTCAACTTTCGTATTAGTAATGTATAAAAAACAATCTTGCCATATATTAAATATGTGTTCGACAGCATAATGTTGCAAGCATATGTAGCTAAACATGCGAAGACGAATTGGGTTGCGTCTAGAGATCATCATTAACACTTTGACTTGAATAAGCATCCGATATTGTTGTCCCATTATAGTGTGATTAATGCCTTCTTTTTAACAGGCTAACCATTTTTCAATCCATTGGTGTTCGAGTCTTGTTCTTATGTTGTGCTGAGAATCAATACCCTTATAGACATTTCACGTAGATATTATTTTCAGGTGATCTTGTCCATTATTATATAGCACGTGTTTGTCTGAATCCCTGTTCGGTCTTGTTTAGCACTGATTTGGGTTCATTTTTAATACAATGTCTGCAAATTAGTCATTTAACATTTTCATTAAGGTAATACAACCCAATTGATAATTTCCATTTGTGTTTCAATCAATATTATAGACTAATCATTGGCTTAATTAATTGGATTAACCACGTGAACAGATAATCTCTCAAAGTAGCCACATTGTTCTGTTACTCTTTTTGGCAAATGAACGACGTAATCGATTTTGTAGAAATTATCTCCATCAAAATTGTCAAGAAATAGGAAATTATTAACTTTCAAAACACTGTTTAAATCAAAGGGTGTTTTTTCGACTTGTGCAATGTTGATATTGTTTTGAAGATTCTCTTCTTCCCTAGGGTTTCTTGTTGCTTTTGAAGTACTCCACGCACGAACTTGTTATCACAATCAGAATATTCTCGCTGTATACGTTACACATTAGATTAATCCCTAACTTAGTAAAATATTAGCAATTAACATGAATATATATATATATGTATATCTATATATCTATATATGTGGGCCTACTGATCTTTGTATTTGGACGTGTTGATGTTGTATAGTGCAACAATGATTATGCTTCTTACAATATTCTATTAATATTGCCGACAATATACTACAAAAAAAATGGTGTAAAAATGGAGGCTACGAAATCTATATTCTTTTGTCGTAGCAATCCCCCGCAGGAACTGAGCCATGGTTTCGAAATATGTAGTTTGTGATGATAAATGGGGCGATTTCCTATAGATTGTCAAGTGCGACATGAATTAGTGAATAGAAATGTTGAAACGATTCTCGCGGATCAAAGTTTAGCCACATTGTATTTTGGTGGCATAGGATGGACTGCCTTAGTTGATTCTAGCCAGTTTTGGTGCAAGAGAGACACGATTAGAAAATTTACGAAAGCAGAAGGACTTGATTAAATAAATTTAAAAGTACATGAACTTAATTTGAAAAGGCGTGGAAGTCCATGATTAAAAGCACATTATTTTTGGCACTCTAGGTCACCCTCTCAAATCTGCCAAACATCTTATGCAACTGATGACTTGATCGAGTATTTCATGAGCTTACAGCTGTTAGAGAAAACTCCTTAATTGTTTTGAAGCTAACAAAACATTTCCAAAAAGTCTAGTCTAAAGACTTGCAAACTCAAGTATTATAATCTGAAGGACTCCAGATTCTACCGTCAAAGTCTGAAGATTGCTAGACTTTAATCTCAAAGTCTGACCACACTGACAGATTCCAGACTGACGAGAGAAGACTTATCCAGATGCGAGTTTAACCTCAAGGTTTCGGTTCGTATGGTTTGTGCAAGATCTTACGGCTGGAGATAGCACATTGTGATCAATTATTCTTATTGGAATCAATTCGGATAATCAAATCTCTTGAAAGGCGAAGTATACTTGGAATGTTCTACTTATGGAAACCAAGATTCTAATTGTATGGGCAAACAAGATTGATGGGCTATCATCACATTCCTTAAACGACTCGAGATCTCCTTAATTGATTATGTCCAACGGGCAGATTGGAAGAACTCCTTTGGAAAGTGCCAATGGTTATAGAAGCTTGGAGGAGTATATAAGGAAGACTCTCAAGTTGTTCGAGTGTGTACGTGAAAGAAAAATTTCAAAGCCTGAAGCTCTTAGTTATTTGCTATTTCAATCGTTGAGCTTAACTTGTACTCAAAAGAGAGATCAAACACTTATGAGACTTTGGAAGAATGTAGTAGAGTTTCTACACTGTAAAGTCAAGGATGTGAGACTATAAAATCTCTTTTTGTTCATAGTGAAATCCAGCCAGTGGGCTGTCAGTGTGGAAGAGTGGACGTATGCTTGATCTAAGCCAAACCACTATAAACTTTGTGTTTCTATTCTCTTTCCCTGAACTCCTTACTTTAATTCGCAGCTTTATATTGTTACGGAAATCCTTTATAATGTTTTGAAAATGACAAAATAAATCAAAGGCTACTAACGCGTTTATTGGTTGAGTAATAGACTATGCAAATGATAGAACGTATAAATGATATTGTCAAAGTCTATACTTGGAAGAACCAGAAGACATACTTTATGCTGGAGTTGAACTTATTCAGACTGACGTCCAGATTGTAAAGTCTATTGCACTCATACTCTACTTTAGACAGAACACTCTCAGACTTTACATCTAGAACGAGATGCATGTTTAGAACGTAGTAGATTCAGAATGAAATATCTTGACAGAACGTAACACAAGCCCCAAACATATAACGGCTAGTGATCTGGTTTGAATTCTACATCAAGATTGATTTGATTGACTCAATCTAATTGATTGACAATTAGATCTTGAAGACAAGAACTTTCCATACGAAGAAGCTCTACTTATGGAAACCAAGATTCTGTTTGTATGGGCGATCAAAATCAATTTAGGTTTCTACTTCTATCACTCTACGGCTACCAAATCTTCTAGATACAGATCTATCCAATGGGTAGATTGGAAGACGATCCTCTAAGATACTATCCAACGGCTAGTTTGGAAGTGGAGGAGTATTTAAGGAGAGCAGGGACCGATGAGCAAGTAAGAGACGGAGCGTAGAATTTATAATTCCAATGTCTAAGCGAACTTCGATCATACACTTGTCTTTGGTGAGCTTAAATGTTTGTGATTGTGAGAGAAATACCAAAAGAGTGACTTAGTGAGATAATGTGATCTACTACTAAGTGTTTGCACTCAAAGCTATAATCTCTTGTTGATCACATAGTGGAATCCAGCTAGAAGGCTGTTAGCGTGGGAGAGTGGACGTAGGTTTGATCTAAGCCGAACCACTATAAATTTTGTGTTCTTATTCTCTTCCCTGAACTCATTTGTTTTGTTCATAGTTCTATTTAACTGTTAAAGTCTGTTGTACTTCAGACTCAGTTTCAAAAGTCTATTGTTCTTCAGACTCAGTTTCAAAAGAAAAATATTTCTACTGTTCTTTGTGAAAAAATTTCTTCACACCTATTCACCCCCCTCTAGGTGTTCATACTAGCACTTTCATATATATATATATATATATATATATATATATATCTGCTTATAACTGATTACATCTTCAGTCTATTATCTTCTAAATGCGATTTACTTTCATTAAGTCTTGCAAAAATTTCTTTTAACACCTATTCACTCCCCCTCTAGGTGTTCTTACTAGCCTTTTTAATTGGTATCAAAGCTCGTGTGCTCATTTTATTGAAGTGTTTTTGCTTTTGAGTTAAAGATCTATGGCTAGTATTTTGGCTCCAGGTTTGGTTGAAGGCCAGAGCAACACCAGACCTCCTTACTTTGATGGGAATAAATATAATGTGTGGAAAAACAAGATGGAGGCATTTCTGAGATCGAAAGATCCCCTAGAATGGGATGTAGTAGAAAAATGGATCATGCCTAAAGCTACAACAATCTTAGAAAGAGGAAAAGAAGTTGTAGACACTGGTGAAATGGGACAAGAAAAAATAACCAAAAGACAAGCTCTTGATGCTAAAGCCATTTACTATTTATACTGTGCTTTATCTCCTACTGAGTATAACAGAATTTCATCTTGTGAAACAACCAAAGAAGTCTGGGATAGGTTGCACGTTACCTATGAAAGAACTAATCGAGTTAAAGAAACAAAAATCAATATTCTACTTGGACAGTATGAAGCCTTCAAGATGAGCCAGGAGAATCTATCACTAACATGTTTAGTCGTTTCACAAAAATTATAAACGGTCTAGCATATCAGGGACAGCCAATCCCAGGACCAATTAAGGTTAATAAATTGCTGCGTGGACTCTCCAAAAATTGGAATCACGTGAAGACTTCAATAAGAGAAACCCAAAGGATCATGCCGTTTTTTTGTAAACGAACTAGTTGGCACGCTTCAATCATATGAAGTGGAGCATTTTTGTAAACGAACTAGTTGGCACGCTTCAATCATATGAAGTGGAGCATTTTTGTAAACGAACTAGTTGGCACGCTTCAATCATATGAAGTGGAGCAAATTAATGAGGAAGAAGATCCTAAAGGTAAGAAGTCAATTGTTTTAAAATCTAACGATGATTTTGATACAGATTCAGAAGATGATATGGGCGATGAAGAACTAGCACTCATGATAAGGAAATTCAGAAAGTTGAATAGAAATAGGAAGAAGATTCAACTGGAAAAAGCAAGGCACTCAAAAGTTTCAAATCAAATCAACTGAGGATGATGAAGTCAACAAAGATGTGATCTATTTTCAATGCAAGAAAAAGGGGTATATCAGACCCAACTATCCTGTTGAAGAAAAAGAATGGAAGAACTAAGAAATACATATAGGCTCTCAAAACATAGACATGGAGCGATACTGAATGTGAAGAAGGTGATGAAGAATATGCCAATATATGTCTAATAGCAAATTTAGAATCAGACTCAGACTTTGAAACAGACTCAAACTCAAAAAACGAAATTGAGGTTAATAATTTAAAAATTCCTACTAAAGTCTCGAAGTACATAGATGAACTTTGTCTTAGCCTAAAAACCTTTCTTAAAAGGATTTTCGAGCTAAAGAGAGAGAATTCTAAACTTAAGCAACAGAAAACTTCTTGGAAAGAAACGTTTGAAAATCTAGACAAAAGTTTTGTTAATTTGAAAGAAAATGCAGATTCTCTTTCGTAGGAAAATACATTTTTAAAAGAAGATATTTCAAATATTACAAAAAGGTTTTCAATAAGATCTGAGAAGTTGGAAAAGATTCTTTCAATACAAAGACCTTATTTTAATAAATCTAGATTGGGCATGACACCAGAAACTGTTCCTTTAATTGATTTTCCAAAAGTAAAGGAAAGAATCAAACAAAGACCTACAAAAACATTTTATAAAAATCATTTTCAAAGAGTTTGTGTAAAACCTATTGGCCGAAGTGCTCTCAAATGTTCAAAGTGTAACAGCTCAAAACATTTTGAGCAAGAATGTCCCAAGGTTTGGAGACCTGTTAAGAGGGATTTTGCAGAGATTGTGTTTAAAACTAACTCTCCTAGACCCAAGAAAATCTGGGTACCAAAGAAAGCTTGAGTTCTTTTTGTAATTACAGGTCACTATCAAGAAAAAGATAAAGTGATATTTGGATAGTGGCTGTTCGAGACACATGATAGGAGATTCAAGTTGTTTTATAAAGCTTGTGCAATTAAATGGTGGAAAAGTTTCTTTTAGTGGAAACAACAAATGAAGAATTGTTGGATGTGGAACTGTAAAAATTGGAAGTCTCACAATCAACAATGTTTCCTTTATGGAAGGTTTGAATTACAATCTACTTAGCATTAGTCAATTGTGCGATACTGGATTCAAAATCAATTTCCAAGAGGGAATTTGTTTGGGAACTAGTAAAGATTTTTCTCAATCTTTCACTGGAAAAAGATAAGGGAATATTTATCTTCTGGATATAAAACTAGAAAGTCCTCAGTGTCTAATATCCATTCAAGATGAAGCAAACTTTTGGCATCGAAAGCTTGGCTATGTTAATATGAAGCAAATTGCCAAGATCTCCTCTAAGAAACTTGTTCGTGGACTTCCCAGTCTGACTTATCAAAAGTCTGATCTATACACGCCATGTGTTTTGGGAAAACAGGTTAGAAGTTCTTTTAAACCTATAAATCAAGTTTCTACTAATCGTGTTTTATAGTTTTTGCATATGGATCTCTTTGGACCAACTAGAACTCAAAGCATTGGTGGAAAGAGATACTACCTAGTAATCATGGATAATTATTCTCGATTTACTTGGGTTTACTTTCTGGCAAGTAAGTCTGAAACATTTTCTCACTTTTCAAAGTTTGCTAAGAAAGTTCAGAATGAGAAAGGTTATGCTATTTCAAGCATACGAACAGACCATGGAGGTGAGTTTGAAAATCAAGACTTTGCTAAATTCTGTGATGAATCTGGTTTCCAGCATGTTTTCTCTTTTCCATATACTCTAGAACAGAATGGAGTTGTGGAAAGAAACAATAGATCTTTGCAAGAAATGGCAAGAACTCTTTTAATTAAAAGCAATATTTCTTCTCGATTTTGGGCTGAAGCAGTTTTCATAGCTTGCTATATTATTAACAGAGTATTTTTTAGGCATATTCTAGAGAAAACTCCTTATGAAGTATTTAAAGGGAAAAAGCCAAATGTTTCTTATTTTCATGTGTTTGGTTGTAAGTGTTTTGTTTTGAAAAATGCAAATGATCGAACTTGTAAGTTTAAGGAAAAATCAGACGAAGGGATTTTCCTTGGATATTCAGCCACAAGCAAAGCCTACAAAATATTCAACAAGAAGACTCAGTCTGTGGAAGAATTTATGAATGTCAAATTCCAAGACTTTATGCATAATCTGTTGGAGAAAACTTCCTTATTTGTTTTGAAGTTGACAAAACGTTTCCATCAGTCTAGTCTGAAGACTTGCAAACTCTATCGCCAAAGTCTGAAGACCTCCAGACTCAAGATTTAAAGTCTGTCCTCACTGATAGTTTCCAAACCAACGAAGAAAAGATTTATCCATTGAAGAAGACTTATCTAGATGCAAGTATATCTTTAAGGATTTGGTTTGTACGGTTGAAGAAGATATCACGGCTGGAGATAGCATCTCGTGATCAGTTATTCTTATTGAAATCAATTCGGATAATTAGATCTATTGATTGGCGAAGTATACTTGAAATGTTCTACTTATGAAAACCTAGATCTTGATTGTATGAGCGAGCAGGATTGGTGGTCTATAATCACATTCCTTAAATAATTCGAGATTTCCCTGATTGATTCTGTCCAACGGGTAGATTGGAAGAACTCCTTTGGAATGTGCCAATAGTTATGAAGGCATGGAGGAGTATATAAGAAAGACGCTCAAGTTATTCAAGTGTGTGCGTGAAAGAAAAATTCCAAAATCTGAAGCTCTTAATTCTTTGTTGTTTCAATTGTTGAGCTTAAGTTGTACTCAAAAGAGAGATTAAATACTTGTGAGACCTTGAGGAAGTGTAGCAGAGTCTCTACACTGTGGAATCAAGGACGTGAAACAGTAAAATCTCTTTTGGTTCTTAGTGGAATCTAGCCAGTGGGCTGTCAGTGCGGGAGAGTGGACGTAGGCTTGGTCTAAGCCGAACCACTATAAACCTTGTGTTTTAATTCTCTTTCCCTAATCTCTTTACTTTAATTTGTAACTTTATATAAATGTTTATAGTCTTTTACACCTTCAGTCTATTATTCTCAGAAGATGATTTATTCTGTTAAGTTTTGCAAAAACTTCTTTGATCATCTATTCACCCCCCTCTAGGTGCTCTTACTAGCCCTATCAATTAGTATCAAAGCTTGTGTGCTCATTTAATTGAAGTGTTTTTACTTCTTAGTTAAAGATCTATGGCTAGTATGTTGGCTCCAGGTTTGGTTGAAGGCCAAAGTAACACCAGACCACCTTACTTCGATGGAAAAGAATACAGCATATGGAAAAACAAGATGAAGGCATTCCTAAGATCAAAAGATCCTCTGGAATGGGATGTGGTAGAAAAATGAATCATTCCTAAAGCTGCATCAGTTTCAGAAAGAGGAAAAGAAGTTGCAGACGCTAGCGAGATGACTCAAGAAAAAATAACCAAGAGACAAGCTCTTGATGCTAAAGCAATTTACTCCTTATATTGTGCGTTATCTCCTACTGAGTATAACAGAATATCTTATTGTGAAACAGCCAAAGAAGTCTAGGATAGGCTACACATTACCTATGAAGGAACTAATCGAGTGAAAGAAACAAGAATCAATATTCTACTCAGACAGTATGAAGCCTTCAAGATGAAGCCATGAGAATCTATCATTGACATGTTTAGTCATTTTATAGAAATTGTAAATAATCTAGAGTATCAGGGACAGCCAATCTCATGACCCATGAAGGTTAACAAATTGCTGCGTGGACTCTCCAAAGACTGAAATCACGTAAAGACTTCAATAAGGGAAACACAAAGGATCATGCCGCTCTCCGTAGACGAACTGGTTGGCACATTTCAGTCCTATGAAGTGGAGCAAATCAACGAGGAAGAAGATCCCAAAGGTAAGAAGTCAATTGCCTTAAAATCTAACGATGATTCTGATGTTACAGACTCTGAAGAGGATATGGACGATGAAGACCTAGCACTTATGATAAGAAGGTTCAGGAAACTGAACAAACAGGGAAGAAGATTCAATTGGAAGAAACAAAGCACTCAAAAGTTTCAAAACAAATCAACTGAGGATAATGAATCCAATAAAGATGTGATTTGCTTTGAATGCAAGAAAAATGGACACATCAGATCCAACTGTCCTCTGTTGAAGAAAAAGAAGAGAAAAGCTGAGAAATACAAAAAGGCTCTCAAAGCAGAAACATAGAGTGATACTGAATGCGAAGAAAGTGATGAAGATTATGTCAATATTTGTTTAATGACAAAATCAGAATCATACTCAGACTCTGAGACAGATACAGACTCAGACTCAGACAGTGAAATCGAGGTAAGTAATTTAAAAATTCATACTAAAGTCTCGAAATACATTGATGAACTTTGTCTTAGTCTCAAAACCTCTCTTAAGAGGATTTTCGAGCTAAAAAGGGAGAATTCTACACTGAAGCAACAGGAAAACTCTTGGAAAGAAAAGTTTGAAAATTTAGACAAAAGTTTTGCCGTTTTAAAAGAAAATGCAGACTCTCTTTTAAAAGAAAATGCAGACTCTCTTTTAAAAGAAAATACATTTTTGAAAAATGACATTTCAAATGTTTCAAAAAGGTTTTCAATAGGATCTGAGAAGTTGGAAAAGATTCTTTCAATACAAAGACCTTACTTTAACAAATCAGGCTTGGGAATAACTTCTGAAACCATTCCTTTAATCAATTTTCCAAAAATAAAGGAAAGAATCAAATAAAGACCTACAAAAAATTTTTATAGAAATCATTTTCAAAAAGTCTTTGTAAAACCTGTTGGCCGAAGTACTCTCAAATATTCTAAGTGTAACAACTTAGAACACTTTGAGAAAGAATGTCCTATGGTTTGGAGACCTATTAAGAAGGATTGGGCAAAGACTGTATATTGCACTAACTCCACTGGACCCAAGAAAATGTGAGTACCAAAGAAAACTTGAGTTTCTATTTTAATTGCAGGTCACTATCAAGAAAAATGTTAAATGGTATTTGGATAGTGGCTATTCAAGACACGTGACTGGAGATTCAAGTTGTTTTACAAAATTTGTTCAAATAAATGGTGGAAAAGTCTCTTTTGGTGGAAATAACAAAGGAAAAATTGTTGGGTGTGGAACTGTAAATATTGGAAGTCTTACAATCAATAATGTCTCCTTGGTGGAAGGACTAAATTACAATCTACTCGGCATTAGTCAACTGTGCGACACTAGATTCAAAATCAATTTCTAAGAAGGAATATGTTCGGAAACTAGTAAAGATCTTTCTCAATCTTTTACTGGACGAAGACATGGGAACATTTATCTTCTGGATATAAAACCAGAAATGTCTTAATGTCTAATATCAATTCAAGATGAAGTGAACCTTTGGCATCGAAAGCTTGGCCATGTCAACATGAAGCAAATTGCCAAGATCTCTTTCAAGAAGCTTGTTTATGGACTACCCAACCTGAAATATCAAAAATCTGACTTATGCGCACCATGTGTGTTGGGAAAACAGGTTAGAAGTTCTTTTAAACCAATAAATCAAGTTTCCACTAATCATGTTTTGCAGCTTCTGCATATGGATCTCTTTGGACCAACCAGAACTCAAAGCATTGGTGGAAAGAGATATTGCCTAGTAATAATGGATGATTATTCACGATTTACTTGGGTTTACTTTCTGGCAAGTAAGTCTGAAATATTTTCTCACTTTTCAAAGTTTGCCAAGAAAGTACAGAATGAGAAAGGATATGCTATTTCAAGCATACGGACAGACCATGGATGTGAGTTTGAAAATCAAGACTTTGCAAAATTCTGTGATGAATTTGGTTTTCAGTATGTTTTCTCCTCTCCATACACTCCAGAACAGAATGGAGTTGTGGAAATGAAGAATAAATCTTTGCAAGAAATTGCAAGAACTCTTTTAATTGAAAGTAATATTTCTTCTCGTTTTTGGGCTGAAGTAGTTTCTACAGCTTGTTATATTATTAACAGAGTATTTTTAAGGCCTATTATGGAGAAAACTCCTTATGAGTTATTCAAAGGAAAGAAGCCAATTGTTTCTTATTTTCATGTGTTTGGTTGCAAATGTTTTGTCTTGAAAAATGCAAATGATCGAATTGGTAAGTTTGAAGAAAAATCAGATGAATGAATTTTCCTTGGCTACTCAACTTCAAGCAAAGCCTACGGAGTATTCAGCAAGAAGACTCAGTCTATGGAAGAATCTATGAATGTCCAATTTCAAGACTCTTTGCAAAATCAATTGATTCAGACTCAACCTGAAGAATCTAAACATGCTCCAGACTCTACAAAGTCTACCTCTTCTGAAGCAGCTCAGACTTCAGAAGAACAACAACGAATGGATGTTGAAGAATCAACTGAAGCAGAAGATCAGCAATATGTCAGATCGACCAGCAACTGGAAGCACAAGTCTAGTCATCCCAAAGAACTCATCATCAATGACATTGATGAAGGGATTCGTACCAGATCCAAAAAGTAAGAAGAGTTTAGTGCCATGGCACTTATTTCTTAAATAGAACCCAAAAGTATAGAAGAAGCTTTGACTGACGAAAGCTTGATTGAAGCTATGCAAGAAGAGCTCAGACAGTTCAACATTAACGATGTTTGGGAATTAACTCCTAAACCAAAAGGTAAATCTATTATTGGAGTTAAATGGGTTTTCAGGAACAAGATGGATGAAAAATGAAAAGTGGTCGGGAACAAATCAAGACTCGTGGCCAAAGGATATACGCAAGAAGAAGGGATAGACTATGATGACACCTACACACCAGTAGCAATGTTAGAAGCAATTAGATTATTACTTGCTTTTGCCTGTTATAAAAATTTCAGGTTATTCCAAATGGACGTCAAAAGTGCATTCCTAAATGGATGGCATAAGTGTTCCAGAAGTCTTAAAACTTGTCACGAAAATGCATTTCAGTCCTAAAACTTGCAAAAAGTGCATTTAAGTCCTAAAACTTGTCAAATTGTTTCAAACGAGTCCTAAAGTCGACGCCGTTAGCCTTTTCCGTTAAAAATGCTGACGTGGCATTTTAAATAATTTTTTTATTTTCCGCGTGGATTTTTTAATTATTTTTTATTCATTTTTAAAAAAAAAATTAGATTTAAAAATTAAAAAAATTAGATTTATTCATTTTATCTTATTTTCACTAAAAACTAAAAAAAAAAGTTCAAAAATTTATTTTTTAAAAACAAAGAAGCGGCTAATTTTTTTTAACAATTTGTAAAAATAAATTTTTTAACTTTTCTTTTTATTTTTTTGTGAAAATAAGATAAGAATAAATTTAATTTTTTATTTTTAAATTTAAATTTTTTATAAAAAAATGAATAAAAAATAATTTTAAAAAATACACGTGGAAATTAAAAAATTATTTAAAATGCCACGTCAGCATTTTTAACGGAAAAGCGCTAACGGCGTTGACTTTAGGACTCGTTTGAAACAATTTGACAAGTTTTAGGACTTAAATGCACTTTTTGCAAGTTTTAGAACTGAAATGCATTTTCGTGACAAGTTTTAGGACTTCTGGAACACTTATCCCTAAATGGATTTATCCAAGAAGAAGTCTATGTGGAACAACCTCCCGGATTTGAAGAACCAAGGAAACTAGACTCAGTATTCAGACTGAAAAATGATCTATATGGGTTAAAGCAAGCACCTCGAGCATGGTACGACAGGTTAAGTAAGTTTTTAATTCAAAATTGTTTTGTCAAAGGAAAAGTGGACACTACTTTGTTTATTAAAAGAGAAGGTAAAAACTTTCTACTTGTTCAAATTTATGTTGATGATATTATATTTGGATCACCTAACAAAAACCTGTGCAAGAAGTTTTCTAAGTCTATGCAGGATGAATTTAAGATGAGCATGATGGGTGAACTATCCTTATTTCTCGGATTACAAGTAAAACAATTGAAGGAATGAATTTTCATTCACCAAGAAAAATATGCAAAAGAACTCGTTAAAAAGTTTGGATTGGAGAATTGCAAAAAGAATGATATACCAATTTCAAGTTCTTCGAAATTGGACAAAGATGAAGGAGGAAAGAAAATTGATCAGAAGCTCTACATGAGTATTATTGGTTCACTTCTTTATCTTACTGCTTTTAGACCTGACATTTTGTTTAGTGTTTGCATTTGTGCTAGATTTCAATCTGATCCCAAAGAATCTCATCCAAGTGCTACAAAATGCATCATCAAATATGTTGCAACAACCTCAAAGTTAGGTTTGTAGTATCCCAAAGAATAAGACTTTACTCTCCTTGGATATTTAGACGTAGATTTAGCAGGTTGCAGAGTTGATAGAAATAGTACTTCCAGTACTTGTCAACTGCTGGGTAACAAGATTGTATCATGGTTCTCAAGGAAGCAAAGTACTGTAGCTCTTTCAACAGCAGAAGCAGAGTATGTGACCCTTGGAAGTTGCTATTCTCAAATCTTATAGATAAAACAACAACTGAGAGACTTTGGAATCGAAGACTCATGCACTAAGATCAAATGTGACAACACCAGCGTAATTAATCTCACAAAGAATCCAATTCTTCATTCAAGAGCAAAGCACATAGAGATTCGACACCACTTTATTAGAGATCATGTTCAAAATGGAGAAGTTATGATCCAATTCATTGATTCAAAGAATCAACTGGCAGACATATTTACAAAGCCATTGGAGAAAAGCCTATTTGAGTCTATTCGCACCAGACTGAACATCATATCTTTTAAAGTCTGAAAGAGCTCAGACTCAAAGATAAAGTCAGAAGGTGTTCAGACTCAGAAGACCAAGAGTTACAACTGTAAGTTATTTCGGTACTGGTAATTTAATTTTTAGTTAAAAACTTGAAAAGGTACAGTTACTCATTAATCGCCGATTGATTGAAATTATCCTTCCAAGTTTTTTGAATTTATAGCATTTATTCATTTTCAAAAAGGCAGTTATCTATTTTCAAAAATGCAGCTATTCTTTTTCGAGAATGTATTTTTATTTTTCCTTTTATGTCATTTCGTTTACCTCACTCCACTTGCTTTATATATTATTGAAATCCGTCTTCTTCGTTTTCACTTTCAAACCCTAAAATTTCAAACTCCCACTTGCTCTCACTTTCACTATTGTTTAATCCAAAAAGTTTTCACCTTTTCGAGCAAGACTGTGAATTTCTCCCTCGAAGAGACAATGTCTTCGAGAAAGTCTTTGAGAACCGCAAGTAGGGGACCACGACACATGCTTGAGGGTCCTACGCACTTCGACTTGACCGAAGAAGAAGATTCTTCTCCACCACAGCGACCAAGTCAACAACAACCTTCTCAGCAGCGTCAATCTCCTCCACCAACTCATCTAGAAGAAGAAGTTTTGGAAGAAGTGGAACATGTAAGAACGTTAACTCCTAATGTTGCTTTCAAGCTTTATTCTAGTTTGAAAAGAAGGGGAACTGCTATGTCCTTGATTGATGAATACATGCGAGAGAAAGGCTATAAGAATGAGACTCTTTTTCTGCGCAATATGGAGAAGTTGGGTATTGCCGAAAAGGGATCGGCTGAAAAATCCTTCGCTAATTTTCCTAGTGACCTGCGCTTTGACACTGCTAATCAACCACAAGGACAGGACAACAACAAACGTATGTTTACCCATTTTCAGCCTAGAACGGGAGTGGCTGCAAACATTGCTAGTGATGGTTCAAGTCTTTTCAAATCAAAGAACCACAAGAGGGTTTACTTGAATTTAATGAAGAGAGGGGTCATGAACCCTAGGAATGTCGATTTTGATTTCCTTGATTCGGTGAAAGTAAATTTGCGAGAGAAGTTTGCTCTACTGCAATTGGAGTGCTTTTGTTCTAAATCTACTACTGCTTATCCTGAACTCACAGCTTACTTTTACTCGAACTTATCTTTCGTGGATGCAAACAATTTCTCTTTCACAGTGAGGGAGAAGGAGTTTTTGGTGGATATGAACACTTTGGCTGACATAATTGGGGTGGAAAGAGCGAGTTTCCAACCAATTAGCATGTCTGTTGCTCATGCTACTCTATCATTGGTGAAAGATCCGGATGTTGAAGGCAAGATTTCCTACTCTAGGATGAATGCCTCCAACATCTTGCTACACAAGATCATAATCAACTACATCCGTCCAAAGTCGACATCCAAGACTGATGTCTCTTGGTCTGAAGTGAAATTGATGTATGCCATCAACATTGGCTACAAATTCTCTCCGCCTCACACCATATGGTTTCACATGTACAGAACAGTGGTGAAGGATAAGGGACAACTCCCTTATTCTGCTCTTATCACGCACCTTTTTAGACATTTTAAAATTCACATCCCTGCACTGTTATGTTTGACAACCATTTCTCCAATGGTGATTAGATTTAAAATTGTCACGAAGATGCGTTTGAAAGAGCTGAACAAGGTGTTAGAGCGCATGAAGGAGAAGTCTCCTGTCAAAGCAAAACAAGACTCTGTTGCAGCCAAGAGGAAAGGCAAGGAGCCAATGGCTGCTCCAATAAAGAGGAAGAGAATTCTCATCTTGCAGGATAAAGAGGATGAGGATGAAATGACTCTTTCAGCCTTAAGAAATTTGAAGAGTTTTGTCAACTTTCAAGAGACTCGAGAAGAGCCAGAAGAAGGAGAAAAAGAGAGAGAAGAGACAGAGAAGGAAGATGAAGAACAGAGGAGGACAGAGGAAGAAAGAAGAGAAGTGGAAGAAGAGGAAAGAAGAGGAGAGGAAGAAGAAGCAGAAAGAAGAGAAGAAAGAGGACAAGAAGGAGAAGAAGAGAGAGACCAGGGTCAAGAAGACTCTTTTGAGCCAACTTTGGTTGTTTCCTTGTCTAGTGATTTTGAGATGGCAGGAACTGGGACTGCTGACGCGCATCACTCTGAAGCTAAAGTTGTTCAAGAAGAAATCTTACCTACTCCACCTGAAGGCAACCAAACATAGGGAGCTATTGGACAACAAGGTATTTCTTCACCTATCTTTACTAGTGATGTGAGTCATTCTGCAACAGATCCAGAGGATGTGTATGCCTCTCATTATCCAGAAGCATCCACTCATAGTCACGGTAGACAATCTGCTGAAGTTCAATCCATTCTCAAAACCCCTGGAATCGATTCGGCTGGACCTAGTGCTGCAACAGAACAAACAGCAGACTTTTCGAGACTGTTAGAGATTCTATTAGATGTAAGGAAGCAGCAATATGCTATGGGGTATGAGATGCAGGATTTCAAGAATGCTTTCATGGCCACTTCAGTGTCTTTGCACGATCAGTTAAACGCAAGAATCAAGTGCAGTCTACTGTGCAGGGTGAAGATTTTCAATCACTGAAGGAGAGTTTTGCAAGGCTTGAGAAGACAGTGAATTCTATGGGAGAGTTCGAGCTTGTTCGCCTTCCAAAACAGCCATGACTCTAACTCTATTTTCAATCAACTCTTTTTATTTGTTATTCACTTTTTGCTGTTGACAAAAAGGGGGAGAAATTGATGCAGATTTGACTTTAGTTTTGATTTTTGGATTTTTGGACTTATCTTTTGTTTGGTTGTGGTTTGGTTTGGTTTGGACTGATTGATTTGATCTTTTGATGCTTGGAATAACTTAAGCTATGTTAATGATTATGGAAAAGGTAGTTGTTTTTACAGGACTAACACGTTTTATGTGGTTGTAGAATCACTACCATCCTTATCCTAATCTACTTATCTTTTATGAGATATCTTGGTTTGCTTAAGTGTTGTTTTGCAAGTCAAAAGTGTTCAAATCTGCGGGAAAGTTTTGTCATCATTAAAAAGGGGGAGATTGTTGTAGAAAACTTCCTTATTTGTTTTGAAGTTGACAAAACGTTTCCATCAGTCTAGTCTGAAGACTTGCAAACTCTATCGCCAAAGTCTGAAGACCTCCAGACTCAAGATTTAAAGTCTACCCTCACTAATAGTTTCCAAACCGATGAAGAAAAGATTTATCCGTTGAAGAAGACTTATCCAGATGCAAGTATATCTTTAAGGATTTGATTCGTACGGTTGAAGAAGACTCACGGATGGAGATAGCATCTCGTGATCAGTTATTCTTATTGAAATCAATTCGGATAATTAGATCTGTTGATTGGTGAAGTATACTTGGAAGGTTCTACTTATGGAAACCTAGATCCTAATTGTATGGGCGAGCAGGACTGGTGGGCTATCATCACATTCCTTAAATAACTTGAGATCTCCCTGATTGATTCTGTCCAACGGGTAGATTGGAAGAACTCCTTTAGAATGTGCCAACGGTTATAAATGCATGGAGGAGTATATAAGGAAGACGCTCAAGTTATTCGAGTGTGTGCGTGAAAGAAAAATTCCAAAGTCTGAAGCTCTTAGTTCTTTGTTGTTTCAATTGTTGAGCTTAAGTTGTACTCAAAAGAGAGATTAAATACTTGTGAGACCTTGAGGAAGTGTAGCAGAATCTCTACACTATGGAATCAAGGACATGAGACTGTAAAATCTCTTTTGGTTCTTAGTGGAATCCAGCCAGTGGGCTGTCAGTACGGGAGAGTGGACGTAGGCTTGATCTAAGCCGAACCACTATAAACCTTGTGTTTTGATTCTCTTTCCCTAATCTCTTTACTTTAATTCGTAGCTTTATATAACTGTTTATAGTCTTTTGCACCTTTAGTCTATTATTCTCAGAAGACGATTTATTCTGTTAAGTTTTGCAAAAACCTCTTTGATCACCTATTCACCCCCCCTCTAGGTGCTCTTACTAGCCCTATCAGAATCAACTGAATTAGACTCAACTTGAAGATTCTGAATCAGCTCCAGACCTTACAAAGTCTACATTCCCTAAAGTGGTTCAAACTTCAAGATCAACAACGAACAGAAATTGAAGATTCAACTAAAGTAGAAGATCAGCCAACTATCAGACCAACCAGTAACTGGAAGCATAAGTCAAGTCATCCCAAAGAACTCATCATTGGCAACATTGATGAAGGAATTCGCACCAGATCCAAAAGGCGAGAAGAGTCTAGTTCTTTAACACTTATTTTTGAAATAGAACCCAAAAGTATAGAAGAAGCCCTATCTGATGAAAGCTGGATCGAAGCTATGTAAGAAGAGCTCAGACAGTTCAGCATCAATAATGTTTGAGAGCAAATCCCTAAACCTAAAGGTAAGTCTATTATAGGAACTAAATGGGTTTTTAGGAACAAGATGGATGATAAAGGAAAAGTGGTCAGGAACAAAGCAAGACTTATGGCCAAATGATATACTCAAGAAGAAGGGATAGGCTATGATGAGACATATGCACCAGTAGCGATGTTAGAAGCAATTAGATTATTGCTTACTTTTGTTTGCTATAAAAATTTCAGGTTATTCCATATGGATGTAAAAAGTGTATTCCTAAATGGATTTATTCAAGAAGAAGTCTATGTGGAACAACCACCTGGTTTTGAAGATCCAAGAAAGCTAGACTCGGTCTTCAGACTGAAAAAAGCCATGTATGGACTGAAGCAGGCATCTTGAGCCTGGTATGAAAGGTTAAGTAATTTCTTAACCCAAAATGATTTTGCTAAAGGAAATGTAGATACTACTTTATTCATCAAAAGAGAGGGTAAAGATTTTATATTGGTTCAAATTTATGTTGATGACATTATCTTTGGATCATCTAATGAAAATGTGTGCAAGAAATTTTCTAAGTCTATGCAGGATGAATTTGAGATGAGCATGGTGGATGAATTATCTTTCTTTCTCGGATTACAAGTGAAACAATTGAAGGAATGAATTTTCATTCACCAAGAAAAATATGCAAAAGACCTAATCAAGAAGTTCGGATTGGAGAATTGCAAAAAGACTGAGATACCAATGTCAAGCTCTTCGAAGCTGGATAAAGACGAAGGAGGAAAGAAAGTTGACCAAAAGCTCTACAGGAGTATTATTGATTCACTTCTCTATCTTACTACTTCTAGACCTGACATCTTGTTTAGTGTTTGCATTTGTGCAAGATTTCAATCAGATCCCAAAGAATCTCATCTAAGCGCCGCAAAACGCATCATCAAATACATTGCAACTACTTCAAAGCTAGGTTTGTGGTATCCAAAAGAGGGAGACTTTACTCTCCTTGGATATTCAGACGCAGATTTAGCAGATTGCAGAGTTGATAGAAAGAGTACTTCTAGTACTTGTCAATTGATGGGCAACAGAACAGTATCTTGGTTCTCAATGAAGCAAAATACTGTAGCTCTTTCAACAGCAGAAGCAGAGTATCTTGGAAGCTGTTGTTCTCAAAAATTATGGATAAAGCAACAGCTAAGAGACTTTGGAATCGAAGACTCATACACCGAGTTCAAATGCGACAACACCAGCGCCATCAATTTCACAAAGAATCCAATTCTTCATTCAAGAGCAAAGCACATAGAAATTTGCCATCATTTCATTAGAGATCATGTTCATAATGGAGAAGTTATGATACAGTTCATTGACTCGAAGAATCAGTTGGCAGGCATATTTACAAAGCCATTGAAGAAAAGTCTATTTGAGTTTATCCGCATCAGACTGAACATCATATCTCTTATCAGTTAAAGTCTGAAGATGATCAGACTCAGAACAACCAAAAATTGCGACTGTAAGTTAATTATGTTAGTAATTTAATTTCTGGGTGAAAATTTGAAAAGGTACGTTTACTTTTTGAATCGTTACTTACTTATTTTATTTTTAGTAATTATCTCTTTAATTTTAAATTTATGGCAGTTTTTCATTTTCAAAAAGGTAGTTTTCATTTTCAAAAAGGCAGTTTTTACTTTTTCCTTTATGACGATCCGTATACCCCGTTTCGTCTGCTTTATATACTGTCGATTTTCTTCTTCGTTTTCACACAAACCCTAGAACAGAGAACTCCATTTTCTCTCACTTTCTCTCTAGTTTATTCCACAAAGTTTTCACCTTTTCACAATCGAGTTCGAGAAATCCCTCAAAGAAAGTGACAATGTCTTCCCAAAGAAAGTCTTCTAGAATCACGAGCAGGGGACCACAGTATATGCGTGAGAGTCCTACACATTTTGATCTGACCAAGGAAGAAGACTCTCCACAGCAACAGCAACAAAGTCAACAACAACATTCTCAACCACATCACTCTTCTCAACCTAGGACTCAAGTTCCTTCGCAGCAACAAGCAAAGGAAGAAATCGTCGAAAATGTTGAACCTGTAAGGACTCTTAAGCCTGAATTTCTCTTCAAACTCTACTCTACGTTAAAGGAGGGTAGTACTACAATGTCTTTCATTGATGAGTTTTTAAGCAAGAAATGGTATAGAAATGAAACTCATTTTCTGAGGACGATGGAAAGTATGGGCATTGCGCCTGTTGGTACAGCAGTAAGAACCTTTGCAAATTTTCCAAGTGATGCACGATTTGGATCCTTTAATCAGCCTGAAAGGAAAGATGACGATGAAAGGATGTTCACACATTTTCAATCTAGGAAAGGCGTCGCTGCAAATGTTCGTGGTGAAAGGACGGATCTTTTTCGTTTTAAGGACCACAAAAGAACTTATTCGAAATTACTGAAGCGAGGGGTGATGAACCCTAGAAGTGTGGATTTCAATTTTCTTGATTCGCTGAAAGTGAAATTGAGGGAGAAGTTTGCACTCCTTCAACTCGAACTTTTTTGCTCTAAGACGACTGTTGCTCACTCGGAACTTACGGCTTATTTCTATTCAAATCTATCCTTTTTATATGCGAATAGATTTTCCTTTACTGTTAGAGACAACGATTTTGTGGTCGATGTGGACACTCTGGCTGATGTGATTGGGATGGAAAGAGGAAGTTTCCAACCAATCATTGTCTCTATTGCTCATGCTACTTTGGAGCTTGTTCGGGATAGGATTGCTGAAGGCATGATTTCATACTCTAGAATGAATGCCTCCAATATCATGCTCCACAAGATTGTGATTAACTGTCTCAGACCCAAATCCACATCAAAGACTGATGTCTCAAACTTTAAAGCGAAGCTGATGTATGCCATCAACATTGGTTACAAGTTCTCTTTGCCTCACACTATTCTTATGCACATGTATAGGACAGTGGTGAAGGACAAGGGGCAACTCCCTTATTCTGCTCTTGTTACTCAATTATTCAAACACTTCAACATTCAGCCTCCTAAAATTCTACGTGTTCGAACCATTGCTCCAATGGTAGTGGGACTGAAGATGGTTTCCAAGATGCGTCTGAAGGAGCTGAACAAGGTTTTGGAGAGCATTAAGGTGAAGTCCCCTATCAAGGCAAGACAAGACTCTGTAGCAGGAAAAAGGAAAGGCAAAGAGCCCATGACTGAACCAATCAAGAAGAGGAGAGCACTCATCATCTTGCAGGATGAAGAAGATGAAGATGATATCACTCTCTCCGCTTTTGCCTTAAATAATTTATAGAGTTTTGTTAGCTTTCCAAGGACAGAGGACCGAGAAAACAAAGAAAAAGAAGAGACAAAGCAGAGAGATGAAGAAAGAGAAGCGATGAGAACAGAGGAAGAAGAGAGAGGAAGAGAACAAGAAGAAGAAGAGGGTCATGATGATTCTCTTGCACCTACAATTGGAGGAAAAGAAGGAGAACAACATCACCTTGGTACTGAAGAAGAGCAAGAACAGGAAGAAGAATAATTTTCTCCACCTGAAGGCATCGAAACAGGGGGAGCTGCTGATAAAAGAGGTACTCCTTCCCTTGTTTTTACTAGTGATAATGTTAGTCGTTCTCCTGCCGATCCAGAGGATGTGTATGCCTCTCAATTTCCTGAAGCCGGTAATGAGGTATCATCTCCAAGTCTGCATGTTCCAGCTGAGGTTCTATCATCAATTAACACTCCTCAAACTACACGTGCTGAAGCGAGTACTCAAACCGATAATACAGCAGACTTTAAGAGACTGCTCGAGTTTCTTGTGGAGATCAAAGCTTAGCTTTATGGATTGGAGTGCGAATTTCAGAACATGCAGTCAGCTCGTCAAGCCACTTCAGTTTCTTTGCACGATCAAGTACAAGCCCTTAAGCTTCAAGTTCAAGCAACTGCAAAGGGTGAGGATTTTAAGCAACTGAATGAGGACCTGAGGAAGTTAGAGGAGACTGTCAAGTCTATGGGGGATTTTCAAATCATTCGCATCCCTAAGCAGCCATGATTTTACCCAACTCTTTTTATAGTTTTTCTCCATTTTTTTGCTGATGACAAAAAGGGGGAGAGAGTTTGTGCAGATTTGATTTGATTTATCTTTTGATGACGATTTTTTTTTTGGTTTTGATGACTTTGGACTGTTGGACTAGTGTACTTTAGACTTCTGACTATTATTTGGGTTTGAATTATTAATGCTTGCAGCAACTAAGCATATGATTTTAATTATGGATGGATAGTTATTTATTATGCAGGATTAACGTGTTTTCTGTGGTTGCAGAATCAATACTATTCAGGTCCTAATTGATTTATCTTTATAAGATATCATATTTTGCTTAAGTGTTGTTTTACAGGACAAACATTTTCAAATCTGCAAGAAAGTTTTGTCACCATCAAAAAGGGGGAGATTGTTAGAGAAAACTCCTTAATTGTTTTGAAGCTGACAAAACCTTTCCAAAAAGTCTAGTCTAAAGACTTGCAGACTCAAGTATTATAGTCTGAAGGACTCTAGACTCTACCGTCAAAGTCTTAAGATTGCTAGACTTTAATCTCAAAGTCTAACCACACTGACAGATTCCAGACCGACGAGAGAAGACTTATCCAGATGCAAGTTTAACCTCAAGGATTCAGTTCGTATGGTTTGTGGAAGATCTTACGGCTAGAGATAGCACCTTGTGATTAATTATTCTTATTGGAATCAATTCGAATAATCATATCTCTTGAAAGGCAAAGTATACTTGGAAGGTTCTACTTATGGAAACAAAAATCCTGATTGTATGGGCAAACAAGATTGATGGGCTATCATCACATTCCTTAAACGACTCGAGATCTCCTTGATTGATTCTGTCCAACGGGTAGATTGGAAGAACTCCTTTGGAAAGTGCCAACGGTTGTAAAAGCATGAAGGAGTATATAAGGAAGACTCTCAAGTCGTTCGAGTGTGTGCATGAAAGAAAATTTTCAAAGTTTGAAGCTGTTAGTTCTTTGCTATTTCAATCGTTAAGCTTAACTTGTACTCAAAAGAAAGATCAAACACTTGTGAGACTTTGGAAGAGTGTAATAGAGTTTTTATACTGTGAAGTCAATGACATGAGACTGTAAAATCTCTTTTTGTTCATAGTGAAATCCAGCCAATGGGCTGTCAGTGCGGAAGAGTGGACGTAGGCTTGATCTAAGCCGAACCACTATAAACTTTGTGTTTCTATTCTCTTTCCCTAAACTCCATACTTTAATTCGTAGCTTTATATATCTGCTTATAACTGATTACATCTTCAGTCTATTATCTTCTAAAGGCGATTTACTTTCATTAAGTCTTGCGAAAATTTCTTTTAACACCTATTCACCCCCCCTCTAGGTATTCTTACTAGCCCTTTCAACAGCCTTTTCTACTTGATAAATTGAGTTTTTTTTTTCTTTTTGGATCTAACTTGATAAGCTAATTAGACGAGCATCTTTTTGAATCCTAGATTTGACCTGTTCAGGCAAGGCTTCCTAAAAGAGGGTTCTCTATATGGCAATCATATCCTGTGACGTAATCCATAGAGAGAGATCTATCGGTATGAAATAAGATTCTAAAAGTTTCAATAATCAACTAGAAGTGCATGTTACACAAATAGCATGATCGGTCGGTTAACTTAGATAGATCGTGTAATCGATGCATAGAATACTTTTCTGAGCTTCACTGCCGTGGAAAGATATCGACATCTAAAGCATTAATTGGATGGCTTGAACTAGGCCCAGATTGGAAGGCAAGTTGATGGGTCAGCATGAAGTGTTAAAAGGGCAAAGTGACCCCCTGAAAAAGGCATTCATATTTTCTCTGTATTTCCGCTGGGTGGTTGATGCAGCCTTCGATGCTCCTGATCTCTCCCTGTTCAGTTACTTGTCGCAATTTTTCAACGATGTCTTCAAAGTCTTCCTAAAGAAAAAATTTAAAAATACCCAATATCAAATCAAATCGTAAATGCCCCTAAAAATAATGGGAAAGAAAGAGAATTGATGGAAAGGAACATATTCATTCTCCTTGGCCATTCATAGTACTTCCAAACTCTGTCTCTCTCTCTCTCTCTCTGGAACATATTCATTCTCCTCGGCCATTCACAGGAGTTCCAAACTCTCTCTGTCTCTGTCTCTGTCTCTCTCACTCTCTCTCATACTAGCTCTGCATCTGTCTCTTGGGTTCTCCTATAAATGGGTTTTCCATCTGTATAAACTTCATAGTTGAGTGAAATCTTCTCTCTGTCTCTCTCTGTCTCTCTGTGAGTGATACTTGTTCTTCTGATAGAGAGAGAGAGAGAGAGAGAGAGAGAGAGAGTCATGGCTGAAAATGGAAATCATGGTGTTGTGGTGGACATGAAGGACACGAACTCCACCCCCAAAATCAAAGAAGAGGCATGCCCCTGTTTCTCTCTGCCTTTCTTCCAAAAGGTGAGAGTTCAGGATTCTTTCCCCCGGTGTCTCCTTCCTGTACTTTTCGTACGCGCGCTGCAACAGAGAAGAAAGAAAATGAAATCAGTCTTTTCCCCTCTTCTTTTTAAGTTCGTTTTATGTCCTTGCTTCTCCGTTTTATCAGTAGTTCCTTGGCATCCTGCTGCCCATGATTGAAAACTTCGTGTACTCTAGTTGTTGAAACGTCCGGATCTTTCGGAATTCATTTGGCAGTACGGACTGGTGTAGTCCTGTCCCACGGTGGCTCCGAAAGATCAACATGGAGTTTCGTGCCTATGTCCAAAACCGAAGATTTTCTCCTTACCATTAGTCTCCAGTTAAAACAGACGTAACATAGGAGCAAAGTTAATCACCATAGAACCTGCACGAGTGATGCAGGATTGACTTTAACGTGATCTTGGGCTGTTCGCAGTGTATAGCGGAGATGCTCGGGACCTACTTCTTGATATTCGCCGGTTGTGGGTCAGTGGCGGTGAACAAGAATGATCAGGTGGTGACGCAGCCGGGGATTGCGATTGTGTGGGGGCTCGTGGTGATGGTCCTCGTTTACTCCGTCGGCCACATCTCCGGTGCCCATTTCAATCCTGCTGTCACCATCGCTTTTGCCGTCACCAGGAGATTCCCACTGAAGCAGGTAATTTTGGGAATTTTTCACTTTACATCTCGCGTGGTGTTGTTACACAGCAGTGATCGCTTGCATCTACCATGTCTCCATTCGCACGGTAATGGAGCTTACTGAAATTGAGCGACGATCGAGTAATTTACCGTCAATGTCCTATCTATTATGCCATCATCTAATGACGTTTAGATCCTCTTTTCCAGGTGCCGGCTTATGTATTGGCACAACTAATTGGGTCGACCCTCGCGGCCGGGACACTCCGGTTGTTGTTCACAGGGAGCCATGACCAATTTACGGGGACGCAGCCTTCCGGGTCGGATTTGCAATCCTTCGTGATCGAGTTCATCATAACGTTCTACCTCATGTTTGTCATCTGCGGTGTTGCCACTGATACTAGAGCTGTGAGTTCCACTTCATGCTAAGTTTCACATAATAACTGGTTTTGTCAGTAATTCTGATAAAGAACTTGCTCTACTATCTGAAATACAAGTTAGAGGGAAAAAAAGGTTGCTGTTCATCATGTGTGATCGCGTTAACCATAATAAACAAACCCAATTATATTTTATTAAGAAATCTTATATTGATGGACTGTTTATGACGTGGACTTGATCCTGTAATTTAATCCCTTAGCGATAATTACCTGTTGTATGAATAATCAATCATGCCATTCTTTAATCATTTTGTGCTTGATTTGGTCAGATTGGAGAGCTTGCTGGCCTTGTTGTTGGTGCAACTATACTGCTCAATGTGATGTTTACCGGGTAAATTTAACTTGTCCTTTCTGTAGTTTTAAATAGGCTTGTCTTTTCTACAGTTTTAAAATTCAAAAAGGTCTCGATGATGCTTATTCATGTCCACATCAGTCTTGTTCCTGTTTCAAAGCTTTCTTTAAGCAAGAAAGCAACCTTGGAAGAAAATTGAGAACGCTGACCATTGATTTGTGCACTATCGTTAATTAGGCCGGTTACTGGCGCATCGATGAACCCGGCGAGAAGCTTGGGGCCGGCGATCGTGTCTAAACAATATAAAGGGATATGGATATACCTACTCGCCCCGACCATGGGCGCGATATCAGGGGCTGCTGTCTACAATACCATCCGGTACACCAACAAGCCTTTGCGTGAAGTCGTGCCGAGCGGCTCGTTCCTGAGAAACAGCGGGAGAAGTGGCTCCAACTGATGAGAGAGAGAGAGAGAGAGAGAGAGAGAGAGAGAGAGAGCAGTTTGTCGAATGTCATACTAGTCTTCTACTTTTCGTGTATGAAATGGGGAATGTCACAAATCAAATAAGGTTTAACATTATGAAACTTGCTTGATTGTATAAAAAGACAGGATGCGACTTGCCCTTTTAAATTTTCCGCCGGCTATTTTGGACAACCTTTTAAATCTTTGTCCCTTACTAGCATGTTGCCTTCTCATTTGCCAAATCAAATCTGCCTTCTAGTTCCATGAATTGTCATTATCGTAAAAACTCTTTTACTTCTTACAAGACTAACGATTATGATAATTTATTTATTAAATTTACTTATTTTGACAACATGAGTAATCCAAAACCATCAGCACGACTAATTGCCCCGTTCATGTTCATTGATTAGGTCTCCCACCGTAGCGTGGCATGAGTAGCCCCTAAAACCAAAGGAGCAATCCATGCCGATAGTGGTCCATGGGTCCCTGTAGAACTTCTCGGCATTGCCCGATTTGCTCAATAAGTAATCCTCCATAGCGGCTGCGATCAGGAGAGGCACGAGAGTACGACTCAAAATCTACATGTCTTGACCATGGTTGTGAAGACCAATTCATCACCACAAATCTATCACCCTTCTAGAGCTCTCGTCCATCTGAATTAATCAACAGTCAATATACCCAAGTCAAGCCATGTTTTTCGAAATCGAGAATCTTCCACGCGCTTCAAAATATTAGTAAAAAGAACCTCATGGAATTGATAAAAAATTGTGGCCTTTTTCTTGAAGGTGCCACCTTTCATGGCAATTTCCAACCCTATACTTTCGCATCGTTTCGCTCACGAGATGAAGAAGAAGATTGACTCCTGAGGGGATTGAATATATGCATAGCATAGTCATAACCATATGGTAGCTGATAGGCTAATACAATGTCCAATGATTGGACGTTGGACCATTGTTAACAATGGCAAGGTTTAAGAATAGATGATGTCTGCATGCGCAATGAATAGCAGGGGAAAGAAATTCAATGCTGCAAAAGGAAGAAAAGAAAGGGATTAAGAAAATTCAGGGAGGAGGACTTTTAGTTGAAATGGATAAAGTAGGGCTAAAACAAATCAATGTAGCGGGAGAAGACTTCTATGAACCTCGACTCGTCTACATGTCTTGACCATGGTTGTGAAGACCAATTCATCATCACAAATCTATCACCCTTCTAGAGCTCTCGTCCATCTGAATTAATCAACAGTCAATATGTCACGCCCGATCCGCGGGCACGCACACATCCTTTTACTTGGTCGATTTTAGAATGTGATATCTCAGGACTATGTATCATCGACCCTTTCATTTTTAATAGCACATGCGGAAGCAGTTATAAATCCCCAGACAATAAAACAGTGGGATAGAAAAGTAAGGCCATATTTTTCATATTGAAATCCACAACCATACTTTTATACAGAGCATAACTCAAAGTACTTCACAAAATTATTCACAACTTTCCGGTCTCACTCTATTCACACATAAACAGGGTTCACAAAAGAGGATGGGATCTCAGTCCTCATCCGGGTCAGGATCATCTTGATCCTCTTCTGACTCTTCTGACCCGCTTTCCTCCTCCTTAGGCTCCTCATCTTCTTCAAGCTCTTTTTCTACCAGCTCCTCCTCAGCATTTCCCCAATCCTCATCCTCCTCTAGACCTTCCACTTCTTGTTCCACAATCTCACCTTCCTCAAAATTTTCATCCTCTACAGTGTATACAGGTGAAGTCGGCTCAGTCCCGAGTACAGGATCTCTGGCATCATCTACGCCTCCACCATCGGGGTCTACAATCCCGTCACCAAAAGCTTCCTCCAGGATGGGGTAAGGTATCTTCTCTTCAGGGATGGGACCTATTCTTCGCCCATCAAAATAGCATTGATACCAAGACTGATACTCATGGGGTACCAGGTCTTCCTGACCGGCATCAACCCACACCGTTGACTCAATCAAAACGTACTCCAATCCTTTGGGATGAGAATGAACATGGAAGTGAGTTTCTTTCTTGGTGATATCCACTATAATGCCAAACTGCTCTGGAGGAGGGGGAGGTACCAGTGCTGCCATCTATTGGCCTGAAATGGTTATACAATAACCATTGAGACTACGTCTCAACAAGTTCTACCCTACTAAGACTCGATTAGGAAACCAATACACCACACGATTGCCTAAGCACAGCACGAGTCAGAAGACTTACCTTGGCATCAGTCCCAACCTACAATTCGAGGTTATATACAGATGATTCATATGTTGCATCAAACAATCAATCAATTCACGACAATCGGATCAAATTATTGATCAATCGACCTAGTCGATTACATGTCAGTCGGTCCACCTCTAGATCATTTCCAATCACTAAATCACATGTACTCTCTCGAGCGCCATTTTCTCCAAATGACATACCATCACCGACCCCGTGTGTTCTTTAAGGCGCCGTTTTCACCAGTAATGTCCTCAATCACCGAACCACGTGTCTTTTCTAGGGCGCCGTTTTCGCCAAGGTGATGTATTTACTAGACAATTGCGTGCGTTCTTTAGGATGTCATTTTCGCCAGTGATGTCCTCAATCACCGAACCACGCATGCCTATAAAGATGTATTTAATAGATAGTTACGTGCGTTCTTTAAGGCGTCGTTTTCACCAATGCTATCCTTAATCACTGAACCACGTATGTCTATAACGATATGATTACTAGACCGTTACGTGCATTCTTTAAGGCGCCGTTTTCGCCAGTGATATCCTTAATCATCGAACCACGTAGGTCCATAACATCGTACCTGATTGATCTTAGCCAAGAGCATTCCCATTTCACTCTCACAATTCTCTCTACTTTACTACTCATCAAAGAATTATTAATGCTAAATAACCATACTCGGCCATCTACCAATCAATCACTCAATTTCCATTCAATTTAGGTTAAATTCCTTAAATATCACAATTAATTCAATTCCACGCAACGTGCTCAAATAAATAAACGGACTGCACCACGACAATCAGCACGAAATTTCGGTCGTCGACTATCCCTGCACAATTTCCGAAAAATAATTAATTAATTAATTTCGAAAATTAATAAATAAATACTAAAAACCCAATTTAGGCACGTAATGCCTAATTGAAGCCTGATAAGGGTCGGGAAAAATCTCGAGATGCAATCAATAAATAGTATAGGCTATCCTCTAGCTAATTACACTAACCACCTAACTAATATGCAATGTAATTAACTAATAATCATTAATCCATTCTAATCTAACCACCTAATCCTACTTAATTAACACTAATAAACCCTTAAGCATAATTAGTCTACTAAGCTAGGATTAGTGAGATTACTCGTCGGAATTACACGCAAGTCGGATCAAACCAACGGGGACGACACGAGGGTCGTTTCTTCCCAAAGCGGGCCTCAGGTTCGGGGCCCGGAAACGCCTGGAAACGGGCTTGGATGACTGCTGGAAACCCATTTTTCCAGCTGCTGTTCTTGGCTGGTCGAAGATGATCCTGTGGCTAAGATGGTGAGGCACGGCCGACGGAGGGTGAGTGGGACTCCGGTGAGGCCAAACGGTGGCTGGACGGAGGCCGATGGTGGCTAAACGACTCCGGCTTGGCTGTTGGACGGCGACACCTGCTTGGACGACGGGTGGAACGGCTTGAGGGAGGCAGACGATAGCTCGGTGGCGGTGGCACGCGTGAACGGTGGAACGGCGGGCAGTGAGCGGTGGCGTGAACGGCAACAGCAACTCTGGCTTCCCTCTTCAGCTGGCTTGCTCGCACGATTTGGAGGAGAGAAAGAGATTTTTAGCAGATGGTGAGAGAGAGAGTGAGTGAGGGAGAGAAGAGATAGAGATGAGAGGGATGGGGCCCTTTGGCAAGCTTTTTCCACAAGCTTGTCCCCCCACATCTTGCCCCTCAAGCCAGCCGTCCCTTTGCTTCAAATTAGCCACACTAACACCCCCAAATAACCTTTCAATTGGTCCAAAAGTGCTAGGGGTGAGGGGTACACGAATTTTGGCTTCCATTGGCTTCAACTCCCTCTTGATTCTCCTCGATCGACTCTCATAAAATCAATTGATGTCTCATTTATCAAATTGATAAGTTTCCTCATCCAAGAATCTCTCATGCTTCTCAATTTTGCAACCAGAATTAATCCCCGGCTTCAACTGAACGAAAACGGCTCTAAACTGACTTTTTTTCGAAAAGTCTCGGTTGTTAGAAAAATCTTCTGAGACTGAGTCGTGAGTCCTAGAATTTGTTGTGACGTGACAAAATCTTCAATTTCTGAAATCGGACTTGAATCGGCGGTTAATTTCTATTCGGCGCATTTTTAGCGTGACCTAGACTACTGGGTAGTTTTCAGAACTTTTTAAGGCAAATGACTGGTGATTGATTTTCTTCGAACCACTCTGAAGCCACTCAACTAATGGCGACTCTCGATTATTGTGAAAATCTCGAGGATTCAATTACAGACACAGGGTACCAAAACGACAGTAAAATCATATTAGTGTCGGTCGACGAGAATTTTTCAATTTAGTGGAGTCACCCACGATCGGCCACACATCTCAGTCGAACAAACCTACCTCTGATTTTAAATCGATTTTTAACTATGCCGTAATGGCCTCTAAAGATAAGCACGGTCGAGAAGTCGATTCTTGATCGAATTCTCAAGTCTATTTGTTTTAAAATCCTTAATAACTTCCCTAGCTAGTCTAGTTATCTCAAGAGTGATAGACTCTGAGCAGCCCTATAGATGCGTCAATGAATTGCCCGATTAATTCAGTAGAAAATAGGTTGAAAAATTCGGGATGTCACAACTCTTCCCCTCTTATAAAAATTTGTCCTCGAAATTTAAACCATTACAAAGCTTGATCGAAAAGGTGGGGGTACAATTCTCCCATCGACTCTTCAGTCTCCCATGTCGCTCCTTTAGTCCCGTGGTGTTGTCAGACCACTTTGACCAACGGGATGGTCTTTGTACGTAGAACTTGCTCTTTACGATCGATAATCTGAACTGGGCTTTCAACGTATGACACACGGTCATCCACGTCCAATTCCTCGAAATTGAGCACGTAAGTCGAGTCAGGCTCGTACTTCCTCAACATCGACACATGAAAGACGTCATGCACTTGCGCCAATCTTGGCGGCAACGCAAGACAATATGCTAGGCTCCCGATTCTCTCAAGAATCTCAAACGAACCTACGTACCTCGGACTTAGTTTTCCTTTCATACTAAAGCGTGAAGTTCCCCTCATTGGTGACACTTTCAGAAAAACGTGGTCTCCAACTTGGAATTCCAAAGACCTTCGACGTTTATCTACATAACTTTCCTGCCTGCTCTGCATGGTCTTTAATCTGTCCCTGATTACTGCCACGGCATCTACTGACTGCTGAACCAACTCTAGGCCTGTGATTTTTCTTTCCCCGACTTCGTCCCAACATACTAGTGTTCTGCATACTCTACCATACAACGCTTCAAATGGAGCCATCTTGATGCTTTGCTGATAACTATTGTTGTAGGCGAATTCCACCAGATGAAGCTGATCTTCCCAACTTCCTTTGAAGTCTATTACACAAGCTTTCAGCATGTCCTCGAGGGTCTGAATTGTCCTCTCAGACTAGCCATCCTTCTGAGGATGATATGTCGTACTGTACTGGAGCTTTGTACCTAAAGCACTCTGCAAGCTCTTCCAAAAAGCAGTAGTAAACCTCGGGTCCCTATCTAACGTTATCGTAACTGGCACTCCATGCATACGAACCACTTGACGCACATACAGATCTGCGTGTCTATCCAGACTCAGGTCTTTTCGTACTACAATGAAATGAGCAGATTTCGTCAATCTGTCGACTACTACCCAAATCGAATCATTTCCTCTTTGACTCATCGGTAGTTCGGTCACGAAGTCCATCGTGATATGCTCCCATTTCCATTCTGGAATTGCAAGTGGTTGCAGAAGTCCTCTCGGCTTGCAATGCTGGGCCTTTACTTGCTGACAAGTCAAACACTTTGCGACATGCTTAGCAATGTCCACCTTCATACCTGACCACCAATAATGTTGACGCAGGTTCTAATACATTTTAGTACTTTCAGGATGAACGCTATAACTGCTACGATGTGCTTCAAATAAAATATCCTCTCTAAGCTCTACATCATCAGGTACAACCAAACGTCCACGGAACCTCAGTACCCCATCATCAGAAACCTGAAAATCAGTCTTTCTTTTATCGGTGTCCTCCTGAAGTATCTTCTGTACATCTGGATCTGTCGGTTGGAGTAGCTTGATTCTGACCTGAACATCTGGTTCAATTTTGAGGGTGGCCATAAGACTTGAAAGGTGGCCTACCTCAAACTTGAATACCGAATCTCGAGCTCTCTCGATTAAGTTCCATTCCTTAATCAATATATGAGCCACTGAAGACTTTTGACTCAAAGCATTGGTGACCTTATTCACCTTTCCCAGGTGATATAAAATACCATGGTCGTAGTCCTTCAGCAGTTCCATCCATCGGCGCTGTCTCATGTTCAACTCCCTTTGGGAGAATAGGTACTTGAGACTCTGATGGTCCGTGAAAATCTGAAACTTTTCTCCATATAAATAATGTCTCCAAATCTTCAAGGCAAAGATAATCGCCGCGAGCTATAAGTCATGCATCGGATAGTTCAATTCATGAGGTCTCAACTGACGGGACGCGTATGCAACAACTCTACCATGTTGCATCAACACGCAACCCAGTCCCTTGAAAGTCCCTTGAATGATGCATCACTATAGATCTCGAATCCTCTAGGACCAGATGAAATTGTCAGCACAGGTGCGATAGTCATCTTTTCCTTTAGCTCTTGAAAACTACGCTCGCACTTGCCTGACCACACAAATTTCTCTTCTTTCTTCAAGAGTTTTGTCAGAGGTGACGCTAATGATGAGAAACCTTCCACAAACTGTCTGTAACAACCTGCCAATCCCAGAAAACTTCTGATCTCTATCACTGTTGTCAGTCTCAACCACTTGATCACGGCTTCTATCTTGCTTGGGTTGACAGAGATTCCTCCTCCGGAAATCACATGACCTAAGAATGCAACACGAGTCAACCAAAACTCACATTTGCTAAACTTAGCATACAGCTGATGAGTTCTTAAGGTCTGAAGCACTAATCTCAGATGATTCTCATGCTCTTCATCACTTATTGAATAGACCAAGATATCATCAATGAACACGATTACAAATTAATCTAGGTATTCCTTGAACACTCTCTTCATCATATCCATGAATGCAGTTGGAGTATTCGTCAACCCAAATGGCATCACTGTGAACTCGTAATGACCGTACCGAGTACGAAATGCTAACTTAGGAATATCCTCCTTCCTAATCCTCAACTGATGATATCCCGTCCTCAAGTCGATCTTCGAGAAAATCGACGCCCTTTGCAACTAATCAAACAAAATCATCAATCCTCGGCAGTGGATATTTGTTCTTGATCGTTACCTAATTGAGTTGCCAATAATCGATGCACAGACACAACGAACCATCTTTCTTCTTAACAAACAGAACTGGTGCTCCCCAAGGTGATGCACTAGGACAAATAAATCCCTTATCCAGTAACTCTTGCATTTACACCTTCAGTTCCTTCAACTTAGATAACGCCATCTGGTAAGGTGCCATTGAGATCGATTCTGTCCCCGGTGCTAGTTCAATTACAAATTCAACCTCTCTTTCTGGTGATAACCCTGGCAATTCCTTTGGAAAGACATTTGAAAACTCATGTACCACTGAAATATCTTCCATTTTCAGTTCCTCAACTGTCATGTCCATGATAGTTGCTAGGTACCCTCAATAACTCTCGTCTAATAGACGAGTTGTCTCTTGCGACGAGATTAGGACAATCGAGGGTCCTCCTCGATTCCCGACAAACTCGAAGCTCTTACCCCCTAACAGGTCAAATTGAATCGTCTTGCGATAACAGTCCATTTTTGCTCGTTGCTTGGTGAGCCAGTCCATGCTAATTATTAAATCGAAATCATACATGACTAGGACTAACAAGTCAATCTTCCCCACTCGCTCACTAATCTCTAACTTGCACCCCGAATATCCCAAAGCAACAATAACTTTATTTTTCAAGGGTGTAGATGTGCAAATTGCTGACTCCAATAATACAGGACTCAACCCTACCATCCTAACATATTGCTCAGCAATGAAGGAATGGGTTGCTCCTGAATCAAACAAAGCATAAGCAGGTTGGTCGTTGAGCGAAACCATACCTGTTATCACGTTAAGCGCAGCTTCTGCCTGATTCTGTGTAATCGCATAAACGGTGCCCTGAACTGGAGGTCTCTGCTGTCCTCCCTGTGGCACATTCTGAGGGGCATACCCTCTTATCTGTCTCATCAGTGGCAGCGGTGGCAACTAAGGTTGTCCTCTCTGCTTCCTCGGACAATTCCTTGCGATGTGACCCTGTTGGCCACATTTGAAACACGCTCCTGACCTGGCGGGGCACGGAGCTGTCCCATGTCATCTTCCACACGAGCGACATGCACCAACACTACTGGGTATTGGCCTACTGAATCCACTCCTCTTGAAGGGTGGAGCATTGAATTTGCCTCCAGGCATGGGCCTCTTCCTTTGACAGATATTCTCTCGATGAGAGCTAAACCTCGATCCAAATGAGGCAGCTTGTTCATTCAATCATCGCTTTATCATCTGAGCTCGACGATAAACCTCTCTGTAATCTTTCAAATCCCAAGGTAGCAGAGGTTATTTCAATTCAGTACGAAGACCACTTTTGAATTTCCGAGCTTTCTCTTCAGGGTCTTCTATCAATTTAGGTGCATACTGTGACAGTTCTGCGAACTTGACCCCATATTGGTCAACTGCCATGCTTCCCTAGCGGAGACGATGGAACTCCTCTATCTTTTGTTCCCGGGCAGTACCTGAGAAGTACTGCTTATTAAAAGCTCTGAGGAAGGTGTCCCATACTTGGACCACACCTTCCGAGAACACGGCGTCCTTGGCGGCTCTCCACCAAATATTAGCATTACCTTGAAGTTGGTACACAGCAAGTACCACATTTTCCTCTTCATTGCACATCAGAGTACAAATACCTTCTCCAGATCCTATATCCACAGGGACACAGCCTTAGGTTCTCCGATACCAATGAACCTCGGCGGTTTCAGCTTCAGAACTGTTCCACTAACTGGTGGATTGGCCTCCCAACGGCCACAGCTCCTGGCAGAACTTCAGCAGGGGCGATGGCAGGTGCAACGGCAGGTGCTGTAACAGCAGCGGCTTGAGTTGTGGCTTGGTTCGGTGCTTGCTGATCCATACGATTCCCCATTACTTCCAAAATTCGCATGATCCCATCTATTCTAGGATCACCTGGGGTTGCTACCCCAGCATCTACAACAGGTGGAGTCACTCCACTTGCGCTAGCTATAGCTGGCACTTTACCACAGCCTCCTCAGGCACTGACCCTAGTCGGCGTTCTGCCCCGAGTCACGGCCCTACCGGCCCTCTTAGCAGGAGTTCTAGGCTCCTGATCGCTCATGGTGTCGCTTTAATCTATTGACAACTGCTTCCAATTCAACATCGAATTAGAAACAGAGCGATCCAAACAACAAGCAATTCTAGCATCCAGCTAACACAGACATGCACCAGCATGAATTTAAAGGCCTTTCTTACTACTATCCCAAGGTCAACGCTCATTATCACTTCAATCTCTAAACTTCGCTCTGATACCATAAAAAGGGGATGTCACGCCCCGATCCTTAGGCATGCACACATCCTTCTACTTAGTCAATTTTAGAATGCGATATCCCAGGATTATGTATCGCCGACCCTTTCATTTTTAATAGCACATGCGGAAGCAGTTATAAATCCCCAGACAATAAAACAATGGGATAAAAAAGCAATGCCATATTTTTCATATTGAAATCCACAACCATACTTTTATACAGAGCATAACTCAAAGTACTTCACGAAATTATTCACAACTTTCTGGTCTCACTCTATTCACACATAAACAGGGTTCACAAAAGAGGATGGGATCTCAGTCCTCATCCGGGTCAGGATCATCTTGATCCTCTTCTGACTCTTCTGACCCGCTTTCCTCCTCCTCAGGCTCCTCATCTTCTTCAGGCTCTTCTTCTACCGGCTCCTCCTCAGCATTTCCCCAATCCTCGTCCTCCTCTAGACCTTCCACTTCTTGTTCCACAATCTCACCTTCCTCAAAATTTTCATCCTCTACAGTGTATACAGGTGAAGTCGGCTCACTCCCGAGTGCAAGATCTCTAGCACCATCTACGCCTCCACCATCGGGGTCTACAGTCCCGTCACCAAAAGCTTCTTCCAAGATGGGGTAAGATATGTTCTCTTCAGGGATGGGACCTATTCTTCGCCAATCAAAATAGTAGTGATACCAAGACCGATACTCATGGGGTACTAGATCTTCCTGACCGACATCAACCCACACCGTCGACTCAATCAAAACATACTCCAATCCTTCTGGATGAGGATGAACGTGGAAGTGAGTTTCTTTCCCGGTGATATCCACTGGAATGTCAAACTGCTCTAGAGGAGGGGGAGGTACCGGTGCTGCCTAAGCACAGCACGAGTCAACAATAACCATTGAGACTACGTCTCAGCAAGTTCTACCCCACTAAGACTCGATTAGGAAACCAATACACCACACGTTTGCCTAAGCACAGTACGAGTCAGAAGACTTATCTTGGCATTAGTCCCAACCTACAATTCGAGGTTATATACAGATGCTTCATATATTGCATCAAACAATCAATCAATTCATGATAATCGAATCAAATCATTGATTAATTGACCTAGTCGATTACATGTCAGTCAGTCCACCTCTAGGTCATTTCCACTCACTAAATCACATGTACTCTCTCGGGCGCCGTTTTCGCTAAATGACATACCATCACCGACCCCGTGCGTTCTTTATGGCGCTGTTTTCACCAGTGATGTCCTCAATCACCGAACCACGTGTCTTTTCTAGGGCACCGTTTTCGCCAAGGTGATGTATATACTAGACAATTGCGTGAGTTCTTTAGGATGCCGTTTTCGCCGGTGATGTCCTCAATCATCGAACCACGCATGCCTATAACGATGTATTTAATAGACAGTTACGTGCATTCTTTAAGGCGCCATTTTCGCCAGTGATATCCTTAATCATCGAACCATGTATGTCTATAACGATATGATTACTAGATCGTTACATGCGTTCTTTAAGACGATGTTTATGCCAGTGATATCCTTAATCACCGAACCACGTAGGTCCATAACATCGTACCTGATTGATCTTAGCCAAGAGCATTCCCATTTCACTCTCACAATTCTCTCTACTTTACTACTCATCGAAGCATTATTAATGCTAAATAACCATACTCGGCCATCTGGCAATCAATCACTCAATTTCCATTCAATTTAGGTTAAATTCCTTAAATATCACAATTAATTCAATTCCATGCAACGTAGAGCTCAAATAAATAAACAAACTACACCACGACAATCAGCACGAAATTTCGGTTGTCGGCTATCCTTGCATAATTTCCGAAAAATAATTAATTAGTTAATTAATTAATTAATTTCGAAAATTAATAAATAAATACTAAAAATCCAATTTAGGCTCGTAATGCCTAATTGAAGCACGATAAGGGTCGGGAAAAATCCCGAGATGCAATCAATAAATAGTATAGGCTATCCTCTAGCTAATTACACTAACCACCTAACTAATATGCAATGCAATTAACTAATAATCACTAATCCATTCTAATCTAACCACATAATCCTACTTAATTAACACTAATCAACCCTTAAGCATAATTAGTCTACTAAGCAAGGATTAGTGAGATTACTCACCGGAATTACGCGCAAGTCGGATCAAACCGATGGGGACGACACGAGGGTTGTTTCTTCCCAAAGCGGGCCTTGGGTTCGGGGCTCGGAAACGCCTGGAAACGGGCTTGGATCATTGCTGGAAACCCATTTTTCCAACTGCTGTTCTTAGCTGGTCAAAGCTAATCCGGTAACTGAGATGGCGAGGCAAGGCTGACGGAGGGCGAGCGAGACTCCGGTGAGGCCGAACGGTGGCCGGACGGAGGCCGACGGTCGCCAAACGGCTCCGACTTGGCTGCTGGATGGCGACACCTACTTGGACGACGGCTGGAACAGCATGAGAGAGGCGAATGGCAGCTCAGTGGCGATGGCGCACGCGTGAACGGTGGAACAGCGGGTGGTAAGCAATGACGTGAACGGCGACAGCAGCTCCGGTTTCCCTCTTCAGCTGGCTTGCTCGCACAGTTTGGAGAGAGAGATTTTCGGCAGATGGTGAGAGAGAGAGAGAGAGAGTGAGGGAGAGAAGAGATAGAGATGAGAGGGATTGGGCCCTTCGGCAAGCTTTTTCCACAAGCTTGTTCCCCCACATGTTGCCCCACAAGCTTGTTCCCCCACATGTTGCCCCTCAAGCTAGCCATCCCTTGGCTGCAAATTAGCCACACCAACACCCCAAATAACCTTTCAATTGGTCCAAAAGTTCTAGGGTACATCAATTTTGGCTTCCATTGGCTTCAATTCCCTCTTGAGTCTCCTCGATCAACTCTCATAAAATCAATTGATGTCTCATTTATCAAATTGATAATTTTCCTCATCCAAGAATCCCTCATGCTTCTCAATTTTGCAACTAGAATTAATCCCCAGCTTCAGTTGAACGAAAACGGCTCTAAACTGACTTTTTCCCGAAAAGTCTCGGTTGTCAGAAAAATCTTCTGAAACTAAGTCGTGGGTCCTAAAATTTATTGTGACATGACAGAATCTTCAATTTCTGAAATCGGACTTGAATCGGCGGTTAATTTCTATTCTACGCGTTTTTAGCGTGACCTAGACTATCATGTAGTTTTTAGAACTTTTTAGGGCAAATGACTGGTGGTCGATTTTCTTCAAACCACTCTGAACCCACTCGACTCAATGGCGACTCTCGATTGTCGTAAAAGTCTCGAGGATTCAATTACGGACATAGGGTACCAAAATGACAGTAAAATCATATTAGTGTCGGTTGACGAGAATTTTCCAATTTAGTGGAGTCACCCATGATCAGCCACACATCTCAGTCGAACAAACTTACATCTGATCTTAAATCTATTTTTAACTATGCCGTAATGGCCTCTAAAGATAAGCACAGTCGAGAAGCCGATTCTTGATCGAATTCTCAAGTCTATTTGCTTTAAAGTCCTTAATAGCTTCCCTAGCTAGTTTAGTTATCTCGAGAGTGATCGGCTCTGAGAACAGCCCTATAGACGCATCGATGAAATGCCCAATTAATCAGTAGAAAACAGGTTGAAAAATTCGGGATGTCACACAATATACCCAAGTCACGCCAAGTTTTTCGAAATCGAGAATCTTCCACACGCTTCAAAATATTAGTAAAAAGAACCTCATGGAATTGATAAAAAAAATTTGTGGCCTCTTTCTTGAAGTTGCCACCTTTCATGGCAATTTCCAACCCTATACTTTCGCATCGTTTCGCTCACGAGACGAAGAAGAAGATTGACTCCTGAGGGGATTGAATATATGCATAGCATAGTCATAACCATATGGTAACCGATAGGCTGATATACTGTCCAATGATTGGACGTTGGACCATTGTTAACCATGGCAAGGTTTAAGAATAGATGATGTCTGCATGCGCTATGAATAGCAGGGGAAAGAAATTCAATGCTGCAGAAGGAAGAAAAGAAAGGGATTAAGAAAATTCAAGGAGGAGGACTTTTAGTTTAAATGGATAAAGTAGGGCTAAAACAAATCAATGTAGCGGGAGAAGACTTCCTCGAACCTCGCCTCTAAATCTACATGTCTTGACCATGGTTGTGAAGACCAATTCATCATCACAAATCTATCACCTTTCTAGAGCTCTCGTCCATATGAATTAATCAAAAATCAATAGACCCAAGTCAAGCCATGTTTTTCGAAATCAAGAATCTTCCACTCGCTTCAAAATATTAGTAAAAAGAACCTCATGGAATTGATAAAAAAAAATTTGTGGCCTTTTTCTTGAAGGTGCCACCTTTCATGGCAATTTCCAGCCCTATATTTTCGCATCGTTTCGCTCACGAGATGAAGAAGAAGATTGACTCCTGAGGGGATTGAATATATGTGTAGCATAGTCATAACCATATGGTAGCTGATAGGCTGATATACTATCCAATGATTGGACGTTGGACCATTGTTAACCATGGCAAGGTTTAAGAATAGATGATGTCTGCATGCGCTATGAATAGCAGGGGAAAGAAATTCAATGCTGCAGAAGGAAGAAAAGAAAGGGATTAAGAAAATTCAGGGAGGAGGACTTTTAGTTGAAATGGATAAAGTAGGGCTAAAACAAATCAATGTAGCGGGAGAAGACTTCCTCGAACCTCGCCTCTAAATCTACATGTCTTGACCATGGTTGTGAAGACCAATTCATCATCACAAATCTATCACCTTTCTAGAGCTCTCGTCCATCTGAATTAATCAACAGTCAATATACCCAAGTCAAGCCATGTTTTTCAAAATCGAGAATCTTCCACGCGCTTCAAAATATTAGTAAAAAGAACCTCATGGAATTGATAAAAAAAAAAATTGTGGCCTTTTTCTTGAAGGTGCCACCTTTCATGGCAATTTCCAGCCCTATATTTTCGCATCGTTTCTCTCACGAGACGAAGAAGAAGATTGACTCCTGAGAGGATTGAATATATGCATAGCATAGTCATAACCATATGGTAGCTGATAGGTTGATATACTATCCAATGATTGGACGTTGGGCCATTGTTAACCATGGCAATGTTTAAGAATAGATGATGTCTGCATGCGCTATGAATATTAGGGGAAAGAAATTCAATGCTGCAGAAGGAAGAAAAGAAAGGGATTAAGAAAATTTAGGGAGGAGGACTTTTAGTTGAAATGGATGAAGTGGGGCTAAAACTAATCAATGTAGCGGGAGAAAACTTCCTCATACCTCGCCTCTAATTGTGGGGTTATCGCTTACTAATATCTTGATATTTTGTCTGATTAAGTTTGGCGGTAGTGATGTCCATATCTTGTAATACATTAATCAAATACATGGTCAAAGGAAGTTTTTTTCTAATCATGGATGAAGCGAAACATGATCCTTACTATAATATAAGGTGCTATGTACTACTTTTTCCCCCACGAGCACTATGAATAACACGTAGTTTTAACTTCCGGAGGATGAGTTATGGAATTGGGGAAAATCCATGTTGAGGAGGGCGAGAAATGTAGACTCTAAGTGTCCATTCGTTTCGCGGAAAATGGGCCATTTCCGGAAAATATTTTCCGAGAAGTCATTTTCCAAGAAAATGATAATATTTTCTGGTGTTCGGCTAAAACCTAAAAATGTTTTGAAAAATATTTTCCGGTGTTTGGTAAGGAAAATATTTTCTAAGACTTCACCACTTAGGCATGTATCACATACCGACCTATAAATCCATCAAATATGAACTTGTCTTTAAATCCAAGCAAACTTACTTCATATATTTGTTCCCTCATTGTCGTCAAATGTTCATCTACTCTAAAAAAATGTTCGTATGGATTTTAAAAATAAGCAAAAGAGAAAATAAGCAAAGCATGTACAGCCTCATGAGAATCTTCCAGTTGAGTGACTTGTTCTCCCCTTGCGTCTTTTGTGTTCTAATAAACAAAAGAAAAAAGAAGCAAAGTATGTAGAGCTATTTGCTTGAGCAATGTACAACTGCAGGGTAGAATAAATAAAGAAAATGATAAGCAAGAGTGTAGAGCGCGAGCTTGAGATCGACGAGCTCGAGGTTCGCCTGGCAACAGCCGACTACTAGCCAAGAAAGAAGAAGATGGGAAACAAAGAAAAGAAAAAAAAAGAAATAGAAAAAGAAATAGAAAAAAAAAAAGAAAAAGGAAATTAAAAATAATTCGAATTAAAAAAGAAAAAGAAAATTAAAAAACAATTCGAACAAAAAAAAAAAAAGGGAAGGAGGAAGTGAGGATTTATAGAGGTGTGAGATAAGAAAGATCAAGTGAGAAAAATGTTTTCCACTTTTCAAAAGTGGAAAACATTTTCCCTTATTTTGGAAATTTTTTTTCCTTTCATGGAAAACATTTTCCCCTATGAATTCATTTTCCGTGAAACGAACGCCGGAAAATCCATAAATTATTTCCGCGAAACGAACGGAGTTTAAAAGAAAAATATACAGGTGACAAAAATTGTATATTCTTCTATACAATTACCACGGCTCTAGCATCGAAAACATAATGTGATAGCATGGGGAATCTGGAAGCAATTGCAAGCATTTTAAGGAAAGTTCGCTTCGTGGACATCAACTCACGGAGCGGAAAACCTAGCACTAAGGAAACTTTCTACGAGAAGATCTCGTTGATTGATGTGTCTGTTTGGTAGGGGTGTACAATCTAAACTGCCCAAATCAAAAACCGCCCTGACCGGCCAGTTTTGGACGATTCCCATGGGTGGTAGTCCAGGTCCTGATTTCTATTTTTGGATGCGGTGGCCGGTCAGTCTGACTCCCGGCTCTAGGGTGGGAATCGGACCGACCAAATTGGACCAACAATATAATTTTTTTTAATTTCTTAATAAATACTAATTTTTCCAATTCCCCTCTATTTGTTTTCTTCGAGTAAAAACTGTAGGATCATGGCCTATCTTCATCTATCCACACATTTTGCTATGGAAAGACAACTTCGTTTCTTCTTTTGGAAAGGTTGATTGGGTGAAATTTTGAGTAAATTGAACTGTTCATTGGACCGGACCGGATCGGTTGGTCGATCTAGTTCTCAGTTCCAAGACTGGCTGGTCTGGTCCCAGTCTAGTTCTTGATTCCACCTTGGAACCAGACCAGACTAGGAAGCGATCATCCCCACTGTTTGGTGATTGAAGTGTTTATGGAAAGAATAATGCAGCTGTGAAATGAGGGTCGACAGATTTACGTGGACTGTGCAAGCAGAATCAAGATCAAACCGGAGATGGAAATAGTCAAGCAAACGGCCACGAGATCTCCAAATCAAGCGACATCCGAACCAGCATCTGTTTAAGCTTTGAGAACCAAATTTGCTTCTTCATTTACTTTTGAGCTAGCACTTAGGATTGTATCGACAGAGATTATATGTCTCTTGTAAACAGCTTTACTAGGATTCTAGTATAGCAGGACATGCTGTTGCTGCGGCAGAAATACATCGTATCCCAGTGATTTTACTTGGTTTGGTAGTGAAGTTCAGCCTGCACGGATTATAAGGCCGCTGATGCCGAGAGAGAGAGAGAGGACTAGGCGTGGACGGACGGCCGAACCTCAGTACGTACTTGACCTGTCATCTCTCGTCCCTCGAATAGTAAATTTTTGTTATTTGCTAAATAGTATCGTCTATCTATCTCATAGGACAATCGTTCTAACAGTTTGCAAAAAGACCTAAAGGAAGGATGGTATTATCAACCAATCCACCCCTTCCCTCTTAATTGCCATTTTGGGATTTCGGCCTTGGCACCACCAACTCCGGTTGACACACCTCGCCGCGATAAACGACCCAACAAGACAAGGTTACACGCATTAGATTGTAGGACATGCCTCTCAAAGTTTAGGTCGTGAGACCTCTATTGAAGGTTGAAGAGGAGAGAGAGAGAGAGAGTCGTGGGCTGTGGCGTGATGGCAATGATGGCCAGATGGGCTGTGGAGGCGGCACTAAACATTGTGTGCTGCAACGAGCGCAAGCTTGACCCTGCAGTGGCATTTGCGTCCCGTAGCAGCTCCGCGACGAAGAAGAAGGAAGGATAGGAAAGAAAAATAATATTTCTTATTCTATTATAATGTTAAGTGCAGTACATTAATTTAGCTGTGGAAGATAACCACATCAGATTTATTTAAAGGAGGCTCCACATTTCGAGTGCAATCAAAAAGTTAAAATACTTGATTGATTAAGCCAAAAAAACAAAAAACTCTATTTGAGTACTGATTCCAAAACGAGAAAAAGTTCCGGTACTTATGATACCATCTCTCTTTTTGGGAGTGCGAGATTTATGGAATTGTCGGGAATCACTTCTCACGATCTAAAGCTAATATCAGACATTGCAAGGAGAATTGTACTTCGAGATATAAAGCTCTTTGTTGTGCAAAGTCTCTAATGCAACCAACGTAGGTTGACAAATGATCCGTTTACATGACATATAGATTGCCCATAATTAAGCATGTTGATATCAAGTCCAGACAGGTTCGCTTATGAAAGGGTCAACTCGTTTATACACAAATATGAGTTGGTCTACTCCTTTAATCCTTTATAGTATGACACTCTTAGACACAATTAATTGTCAATGTTGATTTGTTATTTCTATAAATACGGCACGTTTAGATATATTTAGGCATCTTTAAACACCTTTAGACACGTTTATACACGTCTAAACACATTTTCACATGTCTAAACCTTTAAAGTTGTAATATGATCAACCCACACATTTGTTCATATTAGACCTAAATTTGACAAGGCACGATTATGCGGATTGCCTCAATATAATTGATGTAAAGCAAGAGGAATAGAATATTGGATGTATAAATTACCCCCCATGTACATATTATTACATAGATTTACAATTACTTTAGAGAACCAAATCAAATACGAAATGAAACACCCAAAAATGAGGTTCAAAGAAAATAGAAATGCCATATGTATGTACAGTATGCTTAAACAGATCTGCTTTACATATGCTTCCTCACCACCTCACAGAACTTAAACCCGCTATCCGAAGGATAACCTGAAGCTCTCCAGTCTTCCAAAACAGCATCAGCCCAACATGTTTTGGAAGTTGTAACGACATCTAAGAGCGACAGCGGCAACAAGCATAACAAGCCGAATACTCTTTGCCAACATATACTTAGAGGACAGGCGCTATATTTATTATTTGACAGGAGGAGAAAAAGAATCAAAGAATGAGCAGGAGTACAATACAAATGTCTCACTTAACGCTTAGAGACATGTTTTACATGGCCTAAAAACTTTGTCCAGACCCGTGTTTGGCCCGACTTGGTCGCTGTTCCCCCACATTGCAGAGGGAGGCACTCAAAACGAGGACGAATCGTTTCTTTCTAAGGAGGACATAAGTGCAGATGCCAAAAATTAGATGTTACCTTTGTATCATCTATCTGCAGGCCAAAGTTCCACACCATCAATGTGAGGGAGAAGCATTTCGAGCATGACTTCTAGCAGAATCGACACTCCACCTTGTTCGTGGTATAAGGATGGGCTTGCAGCAGATTAGAGTGAATAGCAACTCCCATATAAACATCACCATGCTGATCCAGATAAATATGGTCCTCTTCCAGTACCATAGGATCCTTCTTAAAAGAGGAAGCTCGGACTCCAGGGTTAGCGACGCGTCATATATTTCAGGGATGCCAGCTCCAGGACGGAATTCTGCCCGTTGTTCAAGGACCACCTTTACGCAGGCAGTGGGTACATTGCCTTCAATAAAACCTTGAAACTTCACATGGATGGTTTCAGATTCCGATACATAGCCAGCAATCAGCGGAACTACTTTAAGGAAAGTTAAGAGAAGGCGGATAGGCTCGCTTTTGAAGAGTAGCATGCATGGACGGCTTAAACTTGAAAGTACTTCACCATCAGTGGACAGCAGATCAACCCTGACCTAACAAATGTTAAGGATTTGAAAGTCAATCTTCAAGATATGTGGTTATTTTATTACTTTGGTTGTAACCTACAAAGTTGGACCAAAAATAAAGGACAAAAGATGAGCAGGAAAACAATACTATTTGTGTGAAACAAGAAAGAAGAAAAAAGTCATACATATGACAACATAAGAGTAAATAATATAGACATAGCAATGATAACGTCAAATTTACTTAAGCCTGCTTAAGCAGTAAAGATGCCAACACTTGCGGGGTAACTAAAACTATTTCAGAAGAAGAAGCTACGCTTGATAACTTGTACACTTCCGGTGGACCAGAAACTACCAACAAAAGAATCCTCAGAACTAGGATGAGTGAAACTTCCCAAGAATCTGGCAAAGATCTAGACTTGCAGGATCCAGTGCTAACTAAGAGGCAACAGCAACTCTTGAAGACAATGCTCTCTACAGTCAGTATAAGAAGGAAAGGGCTAAGGCAAATAAGTACATAGCTCTCTTGGAAAGGCCCACATCTACCTTAAACAAGACTGATTCAGCACCTGAGCAAATTAAGTTGTATAAAACATAATGCGAGTTCGCTACAAATAGCACACATAAAATCGCATCACACTATGAACAGTAAGCATAACACGACATTTCAAGCCAATCAAACTGAACCCAATTCAACAGCAAGAAGAAAGTTACCTGAAAGACACCTAAATTTCTGTTGTACTCAGACTCTGGCAATGTCAAAGACACGGTTGCTTCCAGCTCGTGATGAGGAGGAATAACCCGCGATCTCCCACTCTTCCCCACATCAACAACAATCCCTCCACATTTCATACCACAATCCGCACCGGCACAAGAACTTACCGGTAGATAAGCGGCCGGGCTGTGTTTCGTATAATCAAAGTTCAATTTGTCCTCTATCCTGATCGGCTCTGCCACCAGAAACCTCATTATAAGACCACTAATCAGAGCAGCAGTCACCAGTAAACCGACCAAGATGAAACAAACATACATCGACCAAAAGAGCCCCCAACCGCACCGCAGCAAGAGCTTCCAAATTGACTTATTGTCCTCGAACCATTCACGTACAAAAGGACTCATTTTATCGCACACCGAATTGCTTACGCTCAATATCTTTCCAGTCAAACACTTCACGCCACGCCTCATTGTCGCATAGGGGTCGAAGACGAAGGCGTAAAATGTACGAAAACACCAAAATGGGAAAGTAAGAAAGCTAACTAACAAGTTAATTTGGAATCCGATTGCCTTAATTAGTATTCCCGCCATAGATATGAGCAAACTAGGAGACGTGGTTTCACCAAGCGGAACCGCCGAGTCAGCCGAGTCCGCCGAGTCGCTGATTCGTTCGTCATCCACCGTGGTCACTATAGACGCGTCATCCTTCCGCTCGCCCACGCCATCACGGACCTCGGACGGAGTCACGATCGACTCCGCCGCCGTGTCGCCGACCCCAGCATCGTTCGACGTTGTTATGGCGGAATCCTCGCCCTCATCACGCCGAGCAATGCCCGGAACCGAAATCGAGCCGCTCTCCTCCACATCCGAGCGCGCTCGCTCGATAGGACCTTCGCCTTCCGTCAAATCGCGGTAAAACCTGAACCTGTTCTCTCTGGAACGGGCGGCGAAGCCCGATTCGGCCCCGGCCGCTACTCCGGCGGGGACCCTACCCGAATGCCGGCGCCGGAGGCCGGAGGGAATCTCCGGCGAGGAGGAGGGCGGCTTCGGTTCCGATCCGTCGAGGGGAGCGGCGGAGTCGTCGGGAGTCGGGCAATCGTAGAACGGGAAGTCGTCGCAGGCATCGTGAAACGTGGAGCCGGCGTCGCCGTCGTCGTCGTCGTCGCCGGAATTGGACGAGCCCATGAAGAATCGAGGTGAATCGGAAATCGAGATCGGGGGTTAGGGTTTCGTCACGTCCTGCGTTTCCCGGCGAGCTCCGGATTTGGGAACGACGAAGGAGGAGAGCTTTTCTGGAGCGAGACAGGAAGGGGAGGATCTTGTCCCGGAGCCACGTGGCGGGAGAACCGAGCTCCACGCGGCATCTGGGCCAGCGGGGCACGGAGGGAGGTAAAAGGTCCGAGACGCTAAAGCTGGGCCCGGGCCGGGCCGGGCCGATTGTTTGTAGGCCCCAGAATTCCTGGGCCGGGATGTTGGGCTCGAAAGAGAGACGGGGTGCTCCAATTGGATTAGCCCGGCGGGCCTTAGTGGCTCAAGAAAGGCCCGGCCCGGTGTTTCTCATGAAGGATAAAGAAGGGGCGGCACACTCCAATTGAATTAGCCCAGTGGAAGCTCCACACTTTGAAGCGGCAGATCCTTGAATCGAAACGGAGAATCTCCACCCACCCAAAAGTACCAAGAAAATTGTCCATAAAATTCTAAGCCCTTTACATTTTTTTTAATTCATTCATGAACCTATTAACATTACCAATTGAGTTCATCCTGACAATTTTTATTGGAAATTACTAATATGAACGCTAGTTGTTTTATATAGCACAACTGATACTAAAGCGAACAATTTTTAATAATATTTTAATATTTTTCTAATTATATATTTATTATTTGTGTCCTCTTTTTCTTTTCCTTTTTTTTTTCTTTTTTCCCCCTCCTTTCTTCTTCCTCGACGACGGTGAGGCCACCTTCGTCGGAATCTAACAAGGGTTGACCTTGCCAAGGCCTATGAGGGTGAGCCTCGCTAGCTTCAAGTAAGGTCAAAAAGGGTGAGCCTCATCATCCTCTAGCAAGGCAACCCTCAAAATAGCCTTCAACAAGGGTCGCTAGTCGTTTCCTTTAGTCGGTGGTTGGCCACCACTTAAGCCCAGTTATTTGCTAGAGTAAAAAGAATGGAGGGAAAAAATGAAAAATTAAAAAAAATTATAATATTATTCAAAATTGTCTACATTAGCATAGACTATTCTATGTATGCAAGATAGGCAATATCCACATCAACAATTTCCAATCAAAATTGACCGGATGGGTCTCAATTGACAAAACGTGAAAATATTTGGAGCTCAATTAGCAAAATTAAAAGCAAGTAATAGACTTTTTAGACGATTTTCCCCCAAAAGTAAGTTTAGGGGCCACGCCATCATCCATATGCATGAAGCCTCTCGTTCAATGCATATGGATGAGATAGTTTACAAATCCTTGCGAAAATAAGTCATTTCAATCGGAAAGGGATAGGAACACTTTATAATTGCAATTTCCTCGCCACTTGTAGTGTGACTCCATGGCAATTCCGAATCCGATGTTGCCTCACATCACTTGACTATGAAACGTGTTCTACACGCACACGTCATCTCTCTTTCCGGCCCGCGATTTTGCAGCCATGCACGTGGACTATGGTCGTACGATAATTTCTCCTCGACCGTGCCCCACACGTCGGAACCGACATCTAGTCAGCTCTGAGATGTTAATTCTACGAGACGGGGTCTCGACTCCGCGTGGTACGCCCACGTCGCTGTCCGTTCGGATGTAGTCCAATTTCATGCAATAACGAACGATGATGAATCGAACACGGCCCATTCGGTCAAAGCCGGCTTAAAAAGATTTCCACCCTTTGACCCCTCTCTTCTGCTGAAGTAAAATTCTTCATAGATTCGCCATTGACCAAACGTAATCACGAAGCAAAAGCTTTTGTAAATGAACCCGAAAGTTCACGAACTGATATGGTGAAAATCTCTCCCGAAATTATTGCTTAATTTGTTTTTTTTTTTCCTCTCTTTTTTTAATCATTTTATTTTTTATTTCTTTTTTCCCTTTCATCATTCTCTAATGAAATTTTATTAAATAGCAAACCGTACTGATTTACCTAAAATACAAAAATACCTCAAATATGCAATAAATATAAATAGAATATATATTTAATTTATATTATAAGATAGAATTAAAGTCAAATATATAAATAAAACTAAGATTAAATTAAAAAACTAAATTTTCATTTTTTTCGTATTTTGAATTTCTTATATAGAGTTCAAATACTATTTATATTGAAATATAATTTCAATTTCCTTAAGTTAATAAGTTTGTTATTTGAAAAAAAAATCTATTATGAATATTACAAATCCTACCTACCTATATTTCATCTCCCTATAGGGTAATTTTATTTGGCTTATATCCTTTTTATATCTGATTTTATCCTATCTTGAGTAGGCATTAAACACGGTATAGGATAATATTGATCTTATCTCAAATTTCATCTCGACTACCAAACGTAGTCATAGAGTGAAGATTTTCATCTTCAATATAAAGTCTAAACTTAAGCCCAAGCTTATTCCAACTGAAGTAGACTTTACAGTTTGGTCTTGAGTTCGAACTAGATCAAGATAACTTCACTCCAAGAGTATTTTTCTAGATCAATATACTTTAAGATGATTATCACACTGACCAAATTTTCATGAAAAATTTGGTCGACATCAAAATCTATTATGAAGTTTTCTCAATAGTGACGGATCTTTTACTCAAATTACGAATTCTCTATCCACCTAGAGTAACTTTAGGAGCCACGCCATCCACTGTATGCATGAAGCCCTTCATTTGATGCAGGTGAATGAGACATTTTATATATCCTTGTGAAAATAAGTCACTTCATTAAAAAAAAAAAGGAATAAGAACACTTCATGAGTGCAATATCATCGCCCCTAGCAATGACTCCACAGCAATTCTCAATCCGGTATCGTCCCACGTCGCTTGATTGCGAATTTGAAACGGCTTCTATTCAAACGCGTCGTCTCTCTTTCCAGTCCGGCGATTTTGCAGCCATGCACGTGTACTATGGTCGTACGATAATTTCTCCTCAACCTTGCTCGGAGGTAGAAAGTGTGTGCAGAAAGGAGAGAGAGAGAGAGTGGAAAGAAGAGAGAGAAGAGTTCACCTAACAATTTGGGTTCACCGTGACACGTGTCGCATTTTAAAGGGCCTTCTTATTTGCCATATGCTGACAAATGAGATGTACCTAATATTTTCTCCTGCCCCACTAGCGTCGGAACGGACGTCTAGTCAGCTCCAAGACAATAATTCTACGTGATGGGGTCTCGTCTCCGGGTGGGACACCCACGTCGCTGTCCGTCCAGATATGCAAATTGCATTCAATAACGAACGATGAAGAATCGAACACGGCCCATGCGTACAAAGCCCGCTTAAAAAAGACTTCCACTACAGGAAAAGTTATTTCTAGATCGTCATCGGCCGAACGTATTCACGAAGCAAAAGCCTTTGAAAAATCCAAGACATCAACCCTGAGATCGAGATGCTCTTAAATTAGCTTTTATCTGGCAGCCACTATTGACGGTCCCCCAAACAAGTTGTAAATTTATTTACACATGTTTATATTGAGTAGTGGCATTTTTTCTTTTCTTTCTTTGTAATGAAACTTTCATGATGTCCTAAATGGACTAGTGTTACCTACTTTATAATGCTATGATCATTGTCCTATTTTTGGAAGAAGAAAAGGCATGGAGGCCGAATTACAGCATTATAAATTGCGGTGTGACGATGGCAAATACTTGCCGGATGTTGAATATAGCTTGATTCTATAATTATATGTATTTATTTTAGGAGAACTTTTCACTTTAATCACGAGCTCAAGCCCCACTAAAGCAGCCTAGCAATGATTCAATCTATAAAGGCGTGGACGCCAAGAGAGATCTCAGCTTTTAGGCCCACGATTAAATTTCAGTTACTTTCCCGTTTTTCGTCCACTAAAGGGGAGAATGTAAATATGCATATATAGTCTTTTTTCTCGAAAAATATGCATAAATAGTTGGTTGCTTGTATTTAAGTCTAGTGTAAAATATCGAGCTCCAATTACATTTTCATAAATTATTATGCTCAAATTATTTAGTTCACATAGTAAAAATTCATTTCTATTTAAAACACATGTCACTAAATAACTTATGCAGAAACAAGAGCTACTTGTTTTGTAATCTTATTCTTTGCTCATATTATTTATTTGTTTATCTTCTGTTTATATTCATTGAATATCCTAACTTTAGAGATTTCACTACATACTCATTATGCCTTAATCTAAATTCTCATTTTTCAAAATCATTAAATTTCTTTAACTTTTCATGAATACAAAATTAAATTATAGCAAAAGCTTATTGGTCCAATAGGTGGCATGCGGCAAAACTGTCCCACATATCATAAGTGAAGTGTTTAGTGGCGAGTATTGGAGCGCACATTCTCTTAGCTTCGGCATTAACTATAGCTTCTCCATTAACTATGTATATAATAGGTTTGATTATGCGTTACCCAATAAGCTTGACTTTTCAGGGTCAAATAAACTTGATTAACATTTTGATGCTAGGACTTTTTTTGTTTTTATTAGCAAGCATATTATACTCTAAGTTACAGTTTACATAAAGTAAATTTAAAACAACGTCGTTTTGTGTCTAAATGCTAACGTGATGATTTATAATATGGTGAATTGATATGTGTAATTGAAACTTGAAAGTTCGATTACTCGATTAGTTCCGAATATAGTATAATGTAATACCTATAATATTATAGAGTTCTTTGAAAATTAAATTAATTTAAGCTTAAACTCAAGTGAGAAGTTCAGTATTTCAGAACAAAAAAAATTGAGAAAAAAACCCTACAAAAGTCGAGCACAAGTAATTGTAATTTTTACTAGCTAACACCTTCCACCTTCACAAAAGTCCCGAGGCAAAACAAGGATAAAGCAAAAAAATTGATAATCTGACAGGAAAAGTTTAGGTGATGATATTTTTGTCTTCTGAAACTGAGACGAAAAAAGAAAGTTTGACTCCTGAGTTCGTTCGGTACGGTGGCGGCTACGCTCCAACATGCACACCTCCAAGGCCCAGAAAGGTCAAATAAAGTGGAGCGAGAGAGAGAGAGAGAGAGAGAGAGAGATACTCCTCGTTTTCACATCAGGCAAATGGAGTTTGCTCCCTGTTGTCTTTTGATGCCACGTTTCCTCGTTTTACTTCTTTTGACAATACTCTGAGAACGCAAGTCCAAAGCGAAAACAGCTATCTGGGTCTTGGCTTATCCGAGGCCCACATTTTCTCTTGATCATGGTTGCGAAGAACTCCTTAATTTTCTTGATTTTTGTCTTGAGCTACTTCAGGATGCTTAGATTGGCTGAACCAAAGGTTTCTCCCCAAGAAGGTGAGTGCAAATTCTTCATTTTGTCCGCATAACGATTCGAACTCTGGAGATAATTCAAAGTTTTGTGCTGAGTTTTTTTGAGCTTTGCCTTCTTAAGATGGTTTGGAGTAGCTAAGTTGGGTTTGCATCTGTCTTTGTTTATGGCATTTTGTGTTTTTCAGCCTTTCTTTAGTGGGTTTGAAGCACAACGACATCTGCTGTACAGTAACTTACAACAGAAATAAAAAGAACAGATAAAATCCAGTTCCCTCTTTCGTCACATTGTCCACAATTCTTATTTTGCTTGCCGTTATGCTGATTCTGCTGTTTCTTGGATTGATCTTGGTTGGAGTGGTTTCTTCTCTTGGGTCTGCATAGCAGAATTACTAAAACTTAGTCTAGGAACTTGGAAGCAAATTTGCAGAGATTGGTTTGGGGTTACGATTGTTTGTTATGCTTAATACTTTTCCAGTAAGTTGTCCTGATCTTTGCTAATGATATCAGGCAAATATCCTTCAATATTTGATTGGCTACTCAGGTTACTGCAATGACACTAATCTTTTTGCTTATTTTCTTCTTTACATGGTTCTGAATGGGATTCAGTGGATGCCCTTCAACAAATTGCTGCTAAACTGGGGGCCAAGTATTGGGAGTTTGATGGTGATTCTTGTGAAGTCGTAAAAGTTGGTGTAACAACAGAAATACCAAAAGGAGCCGAGAGTACCGTTGCCTGTGAATGCAACTTCCTAAATGATACCTTCTGTCATGTCGTAAACATGTATATACTCCTCAGCTCGTTACTCAGATTTAATGCATAGTTTTGCACCTTGACTGGAGAAAATAATTCTTTTTTTGTCTATCTATAATAGACAGTCTCTTAAGCAGGGTTGATGTAACTTACAACAATAAATAGTGTGAATATCTGGGGCTGCTTTGACAATTTTCAGATTCTTGGTTGCAAACACAAAATGAGAGGTGTTACATAGGCAGCTGAATAACATGCATTACATGACAAAACATGAAAAGGTTCGAGTCCACAATTTTTCTTGGGAAACTAGTTATTGCGAGACCTTGAAAGCTGAGAGTGTGACTCAAATGAGAGCCTCGCTATATACAGGTGTGATAAAAAAAGGACCTCTTTTCTGCAGCTGGAAACTTTTGATATGTGTAGACTAGGTAAAAATCTGTATATTTTGATTGAGTCAATTTCCGCAATTTTTCATAATATTCTTCAGAAGGAACCAAGAAGATGCTGACTCTCTTTTTAAAGTATATAATATGTAGGATGTTTAGATTGTAATCATCTACCTAATATTCCCATGCTTATTGGACTGCCAGCCACTATTTAGTTCAAAATTCTCATACCATAATAACATCCAATTCCAAACATGACATTTTAGAAGATTATGTAGACACATAGTGAATTATCCTAGAATATGTTGAGTATTTTTTTAATTATACTCTTTCGTACTTCCTTTTAATTTCCATCCTAGTTGGTTAAAAAACATTAAAGCCAGTCATTATAATTCCTTGTAACCTTTCAAAGAACAGCTTATATGCAGCATTGGTGAGTATAGATGTACTTTGCAAATTTAAAACAGTTTTTCATTGCATGCTTGTAGCATAGCCTTTAAGGACCTCTTTCTGTTGTTGTCTGTGTAGAAATTGTTATCATTCATCGTGTGATGTTACTTGAGTTTGTCTAATTTTGGTTTTGATGCTTTGTAGAACTCTCAAGGGCTTTAGTCTCCCTGGGATCCTTCCCCCTGAACTTGCTAAGCTTCCTCACCTTAGAGAAATGTGAGACCTTAATTAAACACTATCATATTTCTTGCAGATATAAGCTAATAAATGGACATGGAATACTTATTTGAAATCCTACTTTGTGGATAACTACTATCTTATTCTTGTAGTGACTTCGCTTATAACTACCTCTATGGGACAATACCTCAGGAGTGGGCTTCTATGCAGTTGACTTCAATGTAAGATCCTTCTAATGATTCTATTCTAATAATTCTATCTTGTACTGGCATCTCATTAGCCTTGGTATAAATAATTGGAGTGATCGATGCAGCTCTGTTCTCGTGAATCGCTTATCTGGGGAAATTCCAAAGACTTTGGGCAGTATCACCTCTCTTGCATACCTGTGCGTTTTCAACATCTTTGTCTCTGTTGCTTGCAAGTTTGCTTACAGCTGTAATAATGTCTATAGAATCTCTTAGTTGCCATGATTACTTTTTGTGGTGAAGCTAGGACACTTACTATTCAATTTCCTTAAGTTATGTTGGATCATACTATTAGTGATTTTACTGGGGATTCTAAATCAGATGCCTTGAGGCCAACCAATTCTCTGGCAACATTCCTCCTGAGCTCGGAAGTTTGATCAACCTACAAACTCTGTGAGATGCTGTATAATTATTTATTGTCCACTTGTTCTGATTGCAAGTTTTCTATATATTAGATGTTGATGTGGGCCTGTTCTTGGCATGTTTTGCTGGCAGGATGCTGTCCTCCAATCGGTTAACTGGAAACTTGCCAACCTCTTTTGCTGGTTTGATAAATCTTAGAGATTTGTATGATGTTGTCTCGTTCCTCCCATACAGATTATATATCTTAATTCAAATGTCTGATGACACATTTCAATTGCATAATGCAGGAGGATAAATGATAATAACTTCAGTGGCAGAATACCAGAGTTCATCAAGAACTGCTTACAACTCAATAGATTGTAAGATCGTTTGAAATTTTTTAAGCTCGAGATGATGAATAAAAGCAAACACTACTCATTCCAAGCAAGTAACTATCATTTTTCATATTGTGATGCGCAGAGAAATGATCGCAAGTGGGCTGGAGGGGCCTATTCCAACTGTTGTCTCACTTTTGAATAACATGGTCGACTTGTAAGCGTACAGTATCCTGTCATGATCCTGTGAAACTCACATTTGAAAATCTGACGTGCAGTTATCAAGTTGAGAAATTTAGAGCAAGTTCTTATGTCTTTTTCAGGAAAATTAGTGACATAATCAGTCCCACACAGCTATTTCCTAATCTCAGTAATATGACAGGCCTCGTAACATTGTAGGTTTGATTCTTGTTTCACTCATTTCTCTACTAGGAAATCATTTTGTTACATGTCATGAATGTTTGAGTAACTAATCTGTTACATTGTCAGGGTGCTAAGGAGCTGTAACATATCTGGGGAGATTCCCTCTTACATTTGGAACTTAGGAGAACTAGAAGTCGTGTAAGTATTACTCGTGTGAGTTATCGTCTGTAAAATTTCTAAGCTTGCTTTTTGCATCATGTACAGTACAAATCATGCTAATGTCCACATCACTCATTCTCAATTTCGAGAAGACTTTCTAACCATCTTCCATAATCTGAAAGATCCTTCGGAGATGTCAGTGCAATTTTTCATTGTTGCACAAAGGTAGTGGTTAATCTCGTCTGGGTGCTCAAATGAACTTGGAACTTTCTTTTTAGCCGCTGTATGAGAAACAGTAGATGCGCAAGTAGGATTTGTCAAAGTCATGCTGGGCAAGAGAGCTGAAAGTGCACAATGATAACATTCCATGATCAAAGGATATATTCTAATGACGGTGTTGCCTCGAATATGCCAGAAGTTAGGTGCAAAATTCGGTTGGGACCTTGTACTGATCTTTCTTTTTAATAAAAAGAACAGTCAAATTGTACATTTTGTTTATTAACTCAATTAACTTAAACTTGATATATCCATGTACCATTGTTCGGCACTAATACAGAATTGCCTCCTGCTGTGGTTGTCCACATATATTTTGTTCCGATCCGCAATAGTGGACTGTTCTAAGCACCTAGAATTAGAGCCTTGAAAGTGGACATATTTTTCGCACAACCAAGACATCGACTACTGCCCCTTCTTACTCGTACTTTACCAGTTGACAATCGGTGTGAGTTGCAATATTATACATATGTATAATTCATAACCTCAAAAGATTTGGTTCCACTCCTGATTAACAGCCACAAACAGTACTTGACTGACATCACCATATCACAATAAACCATGCATCTTTTTTTCGTTTGTTTTTATGATTGGAGGACCAAACTGATGTTGCATGGAATTTGTGTATAAATTGGGAATACGTGATTCATATTAATCCAAAGTTCGTTCTTCAGTTGGTGACCAAATTTAACTATACAAGAAAGTTACCAATATGGGCAGGGGGTTTTCTTGGTAGGATGTTTCGCGTTAATTTCTGCATCTGGTCAAGTTTGTGTACATACTGTCTTCTCAACATTGCTACCCTCTGATTATGTTCTGTGCACAAGACTTAGAGCTGGCTTTGTTAGCTGAGATTTCTGTTTTCAGTTTTTGGAGTAATATTGCACATACAAGCACTCATATCCTCCATTTAACAGGGATCTCAGCTTCAACAGATTAGTTGGTGAAATTCCAGCGACAATCACTGCAAAAAGAGTGAGATTTATGTAAGTCTGTACCCTACCAATTGTATGAGATATAATGAAATGGGTGGTGACATGACCGTGTAAATGGAGATTTGTTTATAAAAATCTTTCTTAATAGGATTGAATTAAAAGCTGAAAAATTGAGCCATGTGATCATCACAGATATCGGTGTTTTTATTTTATGCGCTCTAAGAGGTAGAGGGAAGATATGAAGCCATGTTTTACAAAACCCAACATGCTTGTAGTAGCAAATGTTGCAACCTCAAATGGGGGCATTCAATCTGTAACTATGTCACAGTATATATTCGGATGCGTCAATAAGTTTTGTTTTTCTCATGTTTTTTGGTGCTCAATTTTTCTTCATGAGTGCTAAAACGCCAGATTTTGTTTTGGCTAGCTTTCTAACGGGCAATATTCTGAGTGGACAAGTACCAGACTCAATCTTGAAGGATGGAACCAGTGTGTATGTTTTCTTCTCGTCAATGTTGATTTCACAAGCTTACTTCCGAATTTTTGGTTTGCCCTCTTTCGCTTATTTGGGATACAATTGCTGTCAAATCTTCATCTTAAAATAAAATCACTTGAATGCTTGTTGTTGCGTGGATGCAGCGACCTTTCTTACAACAACTTTTCATGGCAAAGCTCTGACCAACAAGCTTGTCGGGACAACTTGTGAGGATTCTCGTGATTTTTGCCCAATAAGTCATAGTGTTATGTACTTAAGAAATCTGATGAGTCAGTTTTTCATCTGTCAGGGACCTAAACTTGAACCTATACAAAAGCTCTTCACAAGAGAACAACTTGTAAGATTTCTCGGTTTTTCTTTTTCCCTCACTTTACAATTCTTTTACTTGCTTTAGACGTCTATCATTTATTATTTCTGCTAGCTCTGTTCAAACAATTATGTCCTTGATTCATTTTCAGAAGGCAGGAACACTTATCTTTAACTATCGGTTTATGTTTCTACTCTGCCGCAGAAGTAGAGCCGTGCCATGCTTGGACAACTTCCGCTGTTCACGCTGTATGTATTTTTCTGTGAGCTGCAAAACATGTATTGGATACAATGCCTTTCTGTATGAAAAATGAGAAGGTTTTCTTTTTCTGTCCATGGATGGCATCTCCTCATTATTTTGTTCCTAAGATGCGGAGCATTCTTTCTGTAAAATTTTGTGAGACCATTGTCAACTATTCTAAAGCTTAAATTATTAAATGAAGGCTTGATTTAACATTGCTTAAACACTCCCCCTCTCTCGTAAGTTGGGACTTTGGTCTACAACTAGTGCGTGGAAATGAATAATAGGGGAGGCGAATAAAGGCCCGATAAGATTTGTATCTAGGACATTTTGCTTTGATATCATGTAAAGTTTTGTAAAACCACTGCCAACTATTTTGAAAGCGTAACCTATTAGATAAAGGCTTGAATTAATATTCAAATATGCTAACACCCTTATTTAAGGTCCATCATTTATTTTGCTGAAGTTTAAACTTGTTCTGACAGATTCGAGTTGCCAACATGTTAATTGTGGTGGACAAGATGCAAACATCAAAGAAAATAACCAGACTGTTCTGTATGAAGGAGATGGACAGGTCAAGGGCGGTACTGCATTATACTTCTTTGATAGAAATCAGAATTGGGGGTTTAGTAGCACGGGTGACTTCATGAACGACAATGATTTCCAAAATACACTATACACTGTAACTTTATCAGATGCAAACATGGATGTTCGCTATACAACGGCAAGAAGCTCTCCGATTTCGCTTACCTACTTCTTTTATTGCTTAAGAAATGGACAGTACACTGTACATTTACAGTTTGCAGAGATTCAGTTCACAACTGACAATGCATTTAATAGTCTCGGGAAGCGAATGTTCCATATATATATTCAGGTAGTTCCACGTGTTACTGTTGCGTCTTGTGCTTTATACATATTTGGAGTTGGGCATTCCTCTCAACATGCTACAATATCACAGGACAAATTAGTCCGGAAGGATTTCAATATCAAAGATGAGGCGGGTGGGGTTGAAAAACCTGTAGTGGAAATATTTAATGTCAATGTGACCAATAATATGCTGGAGGTCCGATTTTCTTGGGCTGGTAAAGGAACAACAAGAATTCCCCGTAGAAGTGTTTATGGTCCTCTAGTATCAGCAATTTCTGTTGTCTCTGGTGAGTGAATTGTTTATATCTTTTCTTTACGTATAATTGCACTAGAAGTCAGTAAATGTTTTGCATAAAATCTTTGCAATTTACAAAACCAGTGTAATTTTGCCTTTCCTTTGCTTTGATTGTTTAATAGTAAAAGTCCAACTGCTTCATTATAATTTGGTCCCAATGAATAAGAGTACTTATCGGGTGAGACATTACCCACCCCAACTTAGGGATAAATCAGTGTCCATTATATGCTCGGACTAATGGTAGTAGTACTACTTTTTTTTTTTTTTTTAAGAATATGTCGCTTAGCTTTTTCTTCGCGGGTCCAGTTTTAGTATGTGTGACTAGACCTTTCTAGTTGTTTGAGCCTCCAGCTTGCTTTGTTTAAAGGTGGATTGAATACGTGTGGGAGGCATACTCTGGTCAAATGTTATGGGCATTTGGTTTTCTTCAGAAATATTATGCTTCTGCTTTTGCTGAATGCTTAAAGGATGAAGTACACTTCATTTTGCTGGCTTCTTATCATGTTGTCTCTATAATGATAAACATAGAAAAAATTTTAATATTCATCTTAGTTTAGTCAAATTGCTACAGTATAACATACTGAAAAAGTGCACCTGCTGCTCTCCTCTATGTCAAGAGTAGATCTCATTCTTTTCTTCTCTCCTTGTTGAAAGCTGAAAACAGATTAAGTGCTTAAATTTGCATTCACTGCCACATGGATGAGGACATGACCTGGTACATTTTAGGATCATGCTTGAAACAGAGTGAATTTTACTAGTCTTGCAGTTTTGTGCATATGATAATTGATACGTGGTATGAAACCATATAAAGACATGGATATAAACAAAATGCTTTCTTGTTCTTTCAATTGAGTGCAGAAAGTACCTAAGGAGGATTTGTTTAAACCTATATTCTTCGTTAAATAAGATCATACATTACATGATGTTGGTTTTCAAAAGCAAAATAGAAGGATTTCTTTCCTTCATTCACAGTATAAACTAGAGCTTGTGCTTTTCCTTTGATGTTTTCCTTAGTGCTTTGTTCAGAAGTAGTATTATTTTTTGAGTTGTTTCATTGGGCAGGTTTTGAAGCTTGCTCTAGTCATGGAAAAAGGAGAACTAATTCTATCTTCATAGGAGTTGGAGTCTCGTGCTTTGTTTTCTTCATGCTGTGCATCCTTTGGTGGAAAGGGTACTTGACTGGGAAAAGGGGGAGAAGAAAATCTGCAGGTTGTACCATGAATCCCTCCCTTTCAACGTGGATCATATGTATAGAAGTTCAAAAGAAATCCTTTTTTCAGGGCCAAATATATGTATGTCTATCATTCACACATCAAAAGAGACAAACAGAAACACAGGCGCATTTATTCGTGAATGTTCCTTTCTACATATTTTTTCACTTCGATTCCTTCATTCTTTATTTTGCTCCTCCTTCATTCTTTATAAGAAAAAGGTTCTTCAGTTGGAAAACAATGGTTATACATCTTAGTCTGCATTGCTGCGAGATTTTCCTTTGGGCATTGGAGAACTATTTCCCACTGATTTTTTAAAATCCTTGTCCAGATGATAACAAAGGATTGGATCAGCAAACACGGACTTATTCTTTGCATCAAATTAAAGCAGCAACTAATGATTTCGATCCTGCTTCTAAGATTGGAGAGGGTGGCTTTGGTCCTGTATACAAGGTATAAAAGTGCTATTCGTATGTCGACAATAACAAAGTTCCCACTTAGTTTGCTTCGGAAGAAACTGTGAGTTATTGTGGTGTGCAGGGTCAATTACCCGACGGTACTTTGGTAGCAGTTAAACAGCTCTCATCCAGATCGAAGCAAGGGAATCGTGAATTTTTGAATGAGATAGGCATGATTTCTTGTTTACAACACCCAAACCTTGTCAAGCTTCACGGCTGTTGCATTGAAAGGGATCAACTGTTGCTGGTCTATGAGTTTATGGAGAATAATAGTCTTTTCCGTGCTATGTTTGGTGAGTCTATGAATTTTTCAATTGTAGTTGTTGCTAAATTCTCATGCCATGTGATCAAATTTCGGTGTATAGACAGTGAATGGGTATTTTGTAGGTCCACAGAACTATCAGCTTCAACTTGACTGGCCTACAAGGCTTCAAATCTGCATTGGAGTAGCTAAAGGTCTAGCATTTCTTCACGAAGAATCCAGACTTAGAATTATTCATCGAGATATTAAAGCTACTAACGTGCTGCTGGATCAAGATTTAAACCCCAAAATATCCGACTTTGGATTGGCTAGGCTTGATGAAGAGGAAAAGACTCATATTAACACCAGGGTTGCCGGAACAATGTGAGTCGCCATGTCTCTGTGAGAATATCACAAAAACCATATTTTGACTTGTTCTTATATGTATGATGTTGATGTCTGATGGAAATTTTAACGTAGAACTTATATCCTTATTTGCAGGGGATACATGGCACCTGAATATGCCCTATGGGGATACCTCACCTATAAAGCAGATGTGTACAGCTTTGGAGTTCTGGTATTGGAAATTGTTAGTGGTCAAAGCAACAATAGTTTTGTGCCAAGTGATGAGTGCATTTGCCTCTTGGATTGGGTAAGTTCTTCTCATTTTTAACTTCGACTGGTGCTCCATATGATGAACAATCTAATGAGATGGCATGGTATGATGAGATTCATGAGAAGAGCATTTACTCAATTCAAGAAAATCTTCACTTTTAAATTATCTCGGTTTCAGTACTAGAAATTTTTAGGCATTTACATCATTGAATTTAATAAGGTGCTTGTCATATTAGAAAATGGCCCGAAACATAATCTGGTGATCCATTTATTCGATGCTGACGATATTAATGCTATGATTGCAGGCCTGTCAATTACAACAATCTGGCAACTTGATGGAACTAGTGGATGAGAAGTTGAAGCCTGAGATTGATCGAGAAGAGGCAGAAATGGTTATCAAAGTAGTTCTACTTTGCACCAATGCATCGCCATCGCTAAGACCAACAATGTCTGAGGTGGTGAACATGCTCGAAGGAAGGGCAACTATTCCAGATTCAATCCCAACACCAGGCAACTACACCGAAGACCTGAGGTTCAAGGCTCTGAGAGACCTTGACTGTCACATGAAGGGTCGAAGCATGAGTGGAAGCCATTCGGGGAACATGCCATCAGGGAGCACGACTGCAGTACACACTTCTGGTTCGTCTTCGGCTTTTACCCACGATGAATGTGTGGAAATTAAACCAGAGTCAAGACTGCATTTAGCATAAGTGTATGTTTTCTCGGATTTAGCAATTTTGCAGCTGCATCAACGAAGCTCGCGGTGCTTGTACAAATGTTATGCACGGCTCGTTGGTGATGCATAGAAGGATGCGTCATCTGTACACAATATTATTCTCTAACGATTTTACTAGTAATAGTAGTCAAAAGATGTTTTTCTCTCGCCTTACCTTTTCCTTATCTCATTGTCGCATGGGATTCGAAGACGAAGGCGTAAAATGTACGAAAACACCAAAATGGGAAAGTAAGAAAGCTGACTAACAAGTTAATTTGGAATCCAATTCCCTTAATTAGTATTCCCGCCATAGATATGAGCAAACTAGAAGACGTGGTTTCACCAAGCGGAACCGCCGAGTCAGCCGAGTCCACCGAGTCGCCGATTCGTTCGTCATCCACCGTGGTCACTATAGACGCGCCGTCCTTCCGAATCCGGAATGGAGATCGGGGGTTAGGGTTTCATCACATCCTGCGTTTCTCGACGAACTCGGGATTGGGAACGACGAATTAAAACCTTCCGGCGAGAAAGGATGGGGAGGATCTATCCGGGAGCCACGTGGCGAGACATTGTGCGCCACGTGGCATCTGGGTCGGGGGCAATGAGAATTTTTAACAATAGAAAATCCGAGACGCCCAAAGCTCGGGCCGGCCCGATTGTTTGAGGCCCCGATAAGCCCGGGCCGGGCTGTCGGGCTTGAAGCGAAGAGGCCTATGGGAAGAAGAGAGAGGCGGGGAGGGGTTGGGCCGACCGGCCCGGCGTATATTCAAGGTTGTTGCAATTAAAAAGCTCATAATTGGACCGACCATGGGTTGGGTCAATAGGTCTACCTCACTGTGTGCATCAATTGGCTCGTCCTTTCTATTGGTGATACACTCTTGACCTTAACCAGTCAGGTTTGGTAATAATAGATAACCCCATGTGTGCCTCAAAGTCTTTCTAATAACCCATGTACGCCTCAAAAACTTTTTAATTCATTTCAACTACATGTTGAATTCAAGCTCATCATTGGATTTTTGAGTTTTAGTCAATCGAGACAACTTAAGATGTTGCTTAAGTTTATTGCAAAGTGTCCAAAAACTGTGTAGCTAACCCTTATTGAATTAGCTGAGTGGGAGCTCCTCACTTGGACGTGGTTGAAGTAGATAGCGAGTATCACCTGGAGGGGGGTAAATAAGGGATTTTATAAATTCTTGACAATTCAAAGTGAAATAGAAAGAGTGAAGATCAAAATCTGAACAGAAGATCAGATTATATAGAATCATTTGTATAGTAACAAACTTTCGAAATACCTTGTGAGTGTGCAATAGACTATAACAATAAACCAAAAGAGATTAGGGACAAGAGAATTTGCACGCAAGATTTATAATGATTTGGCTTAGATTAAGCCTATGTTTACTATCTCATACTGATAGTCCACTGGCTAAATTCCACTAGATGATCAATAAGAGATTATAATATTGAGCGTTAACATTCAGTGCTGATAGATCACACTATATCACTCAATTACTTTTTCTGTACTTCTCTCACGATCACAAAAATTAAGCTTACAAAAAACAAGTGAATGGTCGAAGTATGCTCATAATTTGGTATTCTAAATAATGGGTCTCGTCTCTTACATGCTCCTTGGTACCTTGGTCTCTTTATAGACTCCTTTATTTCCAAACTAGCCGTTGGACAATCTCCAAAGGATAATCTTCTAATCTATTAGTGGGGCAAATTTGTATCAAGAAAATTGTGTGGCCGTTGAGAGACAGAACCGAATCTTCACCCATACAACTAGAGTCTTGGTTTTAATAAGTAAAGCATCTCCATTTAGAAAGAACTTGTCTCAAAATTGATTTGCCAATCAAATAACATTGAGTTAATCTAATATTTTTTAGTGTAAAATATAAACTAGATCACTAGCCATTATACGTTTTGGATTGTGGTCATGTTCTAAACTTGCTTCTCATTTTAGATTTGAGTCATGTTTTGAACTGGTCTTGGTCTAGACTTGAGTCATGTTCTGAACTTGTCTCGGTCTTAACTTATGTCAAGATGGGAGCAAAAGTAATTTTCTTACACTATTTTGTTGTTCGGATTTCTAACCAGAGTTAGACTAAATAGGATAAGATAGGATAGGAAATCCACGGATTTTGATATATTCAATCTATTATTTGGTGAATTGCAATAATAAAGTTAGATATATTCACATAATATTATGTACATTTTTTGGTATAAAAAATATGTCAATGTAAATGAACCTAAAAGTTCACAAAACCGATATGGTAAAATCTCTCCCCAAATTATTGCTTAATTTATTTTTATTTTTGCCTCTCTTTTTTTAATTATTTTATTTTTATTTCTTTTTTTCCCCTTTCATCATTCTTTGATGAAAGTTTATTAAATAGCAAACTGTACTAATATACCTAAAATGTAAAAATACCTCAAATATGTAATAAATATAAATATAATATATATTTATATTTATATATTTAATTTATATTATAAGATAGAATTAAATTCAAACATATAAATAAAACTAAGATTAAATTAAAAAACTAAATTTTCATTTTTTCATATTTTGAATTTCTTATATTAGAGTTCAAATACTATTTGTATTGAAATATAATTTCAATTTTCTTAACTTAATAAGTTTGTTATTTGAAAAAAAAATTCTATTATGGATATTACAAATCCTATCTACCTATATTCCATCTTCCCTATAGGGCAATTTTATCTAGCCTATATCCCTCTTATATCCGATTTTCCTATCTTGAGTAGGCATTAAACACGGTATAGGATAATATTAATCTTATTTCGAATTTCATCTCGACTGCCAAACGTAGTCATAGTGTGAAGATTTTTTTTTTTTTTGGTGACCTAGGGAAACCCGTAAGGCGACAGCCGACGGACAAACCCTGGGGTTGACGCAAGCTAGCCACCACACTCACGCCAGCGGGTAAGTCACCCTGCGACGCACTGGGAATTCGAACCCCTCCCCTTCGTGAGGGGGAGGAGGCCCAAAGTCAGCAACGCCACCCAAGTGGGTGGTGTCATAGTGTGAAGATTTTCATCTTCAATATAAAGTCTAAACTTAAGCCCAAGCTTATTCCAACTGAAGTAGACTTTACAGTCTGGTCTTGAGTTCGAACTAGATTGTGATAACTTCACTCCAAGAGTATTTTTCTAGATCAATATACTTTAAGATGATTATCAGACTGACCAAATTTTCATGAATAGTTTTGTCGACATCAAAAGCTATTATGAAGTTTTCTCAATAATGGCGGATCTTTTACTCAAATTACGGATTCTCTACCCACCTAGAGTAACTTTAGGAGCCACGCCATCCACTGTATGCATGAAGCCCTTCGTTTGATACAGGTGAATGAGACATTTTATATATCCTTATGAAAATAAGTCACTTCATTGAAAAAAAAAAAAAAGGAATAAGAACACTTCATGACTGCAATATCATCGCCCCTAAAAATGACTCCACAGCAATTCTCAATCCGGTATCGTCTCACGTCGCTTGATTGCGAATTTGAAACGGCTTCTATTCAAACACGTCGTCTCTCTTTCCAGCCCCGCGATTTTGCAGCCATGCACGTGTACTATGGTCGTATGGTAATTTCTCCTCGACCATGCGCCACTCTCGTCGGAACGGACATCTAGTCAGCTCCAATAAAATAATTCTACGTGATGGGGTCTCGTCTCCGGGTCGGACACGCACGTCGCTGTCCGTCCAGATATGCAAATTGCATCCAATAACGAACGATGAAGAGTCGAACACGGCCCATGCGGTCAAAGCCCGCTTAAAAAGACTCCCACGAAAGGAAAAGTTATTTCTAGATCGTCATCGGCCAACCGTAATCACGAAGCAAAAGCCTTTGAAAAATCCAAGACATCAACCCTGAGATTGAGATGTTCTGAAATTAGCTTTTATCTGGCAGCCATTGTTGACGGTCCCCCACACAAGTGGCCAATTCATTTACATATGCACATAGCGAGTAGTGGCATTTTTTTTTTCTATGTATTGAAACTTTCATGATGCCCTAAATGTAATAGCATACCTACTTAATAATGTTTAGCAGGAAGGCCAATTTAAGGCATTAATAAATTAAGCGGCTTGTGATGATGGCAAATACTTGTCGGATGTTGAATATAACTTGATTATGTAAATATATATTTTACTTTAGGAGAATTTGCACTTTCAGTTTCGAGTTCAAGCCCCACTAAAGTGGCCTAGCAATGATTCGAGCTACAAAGGTGTCAACCCCAAGAGAGATCTCGGCTTTTAGGCTCATGATTAAATTTCGATTACATTCCCATTTTTCGTCCACAAAGGGGGAGAATGTAAATATGCATATCTAGTCTTTTTTTTCCAAAAAATATGCATATATAGTTGGTTGCTTGTATTTAAGTCTGGTGTAAAATATCGAGCTCCAATTACATTTTCATAAATTATTATACTCAAATTATTTAGTTCACATAGTAAAAATTCATTTCTATTCAAAACACATGTCACTAAATAACTTATGTAGAAACAAGAGCTACTGTTTTATAATCTCATTCTTTGCTCATATTATTTATTTGTTTACCTTCGGTTCATATTCATTGAATATCCTAACTATGGAGATTTCACTACATACTCATTATGCCTTAATCTAAATTCTCATTTTTGGCAAAATCATTAAATTTCTTTAACTTTTCACAAGTACAAAATTAAATTATAGCAAAAGCTTATTGGTCCAATAGGTGGCACGTGGCAAAACGGTCCCACATATCATAAGTGAAGTGTTTAGTGGCGAGTATTGGAGCGTACATTCTCTTAGCTTCGCCATTAACTATAGCTTCAACGTTAAGTATGTATATAATAGGTTTGATTATGTGTTACCGAATAAGCTTGACTTTTCAAGGTCAAATAAACTCGATTAACATTTTGATGCTAGGACTTTTTTTTTTTTTTAAATAGCAAGCATATTCTACTCTAAGCTAGAGCTTACATAAAGTAAATTTAAAACGATGTTGTTGTGTCTAAATGCTGACATGACGATTTTATAATATGGTGTATTGATGTGTAATTGAAACTTGAAAGTTCGATTACTTGATGAGTCCCGAGTACAGGATAATGTAATAACTATAATATTATGGAGTTCTTTGAAAATTAAATTAATTTAAGCTTAAACTCAACCTAGAAGTTCAGTATTTCAGAAAAAAAAAATTGAGAAAAAAACCCTCCAAAAGTCGAGCACAAGTAATTGTAATTTTTACTAGCTAACACCTTCCACCTTCACAAAAGTCCCGAGGCAAAACAAGGAGAAAGCAAAAAAATTGATAATCTGACAGGAAAAGTTTAGGTGATGATATTTTTGTCTTCTGAAACTAAAATGACGAAAAAAGAAAGTTTGACTCCTGAGTTCGTTCGGTACAGTGGCGGCTACGCTCCAACATGCACACCTCCAAGGCCCAGAAAGGTCAAATAAAGTGGAGAGAGAGAGAGAGAGAGAGAGAGAGAGAGAGAGAGAGAGATACATATATAATGGAGTTTGCTCCCTGTCGTCTTTTGATGCTACGTTTCCTCGTTTTGCTTCTTTTGACAATACTCTGAGAACGCAAGTCCAAAGCGAAAACAGCTATCTGGGTCTTAGCTTATCCGAGGCCCACATTTTCTCTTGATCATGGTTTCGAAGAACTCCTTAATTTTCTTGATTTTTGCCTTGAGCTACTTCAGGATGCTTAGATTGGCTGAACCAAAGGTTTCTCCCCAAGAAGGTGAGTGCAAAATCTTCATTTTTATTTTTATTTTTATTTGCATGAAAATTCGAACTTTGGAGCTAATTAAAAGTTTTGTGCTGAGTTTTTCTGAGCTTTGCCTTCTTAAGATGGTTTGGAGTAGCTAAGTTGGCTTTGCATCTGTCTTTGTTTATGGAATTTTGTGTTTTTCACCTTTCTTTAATGGGTTTGAAGCCCAACGAGATCAGCCGTACAGTAACTTACGACAGAAATAAAAAGAACAGATAAAATCCAGTTCTCTCTTTCATCACATTGTCCACAATTCTTATTTTGCTTTCCGTTATGCTGATTCTGCTGTTTCTTGGATTGATCTTGGTTGGAGTGGTTTCTTCTCTTGGTCCTGCATAGCAGAATTACTAAAACTTAGTCTAGGAACTTGGAAGCAAATTTGCAAAGATTGGTTTGGGGTTACGATTGTTTGTTATGCTTAATACTTTTCCAGTAAGTTGGCCTGATCTTTGCTAATGATATCAGGCAAATATCCTTAAATAATTGATTGGCTACTCAGGTTACTGCAATGACACTAATCTTTTTGCTTATTTTCTTCTTTACGTGGTTCTGAATGGGATTCAGTGGACGCCCTTCAACAAATCGCTGCTAAACTGGGGGCCAAGTATTGGGAGTTTGATGGTGATTCTTGTGAAGTTGTAAAAGTTGGTGTAACAACAGAAATACCAAAAGGAGCTGAGAGTACCGTTGCTTGTGAATGCAACTTCCTAAATGATACCTTCTGTCATGTCGTAAGCATGTATATACTCCTCAGCTCGTTACTCAGATTTAATGCATAGTTTTGCACCTCGACTGGAGAAAATAGTTCTTTTTTGTCTATCTATAATATACAGACTCTTAAGCAGGGTTGATGTAACTTACAACAGTAAATAGTGTGAATATCTGGGGTTGCTTTGACAATGTTCAGATTCTTGGTTGCAAACACAACATGAGAGGTGTTACATAGGCAGCTGAATAACATGCATTAGATGACAAAACATGAAAAGGTTTTGGGTCCACAATTTTTCTTGGGAAACTAGTTATTGCGAGACCTTGAAAGCTGAGACTGTGACTCAAATGAGAGCCTCACTATATACAGGTATGAGAAAAAAAGGACCTCTTTTCTGCAGCTGGAATTTTTTGATACGTGTAGATTGTAAATTTCCGCAATTTTTCATAATATTCATCAGAAGGAACCAAGAAGATGCTGACTCTCTTTTAAAAATATATAATATGTAGGATGTTTAGATTGTAATCATCTACCTAATATTCCCATGCTTATTGGACTGCCAGCCACTATTTAGTTCAAAATTCTCATACCATAATAACATCCAATTCCAAACATGACATTTTAGAAGATTATGTAGACACATAGTGAATTATCCTAGAATATGTTGAGTATTTTTTTAATTATACTCTTTCGTACTTCCTTTTAATTTTCATCCTAGTTGGTTAAAAAACATTAAAGCCGGTCATTATAATTCCTTGTAACCTTTCAAAGAACAGCTTATATGCAGCATTGGTGAGTATAGATGTGCTTTGCAAATTTAAAACAGTTTTTCATTGAGTGCTTGTCGCATAGCCCTTAAGGACCTCTTTCTGTTGTTTGTCTGTGTAGAAATTGTTATCATTCATCGTGTGATGTTACTTGAGTTTGTCTAATTTTGGTTTTGATGCTTTGTAGAGCTCTCAAGGGCTTTAGTCTCCCTGGGATCCTTCCCCCTGAACTTGCTAAGCTTCCTCACCTTAGAGAAATGTGAGACCTTAATTAAACACTATCATATTTCTTGCAGATATAAGCTAATATATGGACATGGAATACTAATTTGAAATCCTACTTTGTGGATAAATACTATCTTATTCTTGAAGTGACTTCGCTTATAACTACCTCTATGGGACAATACCTCAGGAGTGGGCTTCTATGCAGTTGACTTCAATGTAAGATCCTTCTAATAATTCTATCTTGTACTGGCATCTCAGTAGCCTTGGTCTAAATAATGGAGTGATTGATGCAGCTCTGTCCTCGTGAATCGCTTATCTGGGGAAATTCCAAAGACTTTGGGCAATATCACCTCTCTCACGTACCTGTGCGTTTTCGATATCTTTGTCTCTGTTGCTTGCAAGTTTGCTTACAGCTGTGATAATGTCTATAGAATCTCTTGGTTGCCATGATTACTATGTGCGGTAAAGCTAGGACACTTACTATGCAATTTCCTTGTCTTAAGTTATGTTGGGTCATACTACTAGTGATTTTACTAGGGATTCTAAATCAGATGCCTTGAGGCCAACCAATTCTCTGGCAACGTTCCTCCTGAGCTCGAAAGTTTGATCAACTTACAATCTCTGTAAGATGCTGCATTATTTATTTATTGTCCACTTGTTCTGATTGCAAGTTTTGTATATAGTAGATGTTAATGAGGGTCTATTCTTGGCTTATTATGCTGGCAGGATCCTATCCTCCAATCGGTTAACTGGAAACTTGCCAACCTCTTTTGCTGGTTTGATAAATCTTACAGATTTGTACGATGTTGTCTTGTTCCTCCCATACAGATTATATATCTTAATTCAAATGTCTGATGACACATTTCAATTGCATAATGCAGGAGGATAAATGACAATAACTTCAGTGGCAGAATACCAGAGTTCATCAAGAACTATATACAACTCAATAGATTGTAAGATCGTTTGAATTCTTTTAAGCTAGAGATGATGAATAAAAGCAAATACTACTCATTCCAAGCAAGTAACTATCATTTTTCATAATGTGATATGCAGAGAGATGATAGCAAGTGGGCTGAAGGGGCCTATTCCAACTGGTGTCTCACTTTTGAATAACATGGCCCGCTTGTAAGCATACAGTATCCTGTTCATGATCCTGTGAAACTCATATTTGAAAATCTGACGTGCAGTTATCGAGTTGAGAAATTTAGAGCAAGTTCTTATATCTTTCTCAGGAAAATGAGTGACATAATCAGTCCCAGACAGCTATTTCCTAATCTCAGTAATATGACAGGCCTCGTAACATTGTAGGTTTGATTCTTGTTTCACTCATTTCTCTACCTAGGAGATCATTTTGTTACATGTCACGGATGTTTGAGTAACCAATCTGTTACATTGTCAGGGTGCTAAGGAACTGTAACATATCTGGGGAGATTCCCTCTTACATTTGGAACTTCGAAGAACTAGAAGTTGTGTAAGTATAACTCGTGTGAGTTATCGTCTGTAAAATTTCTTAGCTTGCTTTTCGCATCATGTACAGTACAAATCATGCTAATGTCCACATCACTCATTCTCAATTTTGAAAAGACTTTCTAACCATCTTCCATGATCTGAAAGATCCCTCAGAGAAGTCAGTACAATTTTTCATTGTTGCACAAAGGTAGTGGTTAATCTCGTCTGGGTGCTCGAATGAACTTTGAAGTTTCTATTTTAGCCGCCGTATGAGAAACAGTAGATGCACAAGTAGGAGTGTCAAAGTCATGCTGTGCAAGAGAGCTGAAAGTGCACAATGATAACATTGCATGATCACATGATATATTCTATTGACGGTGTTGCCTCGCATATGGCAGAAGTTAGGTTCAAAAATTGATTGGGACTTTAACTTGTACTGATCTTTCTTTTTAATAAAAAGAACAGTCAAATTGTTCAGCACTAATACAGAATTGCCTCCTGCTATGGTTGTCCACATATTTTTTTCTTCCGATCCACAATGGTGGACTGTCCTAAGCGCCTATAATTAGAGCCTTGAAAGTGGACATTTTTTTCCCACAACCAAGACATCGACTGCTGCCCCTTCTTACTTGTACTTTACAATTGGCAATCAGTGTGACTTGCAATATTATAGATATGTATAATTCATAGCCTCAAAAGATTTGGTTCCACTCCTGATTAACGGCCACAAATGGTACTTGACTAACATTGCCAAGCCACTATGGCAATAAGCCATGCATCTTTTTTTTGTTTGTTTTTATGACTGGAGGACCAAACTGATGTCGTATGGAATTTGTGTATAAATTGGGAATATGTGATTCATACTAATCCAAAGTTCATTTTTCAGTTGGTGACCAAATTTAACTATACAAGAAAGTTACCAATATGGGCAGGGTTTTTCTTGGTAGGATGTTTGGCATTAATTTATGCATCCGGTCAAGTTTGTGTACACACTGTCTTCTCAACATTGCTACCCTCTGATTATGTTTTGTGCACAAGACTTAGAACTGGCTTTGTTATTTGAGATTTCTGTCTTCAGTTTTTGGAGTAACATTGCGCATACAAGCACTCATATCCTCCATTTAACAGGGATCTCAGCTTCAACAGATTAGTTGGTGAAATTCCAGCAACAATAACTGCAAAAAGTGCGAGATTTATGTAAGTCTGTACCCTATCATTTGTATGAGATATAATGAACTGGGTGGTGACATGACCGTGAAAATGGAGATTTTTTTATGGAAATCTTTCTTGATAGGATTGAATTAAAAGCTGAAAAACGAGCCATGTGATCATCACATATATCGGTGTTTTTATTTTATGCACTCTTAGAGGTAGAGGGAAGATATGAAGCCACGTTCTACAAAACCCAACATGCTTGTAGTAGCAGATGTTTCAACCTCAAATGGGGGCATTCAATCTGTAACTATGTCACACTATATATTCGGATGCGTGAATAAGTTTTGTTTTTCTCATGCATTTTGGTGCTCAATTTTTCTTTATGAATGCTAAAACACCAGATTTTGTTTTGGCTAGCTTTCTAACAGGCAATATTCTGAGTGGACAAGTACCAGACTCAATTTTGAAGGATGGAACCAGTGTGTATGTTTTCTTCTCGTCAATGTTGATTTTACAAACTTACTTTCCGAAATTTTGGTGTGCTCTCTTTTGCTTATTTGGGATACAATTGCTGTCAAATCTTCATCTTAAGATAAAATCACTTGAATGTTTTTTGTAATGTGGATGCAGTGATCTTTCTTACAACAACTTTTCATGGCAAAGCTCCGACCAACGAGCTTGTCGGGACAACTTGTGAGGATTCTCGTGAATTTTGCCCAATGAGTCAGTGTGTTATGTACTTAAGAAATCTGATAAGTCAGTTTTTCTTCATCTGTCAGGAACCTAAACTTGAACCTATACAGAAGCTCTTCACAAGAGAACAACTTGTAAGATTTCTCGGTTATGTTTTCCCTTTACAATTCTTTTACTTCCTTTAGAGGTCTATCATTTATTATTTTTGCTAGCTCTGTTCAAACTATTATGTCCTCGATTCATTTTCAAAAGGCAGGAACACTTATCTTTAACTATTGGTTTATGTTTCTACTCTGCCGCAGAAGTAGAGCCGTGCCATGCTTGGACAACTTCCGCTGTTCACGCTGTAAGTATTTTTCTGTGAGCTGCAAAACAAGTATTGGATACAATGCCTTTTTGTATTAAAACTTCCAATTGATATGTATATGACTCAGTAACTGCCTTCTCAATTAAGTGATCTCATCAATGTTTCTCTATGGAAAATGAGAAGGTTTTATTTTTCGGTTCATGGATGGCGTCCCCTCATTATTTTGTTCCTAAGATGCAGAGCATCCTTTTGGTAAAATTTTGTGAGACCACTATCAACTATTCTAGAGTTTAAATTATTAAATGAAGGCCTGATTTAACAATGCTCAAACACTCCCCCTCTCTCATAAGCTGGACTTTGGTCTACAACTTGAGCATGGAAATGTATAATAGGGGAGGCGAATAAAGGCCTGATAAGATTTGTATCAAGGACCTTTTGCTCTGATATCATGTAAAAGTTTTGTAAAACCACTGCTAACTATTTTGAAAGCTTAACCTATTAGATAAAGGTATGACTTAATATTCAAATATGCTAACACTTTTTCCTCACTTTCTCATTTAAGGTTCATCCATTTATTTGCTGAAGTTTAAACTTGTCCCGACAGATTCGAGTTGCCGACATGTTAATTGTGGCGGACAAGATGCAAACATTAAAGAAAATAAACAGACTGTTCTGTATGAAGGAGATGGACAGGTCGAGGGCGGTACTGCATTATACTCCTTTGATAGAAATCGGAATTGGGGGTTTAGTAGCACAGGTGACTTCATGGACGACAATGATTACCAAAATAAACTATACACTGTAAGTTTATCAGATGCAAACATGGATGTTCGCTACACAACGGCAAGAATCTCTCCGATTTCGCTTACCTACTTCTTTTATTGCTTAAGAAATGGACAGTACACTGTACATTTACAGTTTGCAGAGATTCAGTTCACAACTGACAATGCATTTAATAGTCTCGGGAAGCGAATGTTCCATATATATATTCAGGTAGTTCCACGTGTTACTGTTGCGTCTTGTGCTTTATACATATTTGGAGTTGGGCATTCCTCTCAACATGCTACAATATCACAGGACAAATTAGTCCGGAAGGATTTCAATATCAAAGATGAGGCGGGTGGGGTTGAAAAACCTGTAGTGGAAATATTTAATGTCAATGTGACCAATAATATGCTGGAGGTCCGATTTTCTTGGGCTGGTAAAGGAACAACAAGAATTCCCCGTAGAAGTGTTTATGGTCCTCTAGTATCAGCAATTTCTGTTGTCTCTGGTGAGTGAATTGTTTATATCTTTTCTTTACGTATAATTGCACTAGAAGTCAGTAAATGTTTTGCATAAAATCTTTGCAATTTACAAAACCAGTGTAATTTTGCCTTTCCTTTGCTTTGATTGTTTAATAGTAAAAGTCCAACTGCTTCATTATAATTTGGTCCCAATGAATAAGAGTACTTATCGGGTGAGACATTACCCACCCCAACTTAGGGATAAATCAGTGTCCATTTTATGCTCGGACTAATGGTAGTAGTACTACTTTTTTTTTTTTTTTTAAAGAATATGTCGCTGTAGCTTTTTCTTCGCAGGTCCAGTTTTAGTATGTGTGACTAGACCTTTCTAGTTGTTTGAGCCTCCAGCTTGCTTTGTTTAAAGGTGGATTGAATACGTGTGGGAGGCATACTCTGGTCAAATGTTATGGGCATTTGGTTTTCTTCAGAAATATTATGCTTCTGCTTTTGCTGAATGCTTAAAGGATGAAGTACACTTCATTTTGCTGGCTTCTTATCATGTTGTCTCTATAATGATAAACATAGAAAAAATTTTAATATTCATCTTAGTTTAGTCAAATTGCTACAGTATAACATGCTGAAAAAGTGCACCTGCTGCTCTCCTCTATGTCAAGAGTAGATCTCATTCTTTTCTTCTCTCCTTGTTGAAAGCTGAAAACAGATTAAGTGCTTAAATTTGCATTCACTGCCACATGGATGAGGACATGACCTGGTACATTTTAGGATCATGCTTGAAACAGAGTGAATTTTACTAGTCTTGCAGTTTTGTGCATATGATAATTGATACGTGGTATGAAACCATATAAAGACATGGATATAAACAAAATGCTTTCTTGTTCTTTCAATTGAGTGCAGAAAGTACCTAAGGAGGATTTGTTTATAGCTATATTCTTTGTTAAATAAGATCATACATTACATGATGTTGGTTTTCAAAAGCAAAATAGAAGGATTTCTTTCCTTCATTCACAGTATAAACTAGAGCTTGTACTTTTCCTTTGATGTTTTCCTTAGTGCTTTGTTCAGAAGTAGTATTATCTTTTGAGTTGTTTGATTGGGCAGATTTTGAAGCTTGCTCTAGTCATGGAAAAAGGAGAACTAATTCTATCTTCATAGGAGTTGGAGTCTCGTGCTTTGTTTTCTTCATGCTGTGCATCCTTTGGTGGAAAGGGTACTTGACTGGGAAAAGTGGGAGAAGAAAATCTGCAGGTTGTACCATGAATCCCTCCCTTTCAACGTGGATCATATGTGTAGAAGTTCAAATGAAATCCTTTTTTCAGGGCCAAATATATATATGTCTATCATTCACACATCAAAAGAGACAAACAGAAACACAGAGGCGCATTTATTCACGAATGTTCCTTTCTACATATTTTTTCACTTCGATTCCTTCATTCTTTATTTTGCTCCTCCTCAAGAAGCAAGGTTTTCTCGATGTGTTAAGCAACACATGTATTTTTTATATTTTTTATAAGAAATAGGTTCTTCAGTTGGAAAACTATGGTTATACATCTTAGTCTGCATTGCTGCGAGATTTTGCTTTGGGCATTGGAGAACTATTTCCCACTGATTTTTTAAAATCCTTGTCCAGATGATAACAAAGGATTGGATCTGCAAACACGGACTTATTCTTTGCATCAAATTAAAGCAGCAACTAATGATTTCGATCCTGCTTCTAAGATTGGAGAGGGTGGCTTTGGTCCTGTATACAAGGTATAAAAGTGCTATTCGTATGTCGACAATAACAAAGTTCCCACTTAGTTTGCTTCGGAAGAAACTGTGAGTTATTGTGGTGTGCAGGGTCAATTACCCGACGGTACTTTGGTAGCAGTTAAACAGCTCTCATCCAGATCGAAGCAAGGGAATCGTGAATTTTTGAATGAGATAGGCATGATTTCTTGTTTACAACACCCAAACCTTGTCAAGCTTCACGGGTGTTGCATTGAAGGGAATCAACTGTTGCTGGTCTATGAGTATATGGAGAATAATAGTCTTTTCCGTGCTATGTTTGGTGAGTCTATGAATTTTTCAATTGTAGTTGTTGCTAAATTCTCATGCCATGTGATCAAATTTCGGTGTATAGACAGTGAATGGGTATTTTGTAGGTCCACAGAACCATCAGCTTCAACTTGACTGGCCTACAAGGCTTCAAATCTGCATTGGAGTGGCTAAAGGTCTAGCATTTCTTCACGAAGAATCCAGACTTAGAATTATTCATCGAGATATTAAAGCTACTAATGTGCTGCTGGATCAAGATTTAAACCCCAAAATATCCGACTTTGGATTGGCTAGGCTGGATGAAGAGGAAAAGACTCATATTAACACCAAGGTTGCCGGAACAATGTGAGTCGCCATGTCTCTGTGAGAATATCACAAAAACCATATTTTGACTTGTTCTTATATGTATGATGTTGATGTCTGATGGAAATTTTAACCTAGAACTTATATCCTTATTTGCAGGGGATACATGGCACCTGAATATGCCCTATGGGGATACCTCACCTTTAAAGCAGATGTGTACAGCTTTGGAGTTCTTGTATTGGAAATTGTTAGTGGTCAAAGCAACAATAGTTTTGTGCCAAGTGATGAGTGCATTTGCCTCTTGGATTGGGTAAGTTCTTCTCATTTTTAACTTCGACCGGTGCTCTATATGATGAACAATCTAATGAGATGGCATGGTATGATGAGATTCATGAGAAGAGCATTTACTCATTTCAAGAAAATCTTCACTTTTAAATTATCTCGGTTTCAGTACTAGAAATTTTTAGGCATTTACATCATTGAATTTAATAAAGGTGCTTGTCATATTAGAAAATGGCCCGAAACATAATATGGTGATCCATTTATTCGATGCTGACGATATTAATGCTATGATTGCAGGCCTGTCAATTGCAACAATCTGGCAACTTGATGGAACTAGTGGATGAGAAGTTGAAGCCTGAGATTGATCGAGAAGAGGCAGAAATGGTTATCAAAGTAGTTCTACTTTGCACCAATGCATTGCCATCGGTAAGACCAACAATGTCTGAGGTGGTGAACATGCTCGAAGGAAGGGCAACTATTCCAGATTCAATCCCAACACCAGGCAACTACACCGAAGACCTGAGGTTCAAGGCTCTGAGAGACCTTGACTGTCACACGAAGGGTCGAAGCATGAGTGGAAGCCATTCGGGGATCATGCCATCAGGGAGCATGACTGCAGTAGACACTTCTGGTTCGTCTTCGGCTTTTACCCACGATGAATGTGTGGAAATTAAACCAGAGTCAAGACTGTATTTAGCATAAGTGTATGTTTTCTGAGATTTAGCAATTTTGCAGCTGCATCAACGAAGCTCGCGGTGCTTGTACAAATGTTATGCACGGCTCGTTGGTGATGCATAGAAGGATGCATCATCTGTACAATATTATTCTTTATCGATTTTACTAGTAATAGTAGTCAAAAGATGTTTTTCTCTCGCCTTACCTTTTCCTTATCTCACTGTGGTCGTTCTTATCATGATTTCTATCATGTAAACATGTTCCGTTCAGTTGTGTAGAATTTATTCATGGAACGATCTTCCGTTAGTCCTCTTTTATCTCCATACCTATTTGGATTGGCTTTTTATTCTCTTTAAATTTAGCACCTCATGCAATTAGACATTTTATTAAGAACAGTACCCTAAATTTTTTCGAAACATCCAAATAGTGTTGTATAAATCGATGTGCAAAATATTTCGTAACTCTTTTTATTTATCAAAGTTTGAGTGATATTTTAAGCTTTGACAAGGAAAGTCAGTACTAGTTTCCAATGGTGGTGCATGCATCTTATTTTGCCTAAGGAAAACATACTTTAGGTATTTTAATTTCTTAGTGATTGACTTGACCGGACATTGATAACATTCTTTGCGTTGATGATCCTTGTTGGTGGCGGTAGTGCTGACTAACAATATAAGGAGTTCCAAATCATTAATCATTGTCTAGAAGCTCATCTTTCATCCAAAAGACGATTTTTTTGACCGATTTTCCTCAACTAATTCGCGCACCGAGAAGATGGGGAAGTTTGAACTGCTTTGCAGACGGCATTTCTTAATTGTAAGCAAGATTGGTTGTCTTCCTGCATATTCTGAATGGAGCCTGCAAAATTACACAAGAGACGCACCATGTATGACAAATTGACAATATAATGTGACGAAACAAAGTGGAGAAAAGGTAAAAGAAAGGTTGAAAGAACCGGAAGAGAGTAGAAACATTACCCAACATTCAAAGCCGGATCTTGTTGAACTTTTCTCAGTCCACTCGTGTAGGCGTCCTGCCAAGAAAGCTGCAGTATTTTGACTTTTGTTGTTTAGGGGCCGAACGAGGATGAAACAGCATCGCCTCCTCGATTTCTTTCCTCTCGTCCTTTAATTCTTTTTCTTTTTGCCTTAAGTAGACCAGTCAACCCAGAATCCTTCATTCTCAAGGGTACGCGGTTTTCGAGTTGTTGGAGTCAAAAGACACCCTTGGAAGGAACAAAGCAAAGGCACAAGGAACCAGCACCGAGCTGCGGAGTCCAATCTCTAAGCCCACCACAACCCACCAGAAGAAAATTCACCCTCCTTTCGCAGCAGCACCGGGGGATTCCTCATGCGATTTAACACGCGGTTCTTGTCATCCCCATTATCCCCGCATCGTCAGCAGAGCATCGTTTCTTGGTTTGTTTTGGATCAATGAAAGATCCTGACTATATGGAGAGCTTGAGCTTCAGCCCAGATGATGCTTTGACCGCCACCCTCTTCAATTCTGTCCAAGCTCTGGGCAGAGGATTTGATGTCACGTCTGATATTAGGCTCCTCTATTGCAAGGGTGCTCCTGGGTCGAGGGTTGTGGTTCTTGACGATGATCATGTGAGGGATCTTGCGGTGTCTGATGGCGTTGTCCTGCCGGGTGTGTCCGTTGATATTGAGTGCTCGGAGGGGAGAGGGAAGATTGACAAGACTAGTGTCCGTAGCTTCCATGAGGTGAGAGTTCTTGATCTTGAATCCTGGGCCATGCTCTTTCTTTTCTTTTCTTGATTTGTGGATTGTTTTTGGGATGCACTTGTCGGCATATCATATTTTGCTTGTTGATGGCTTTGTGGGCGTTGGGATTTCGTTGTGGCATGCTTTAACATTTGGTTTTGAAGCTGCATCTGAGGACATAATGGATATGCAGAAAAAGTTGGCAAGTCTTGCTTAGTATTATCCATTTATCCATGTTCATAGGAGAATCTGCGGTTTGCTTCTTTGGTTGTTCTAATTTGACCTGAAGAGAAGAAACACTTGCACTTGCGGCAGTTTTATGTTTATGTGGAGGGAGAATGAAAACCCACATTCCATTTAGCGATGTGAAGGACATGTGTCTTTGTACTGCAAGCTAATGGTACAATGAGCACTGCCATCTTCTAAGGTTACATAGCTTGCTCAAGTTGCCTACATGTTTTTTTATTCAGTAATGGTACCCCTCTGGTTTCCTGGTAAAAATGAAACTTAAGATATATCTATTGAACTAATGCTGAGTCCTTGGTGGTCGGGGAACTCGTGCAGCTTATATGTTTGACAATAATTCTCTTCCAGTCTTTAGTTATGTGAAATCAGGGATTGTTGAGATTGACGGCATGTGGGAAGTTATATCCAAATCTCACCAGAGCAGATCCTCAAGTAGTTGAGTTGAGACTTCACTAACCATTTAGGAAGATAGTAAAAATTAAGTCAAGTTGAAGGAGCTCTTGGAGGGCTAATGACCTAAGAGCATCTTGAGTGAGATGAGAATAATTAAGATTGAGATGAGAAGAGAATGGATGAGAAGGAGAATGAAGAAGAAATAGTGAGTTGAGAGAAAATATTGCTTCTGTATTTCATTCGTTGAGGAAAATAGAAAGAGAAATGAGCTTTTATCTGCTCTCACAACTTCCCCACTGACAAGCCACTCACATGACGATAGCATAATAAGCAATACAAATCCAATTACATTGTAATAGCAATTTTGCTACTACTCTCTAACTAACAGCCAAATGACAACCATCATTGTACCCTATTGTATGATTTATTCACTTGTATTGCTCTGGGGATATGACAGGTTGCAGTAGCTGGTCAGAAAATTTTGCCTTGCCATCTCATTCTCAATGCAGATTTACTTAGAGTTAAGGTGTTTGTCGCATTCAACTTGACTATTTACTCAAGGAGAGTATTTTTTCCAGTTGGGGGAATAAAGTTGACCGAAAAATGAGAATACCCAAACTTTGTAAGCGCCAGAACTTGGCTGCAGTTTGAGGGAGCAGTTATAACTGAAACTGTTTCATACAGTATTTTACATCACTGTCCTTTTGTTGAGGTCAATTCACTTACTGTGGGGGTAATTTGGGAATCTAAAATTAAAAGGGTGAGACAAAGAGCAAAATGTCAAAGCAGTTCTTTTGACCTGATAACTAGTAGAGTTTAGTTTAATATTCATCTTCTTGAGGTTTCTAAATTTGTTGAACCTGGACAGCGAGGTCATGATCACGGAAGGGTGGATTGTGAACTAAATTCTGGCTTTGTTTGTACTGTGATGCACAGGGTAATAGGTACTAAAATCTTGTGCATGAGATTACTGCATGGAAAAGGTTAGCTGTCTTAAGTGCTTCTGCCTTTTTCTCTTTGCATGTCAGTGTGTCAGTAAGAATAGTGCTAGGTATATGGAGACCGGTTTAAAAAATGGTTTACTAAGTAATGTGATAAATCCTTATGGGGTGTTGAATGTGGCCTAGTAGTTAAAAGACCTCCTACAGTCTAACACGTTACTTTAAAAGCCTATATGCATACTGGTGTTAGTACACCTTGCTTTATTCACGTTAGTAATTACTGGAAACAAAGGGTGATATTGGCTGAATGCCTTCCAGATAAAGGTAATCTGGGTGTCAACATCTATGACAATAATTGATTGTATTGTCAAATCTGTAGATTATTAATTTTTTAGATGGTAATTTTTAGTGTTGATCATTTCATACAAAATTTTGCTCTAGCCAGAAAGGGCAGGAGAAGACGTAAAAGATGTGAAATGAGACAATAAGTAAAGATTTTGAGCATTTAGAGTTTCAAAAGACTTGATAAAGAGTCGAGTGCACTGGTGAAAGGATCATATGGCGATTCCAGTTAGTGGGATAAGGTTTCTTCTGTTGTTTTTTGCCGCTGTCCAGTTATGCAGTTTCAAGTTTCAACTTCCTTCTTGTTCCAAGGTTTATCTGGTTTAGTACATCCCCAGATCATCCAATTGGTTTCACTTGGAACTTGTTTAGCTTGTTGCTTTCTCTGCACTGGCAAGGATAAGATGATGAAAGCTCTGTTCCTAAGAATGAGCCTCCAATATACACCTCACCTTTTGATTTTCTTTACCTCCATATGACTTTAATTTAATAAATTACATGGGAAATGTACAATTTGGTGATACTTCTTGTGTAGTGCCTTCACAATAACATGCATAGTATTATTGAAAGTGTTCATGTCAAGACCTGCATAACTTGGTTATAATAGGCTAGGAGACTAGAGTAGCTGTTTAACCATTGAGACAGTAGAAGTGAGATGAAGGAGAGAAAAATTGGGGTTAGCATGTGCTTGCATTTAAAGCAATATTACATATATTCATTGGCAATAGATAACCCTTGAAAATCCATATAACAAAGATCATGATGAAAATCCATATGGCAATTGTACCTGAATGTGTGGATAGAGTAATATACACATAAAAAGTTCCACTTGAATCAACTGTGTTCTACATGCGAAATTCTATTTATTGAGTCATAAGGCGATATGTTACTGGAAAAGAAAGGGCAGGAATAGACGCTTAAGAAGGGAAACCATAATTTGTGTTAAGTATGAAGCTAGGACAGTAGGAGGAAGGATATTAAAGACGGGTTTTCTACCCATCTCTCATTTCCAATAAACAACTCAGTACCCTTTAATACACTCAACAAAGCTATCCATGTGATGTAGACTTATGATGCTATAGCTAATGCTCTGGGTAGTTGAGGAAATTCTTTCAAATTTGGTGCTATTTTTAATCAGTCCACTTTATTATAATTTGGCTATTTTTCCATCTGAAAAGGTTGAAATTTTAATTGGCTCTGTGACTTATCCTTCAATTGGCTTTCTGTTAGTGTTTTCATTTGGTGGTATGAGGTGACTCAATTGAATCATAATAAAAGTAACAAAAATGGATCAAAATATGATTTATCAATCTGTTCTGAAAATCTGTACAAAGATTGATGATAAATATAAGTCATTTACTCCAAATACTTCTGATATAAAGCTCTCCAAGAGCCACCTCTTTGAGGCAGGGAAATCTTTTCTCTTTCTTATCTTTTTCCTTGGCAACTTGCATGATGCTGTATATGCCATATAAGGCCAGACAAGAATTGCTGACTTCTCACTCTTAAGTGCATATAACACAGATCATTTGGTCTTTCTTGCATCACGAGTGAACTTGCTGTCTACATATCAGTTCTCGTGGATGGTCTTGATTCTTTTTGGGCTGATGACTATGACGGGTGGTTTCACTAAGACTATTACTGTCAAAATTTCAGATGGCCGAATATTTTAATAAACAATCAGGTATATCAGGATCAACACCCCTAGGAAGCTTCAATGCCATGTTCAATTTTACTGGCTGTCGGCAAGTTGATGCAGCATCTACAAAGTCACTTTCTATGGTTGGGTACTTCATTCCCTTGTTTGAGGTTAAATTGACAAAGCTTAAGTTAGTTTTACGGGAAGAAATCAAGCGTGCTGTTCCCTACTCATGGGATCCTGCTTCTTTGGCAAGGTAATCGTTCATAAGCAATCTTGCATGTACATTCTGGGCCAATCTACTATATATTCTTCGTGCTTCTCACTTATGCACTTCAAACCGTATCTTGATCTTTATCACAGTAATTAACAAGTCCAAATTAGTTTATGCCAATTCCATACCCTCTAGTATCAGTGCATTATGAAGTTTTAGTTCCACCTTAGTGCATCCATCTTTATATGCAGAAATAATTCTTTGATTCATCTTCTAACATTGAATACCGATATGGAGTTTTCCAAATCAGCTATATCATGAAGCTTTAGATACTTAGTATCTTTTCTTGCCATCCCTTCCATGACATTTAAGGTCTTCCGCCTTTCTAGCACGAATCTCTGTTCCTAATCACTTGGCCTGAGTGGAGCATTAGAAGGTCTTCGTTCAAGGTGACCAAGGCATCAAACAAGCTTTTTCCATCTTATCTTTAATTGCGTTAAATTTAAATTTATTGTGCCTTTAGAACATTCATTATGAGAAACTTGTAAACAACAGAATGCTTTTTCCTCCCTATTTAAAGATATTCCTAAGAACACCTTGAGTTAATTGGGAAAAATCGAGCCATATTTTAACTTTATCTGTTCAAAAGTAGCATTATGTTTAAAACTAGTGGATGCCTCATTCCATCATTTGATGAGGCTTTACTCAATACATCATGAGTTTGGCTTATATGTTGACTATTCTAATTTTAATACTTAGACAGTTTAAATTTTGGTTGGGGAAATGCTGAACTTCCCTGTTGTCCCCTTGTATCCGGATCTGCTACTTATATTGATGTATCTGCATGAAGACACGGGAGCAATTCAAATTAGCCACCAACTTCCTCACCCTTTGTTTTTGTTTTCATCTTCAGCTTTATCGAGAACTTTGGTACCCATATTGTTACTTCTGCAACTGTCGGTGGAAGAGATGTAGTTTATATCAGGCAGCATCAATCTTCTTCTTTGTCAACATTAGACATTGAAAGTTATGTAAATGACATTGAGAGTCATCGGTTTCAAGAATCAAGGAATCAACCAAATGCAGGCCTCCCAAAATACAAGGACAAGGTTAGTATCAGAATGTCGCTTACTCCAAAAATTCCCCCTCTACATTGTAGAATTTTTCCTTATAAACTTGCAATAGTCCAACAGTGGAGAAAGTTACTATGACCTTCGTTAATCTTTTACTCCTGAGAACCATATCCAAATTCTGTCATGTATATTCTCCTCATTTTGGAAGCACTAATCATGTAAGACTCACATTTATTTGCTGCAGGATGTCACAGTGATATTTAGGAGGCGAGGCGGTGATGATCTTGAGCAGAATCAGGCTAAGTGGGCCAACACTGTAAGATTAGCACCAGACGTGATTAACATGACATTTACACCCATTGTTTCACTTCTTGAAGGAGTGCCTGGGATAAAGCACTTGGCCCGTGCTATAGACTTATATTTGGAATGTGAGTGCTCATTTTCCTATAACTGTTTGTTAACTCGAGTGCTTGGTAAAGGCAATGCGTTTTGAGGTTTTATTTAGCTCAGTGTATTTGCTATATGGATCCATAGATCTTTAATTGACTGATCTTTGGTTTTATTATGAAGATTATTGAGGTTCAACAAACTCTTAGATGAGCAACATGATTTGAAGTAGATTTTAGTACAATGCCTATTTCTGAGGATTGGTGGAGTCTCTTGTACACGTGTATAAACCCAGATCAGAACTAGATCACCAACTTGTTAAGCTTCCGAGGTTCTGTTTTTTTCCCTATTGTAATTACTTAAAATGAGTGATTTCTAACTTGATGCAGATATGGGAATTTAAATCAGCCTTAATTTCTGGATGAATTCTGTCCAGTTAATTTCAGCCCTATTAATTTGCATTTCTGATTTGTGGCAGAAACTTAAAAACTTCCTTGAAATGGTTCTATTTGTACAAGTTTGTGATTAGACATGTTAGGGGACTAATGAATTGCTTCTTTTCGTGTGGAGATGAGAATGTCCACATCTGATTTTACTTCAGATAATCAAATGTGTGCAACTTGTTTGTTGTTCCAACCAGATAAACCTCCAATTGAAGATTTACAGTATTTTTTGGATTTTCAAATTGCTCGTGTCTGGGCTCCAGAACAGAAAAATCTTCAAAGGAAAGAGCCCGTCTGTCCATCCCTCCAGTTCAGCTTGATGGGTCCCAAGCTATACATTAGTCCAGATCAGGTACGTTACAATCTTATCGAGCAGGAAATATTACAAAAGCAGATAACATAGGAAGATACTTTATGTTACAACAAAAAAAGGGCAATAAAAGTGAAGGATTACTTATTTGGCTATCTCAGAAGACGAACTTTATCCTGCGTCTCCTTGAAGTCCGCTAACTGCACTTGCCCAGAAAAGAGCAAAATAAATGAGCGTTCATGTTCATCACTGTCTAGCTGGAATCTTTTAATGTTTAGTTTCACAGCATACCTACTTGTTAAACTGAAAAAAGATAAGCAAGCAAAGAAGCTGTCCAAAATCGAAAGAAGTGCATATCAAATGTACAGATACCATACTAAAATATATCTATTTGCAATCATGACCTTTGATGAATCCATTCATTCAAACCCAGCGATATTTCCGTGTTGCTGAATAAATTGCTAGAATTGCATATTCCTATTGGATTTGGTAATTTTTCAGTCAGATGATCTTTCTTTTTATTCTCTTTCAGGTGACAGTCGGTCGTAAGCCTGTGACAGGGTTGAGACTTACAATTGAGGGGAGCAAGCAAAACCGGCTCGCTATCCATTTGCAACACCTGGTTTCTCTTCCCAAAGTTCTCCAACCCCATTGGGACGTGCACATGGCGATTGGTGCTCCCAAGTGGCAAGGCCCTGAAGAGCAGGACAGCCGTTGGTTCGAGCCGATCAAGTGGAAGAACTTTTCCCATGTCAGCACCGCACCAATAGAGCACACAGAGACCAACATCGGTGATCTGTCGGGGGTCCACATCGTCACGGGGGTTCAGCTGGGTGTTTGGGACTTTGGATCCAAGAATGTACTGCACCTTAAACTCCTCTTTTCCAAGGTCCCAGGTTGTACAATAAGGCGGTCTGTATGGGATCACAACCCTGCGAATGCATCTTCGCTTAAGAGTGACGGCGCCTCCTCGTCAGCATCTACTAATAACACATCCAGTGACAAAAAGGAAGACAGTTCAAATAAACCTGGAAAGCTGGTGAAGATTGTGGACATGACGGAAATGTCCAAGGGCCCACAAGATATTCCCGGTCATTGGTTGGTTACGGGGGCAAAACTAGGGGTTGACAAAGGAAAGATCATCTTACGCATAAAGTACTCGCTGTTGAACTACTGATTCGTCGTGTACTACTCGGTAGATTGATTTTTTTTTTTTTTTTTTTTTTTTTTTTTTTTTTTTTTTTTGTGGTGTTTAGCTTAGAAAAATGCATTCTTTGCACAGGTGATCGCCTTGAGTTGTTCTGTACATTCTTCTTTTGTATGACCTTTTTCTGGTCATCTATTGATGATGTGGTATTGTTGACCTTATGTTTTGATTATTGGTGAATCAACCTAGTGGCTGCTGGATAATAACACTGCTGTGTAAAAGTGGTTCACTTCATTATGAAGAACGAACTCGTGATTGTTTCCTGAATAGTCGTTGTCCTTCTGTAGTCTACTTCTACGACTAGCGGTTTATTTGGTTTTGGTCCCGGTTTCGCAAGTTCGATTAGATTGAAAGGGACAAAAGGGGGAAAAAACAGAAAAAGAATTGAGCAGCGTAAGAGTGAATACGATGGAATAGTCGGTCCTGTCGGATTCACCGAGCCTCTCTCTGTGCTCCTTGTTTGTGAATTGTCTTGAGGCTACCGTGTTGTACTCAATGCGGAATGATGGACTGCTTCTCGTGAGCGTTTTGTTTTAGCCAATTGCTTTGCAGCCACTGCACACGAAATTTCTATTCAATGGAACTATCATTAGTCCTTTATCATTGAGAAGCTTTTGGAGGGTCAATTTATTTTCTTGTGTTACTGACAAACGCAAGCCAACATTTCCATCTTCGAAGACAGCTCCCTGGGAGGACCATTTCAGCAGAAGCACAGAAGCGGGAACATTCCAAGCTGAAATTATGCGATATGGACATCCTCCCATCCGTTTGAGCTACAACTTTTAGCAAGAATGCAGACGTACGATTCACCTTCACTGGACCCCCCCTATCTTGAGCTGTCGTCACTGCCATCGCAACCTTGACATGAATTTTTCAAAATGGTAATTAGAGCGTCAGATATTGCCACATATTACGTAAGACTCGAGTGGAACTTTTTCCTTTGGTCAGGAATATAAACTTAAACTAGTTGAAAGATGGTGGCGATAATGATATACTGTGAAAATTCGGCTACCTTTTTTCCCCTTTCAAACTCCATAGATCAACGAATTCCATCTCTGTTACACTAGGATGATCGATATGTCTGATCTTAATCTTGACCGTGAATAATCGATGAGACCTATCATATGAAGTATCTGCATCAACGCTCCCCCACATGTCCACTTAGAGCTTGACCTAACCAATCCATGAAGGATTCAAGATTCGATTCGAGAAGTCCCATTTTTTATGCTGTCATGAACTGGGAGCAAGCATCGGTTGATCCAGACGCTCACACTAAGCCCCAGAATCTGCATGACCGGGTAATTTGCTGTGTTTAAGGAAGAAGACAGGAAGCATCATGCTTACACAACGTCGCTTTATAAATTGGAGCATTTTTATGCAGTTAAGAGCAGAAAGGGTCCCTGTCCTTTCTCTGTGTCGTTTTTGCTAAAGACACTAATCACGACCGAGTCCAATGAGAGTCTCCTCCATGTTCGGCAGCAACAAATCAAGAAGAAGATGCAATCATAAGCAGACAACAAAGTGGGTATTCCTAGAGGCAAAGAAGTGCTCATGGCATCTCATGGGTACTAATATAAATACAAACTAGCAAAGGCCTAAACTTAAAATGCTACCAAGAGAATCACTGACCAGTGACTACCCTTTTGAACTTCAAGAACCAAATGGACCTCGAAACAGGGGTCTGATTATTGTCCGTTCCAATTTCTTGCGTTCCTTAATAATTTTGCTTTTCCTGCTGAGTGTGAGATGTTCTGTTTGCAGGACAAGCCGGAGCTTGTCCAAGGAAAGGTGGACTGGAAGGGAAGAACAGCTCTGAAGCATAAACATGGAGGAATGCGTACTGGTTTGCTTATTCTCGGTATGGCATCATATTTACCCGATCTAATGATTCAACCGAGTTGAATATATAGTCTTTAGCTTAATGAATACAGTTCAAAGTCAGGTAAAAGTTACACTGAGACCTGCAAGAGGGAGAAAAAAATGTTGAACCGTGACGTTATGCTGTGATTATACCGTGAACTATGCTAGGCATGACTATTCAAACATATCTAATTTGTGTTATTGAGATGTTTCTTGAACTGTTCATGTTCCAATGATTTAATTCTATTGTTGCAGCCACATTTGGGTTCGAGCAGATGGCGACCATTGCACTGGCTGTGAACTTGGTGACGTACTTCAATGGGGTCTTGCACTTTGACATTGCCGATGCAGCCAATGAGCTCACCAACTTCTTGGGCTCTTCCAACATTCTTTCCATCGTCGTGGCTGCCTTAGCGGACATATACATTGGGAGATTTAATGCCACTCTCCTTTCGGGCTGCGTTGAATTCTTGGTATAAATTTCACAGGCATCTAATTCTCTTGAATGTGAGGCAAGCTAATGAACCACATATCATAAATTATGAAGATCATCTTCTTCTTTTGTTCTGTTCAGGCACTGGCATTACTAACTGTACAAGCTCACTATCCCGGGCTTCGTCCACCAACTTGCAATATCTTTGATCCTACTTCCCGATGCGAAAAAGTTGGGGGCGGAAATGCTGCCCTCTTCTTCATTGCGTTGTACCTGTTGGCCGCTGGTTCAGCAGGAATCAAAGCTGCATTGCCAACCCATGGAGCTGACCAGTTTGATGAGAAGGACCCTAGGGAAGTGGGGGACATGTCGAGCTTCTTCAACTTCCTGTTGCTAATAGTGTGTCTCGGTGGCGCAGCTAGTTTGACACTCATCGTGTGGATACAAGACAATAAAGGATGGGACTGGGGCTTCGGGATATCTACTATAGCCATGTTCTTAGGCATGGCGTTATTCACATTAGGATTGCCGTGGCACCGGATGCAGCCCATTCAAGGAACCAGTGCAATTGTCGAAATCTTCCAGGTCTATCAAAGTTCCCTAATTGGCTTTTTACTAACCTATTATCTGCAGCATCCCGAAACAGAAAAATGTTCAGGGCTCAAATTGTGGTTGCTCTCTCCAATATCTCAGGTATTTGTTGCTGCAATTCGCAACAGAAAACTTCCACTCCCTGAGGACCCAATGGAGCTGTATGAGATTGACAGAGATGCAGAAGCTGCTGGAGATAAAGAATTTCTACCTCACAGAGATACTTTCAGGTCGCCGCCTATTACTTTCCCTATCAGAAAAAAGAACATTTATTCAAGTCTACAATCTCCTGACAAATTGTATCAATGGAATCTCAGGTTCCTAGACAAGGCGGCTGTGAAGGAAACACCAACGCTGCCTCACAGGCAATCCGAATCTCCAAACCCATGGAAGCTGTGCCGGATGACCCAAGTGGAGAACGCAAAAATTGTGCTCGGCATGGTTCCTATCTTCTGCTGCACCATAATCATGACCCTTTGCCTGGCTCAGCTCCAGACCTTCTCCATCCAACAGGGCCTGACGATGGATACGAGCATAGGTTCGTTCAAGATCCCACCCGCCTCGCTCCCCATCGTCCCGGTTTCCTTCCTCATCATCATAGTCCCTGTCTACGACCGGCTGATAGTCCCATTCGCCAGGAAAATCACTGGCCACCCAACAGGCATAACCCACCTGCAGAGAATAGGCGTCGGGCTTGTTCTATCATCGCTCTCGATGGCCATGGCTGCGATCATGGAGGTGAAGCGGAAAAAGGTGGCCCGCAACCATGGCATGCTCGATGCGATACCTGTTGCTCAGCCACTGCCCATCAGCGTGTTCTGGCTCTCCTTCCAGTACTTCATCTTTGGGATCGCTGACATGTTCACGTACATCGGACTCCTCGAGTTTTTCTACTCTGAGGCGCCAAAGGGGCTCAAGTCGCTCTCGACCTGCTTCCTGTGGTGCTCCATGGCGCTAGGGTATTTCTTCAGCAGCATATTGGTCAAGATTGTGAACAAGGCAACAAAGGGCGTGACCAGGAGTGGTGGTTGGCTTGCAGGGAACAACATCAACAGGAACCATTTGAATCTGTTCTATCTGCTGCTCTCGATCCTGAGCATTAGCAACTTCCTCGTGTACCTGGTTGCTGCTAGGAGGTACAAGTACAGGCCTCGTATAGTGCCTGCTGTCACCAACTAGATGAACCAAGTTAGAAAGACAACAATTCATCGAAATTTGTGTTGGTAAGTGACTGTCCTGTTGTATTTTTAAATTGCATGTGTTCTGTTGGTTGTGTGTGTTTCTTCTGGAAGTGAGCGGTGCAAATTGATGAAGCTGATTTTTTCATCTTCGAACATATGGAAGACAATTGCACTTTTCTCATTAATGGTCTCGGTGTGAGATAGGCAATGTTTTGACTTTTCCAGTTGCATCTAGGCAAAGTTCCTTGATTGAAGGTGTTTTCAACTAAAGAATATAGTGTAATAAACCAAAATTTTTAAATAAATAAAGAAGAAAAAAGGAAAGAAGAGGAAGTGCAGAGGTGTGCAGCTCCACGTCCTGGGATCGTCAGCCCAAAATTGCATCGTCACCGGGCTGCCGGGCCACCGGACTCTGGCTAAGCCTCACTGGGGCTGCTCGGCTCCAGGCAAGGCATCGCCGAGATTGTAGGACCTAGGCAAGATCCATGTCTCGCTTAAATCGCGTGAGGTCTAGCTTGCCATCTCTCTGGTGTCTCAATCACCAACTCGCGCAGCCTCTCTGCTAAGCGAGTTGCCATCGGCGACTTTCTCATCGTTGGGATCTAGTTCTTGTCGAACCAGACCTATTGGGTTGGATCATGTCGGGGCTGCGTGACCCCCGCGAAGCTTCGCCAATGCTGAACTTGAAAAGTTCATAGTTTAATGAGGGCAAAGTTCATGGTGAAAAGAAATTTATTAACCCCTCTATCTAATGCTCCAATGCCGAAGCATGATTAGATCTCTCTTAGGCTTTGGGTTTTGCCAAGGCAAATTTTGACTCAAATTGATCCAAAAAGTATTTACCCAACACCACCACTTTCATTCAAGGGATCTTAGTGATATTGCTAGATATCATCGACAAGTGATTTTAGTGTCAGATAGAAGAAGGAGATTATAATTCAGGGATTAAATTAAACACGCAAAAAAAACTTAGAGACTATATTGGACAAATTGTAATATGTGAATACTTTACAAGGACTACTAATCAAGAAAAGATTGTGTGGCTCATATTAACTATGATAGTGGTGAAGGGACTAATTCAACGCATCATCATTTTGGCTAGGTGTAAGGAATACTAATATGCAAATGTCGAGAAATGGCAAAATATTGCCTCGGGTCAACCTATTGTAGTTCATTCGGTCCATGGAATTTTGACCAAGATGCTAGTAGAAAAAAATTAGCAACCATGTTTATTTTTTATGAATTGCCTTTCAAGTTTGTAGAACATAGGTTATCGACAATTTATGAATAGAAATCCAATCAAATTTCTTAATCTCATAGCGTAACACGTTGGGATGGTTGTGAGCCATACATAGAGGAAAAAGAATTAAATTGAACAAATATATCTCCGGGAAATTTCCTCGCATTTGTCTTACAACTGGCATATGAACTTCTGGTCAAAATTTGAGTTATATGTATCTTACTATTCATTTTGTTGGTGTCAATTAAAAGTTGTTGAAAAAAATATCAATTTTTTGTCAAATCCCAAATTGTTATGCTCAGATAATATGAAAAGTAGTTGAGAAATGTTTGACTGATTGGGAGATTCAAAGCGTTATATCTATCACCTTGATAATCTAAACTTAAATAATTGAAAAAGAGACTTTTAAGTCTTGTCATTTTCACTTTCTCAATTGAGGTGGACTTACCGACCAAAAAAAAAAAAAAAAAAAAAATTGAGGTGGACTTAGAAGAAATTGAAATCTTTGAGTTTGGTGGAAAAAAATATTGGTGTAGAATACTTATACCTTTCTATATTTTAATGGCAACATTAGTTCGCATTTTCATCTTAAATTTAATGTAGAGTTGTCAACTAGTCATGGAGCCATGATTTCTCTTAATGAGTGACGAAGTTGGAGATTGGTACTTGTTTAACCAATTTTTTTGTTCTTATTGTGAGTTTACTTCTTCATATTGTGTATTAGAAGTATTTAAAGATTGTTGTCTTATTCATTTTCTTTTGGCACCTTAGTTGAGCAAAGATTGATCCTTTGCTTTTATTTCTCCCCTTTCTTTGTCGTCTTGACTACAAAGTTTGTGTTTTTTGGACAATGCTAAAATAAATTCGTAGTTCGACTTGTTTAAGGACTGGACTAAGTTTGGGATGCCTGTGGAATGTGATGTTTGTAGCTTTTGAGACTAAGAAGTGGTTTTCTTTTTAATTGTCGTCCCTAAGATTTTTAGTTATGTTATAAGTAAGAAAATTTTACTTGAGTCTTTCTTTTTTTTCAAGTTATATACAATCATGTTTAAATTTTACTAGTGCCCGTTGACACCTAAATTTTGATAATCCAATCATTTACTTATTGTATTAAAAATTAAGGATTAACTTTTAACCCCTTAACAAATATATTAGAATAACATATAGATTTAAGAGCCCTTTTTTTTTTTTTTTTTTTGTATTCACATTGGACTTTCAACAGATGAATTAGTTCTGAGCTTCAATTTTACGAGTTGACAATTCGATATTTTCAGAAAGGATTCATATTATTCTTCAAATATTCAGTAAATATTTCATATATTCATGTGATTTATATGTTAAGTGATATATTACTGAAGATTGGAAGTTTAAGGATGAAATATCAAGAGGGAATATTGCACTGGGGGCATATATTGAGTAAATATATTCTTTGACTCAAAATAAGAAAGGAGATTTTTCGTGTGTGAGCTGAAAAAGGAAGTGAAATAATCCACGAAAATCAAGTTCTTCACCTATAAAAGAGCCACGTATGGAGAAAACAGAGGCCACACATATTGAATACACGGCAACAATTGAGAGAGGGAGAGAGAGAAATAATGAGCTGATCTGTTGCAAAGGAGGAGTTTGCCTTTCTTCACAGGCTCTGCGTAGTGCATGGTCCGGGTGGGCGATTCCCAACTAGAACCGGGAACCGCACGCTAATGACCGGTTCCGAAAAATTGGAACCCGGATCCACCCGTTTGTTGCATGGATTCACCTAGGAATCGGACCGAACTAGCGGTCTGATTCCCAGGTGAATCCATGGAACCGGTCTCACAATAATAATAATATCACTTTCTCAATCCCACCCTGCTTCTTCGCATGCTGGCCTTTTGAGTTTTGCCCACTAACTGCTCGGTGTTTTGTCAAGGTCTGCTTTAGACTTTTTAACTTCTGGACGTCTCCATTTGCTCGGCGTTTTGTCAATAAAACTATAGGCCAAAGAATGAACTTGACGTAAAACCCAGATCAAGATCAGCTCAAATAAGCTCAAACACTCGCATTCGATCACTAACGAGACAAAACATACAAGCTAATGCAAGCCGCTGCCGCACCGAGTACTTGTGCAGTAGAAGATCAAGAGAGATGAGATCCCACTTTGGAAAGATACCCAGAAGACAAAGGCTACGCTACCCCAAAACGCGAGTCGGGTTCGGGCTTACCGTCCCTCTAGCGGTCTCGGAAGGTCAGGGGCTGAGCGGCGCGCCTCAAAAAAACTAATTTTGGTTCGTGCACTGCTTGCCTTTTGATGCTGGGTTTGTTAATTAGTAATTTCAATTTTTTTAATATTAAAAATTAATCGGTCCGGTCTGGGTGGACGGGTGAATGGATCCGCCCATGGAACCGGGAACCGGACCGGTACCCACTGGTTCCCATTTGAACCGGACCAGTTCCCTCAAGAACCACTGGTTTCAAGCGGTTCGGGTGGATCCCGATTCTTTTGCACACCCCTACACTACCTGCTGCACGTAACATTCATCACTCACAAAAGAAGAAACCGGCCACCGAACACTCCTCTCTACAGCCCGCGCTCAAGCATCGTCACCCATTGCCAGCATGACGACCTACCTTCCCGACGCCGAGCCAAGACAACCACCGTGCCTGCTCTCGCTTCGCTCAAAGATCCTGACGCCGTGTCCATCCAAACGGGCAGCCGTGGACTCTTCCAACGAAGTAGCCCAATCGTAAGTCCAGACAACGAAGCAGCCACAACCCGCTCCTCCTTGACACTCATCAAAGCAATACGTGGCAATGGGCTTATTCATAACTTGACGAAGAGAAGCAAAGAAGAATACAAAAAGAAAAAGAAAAAAACGAGGGAGAGAGCCTCTTTCGTGAAAGAGCCAACGGAGGAAAAGGACAAAAAGGGGTTATTCAAGTTCTGAAATTGATGGCTTTTGTCTTTGCTTTGTGACCATCACTCACTACAGGTGAAGCACTCGGCAGTTTATCCCCGATGGTGCTGCTCTTTTCCATTGCTACCTTGAACGTCGCGGGATAACTTCTTGCTACAATTGGCCACCGTGAGCAGCACCAGCCAGTCTTAATTGCTGGGCCTGCTCCACCCGTCCAACAACCCTTGGTGTCTTAGCACCACCTCTTCACCGTGTCGAGCCTCAACCGAGAGCCACCACCGAGAAATCCACTCCATCGTGAACTATCCATCCGTCTGACCGATTCCGTTGATTTCAAATTTGGCAATATTACTTACGAAATTAGGTAATTATCTTATCTAAATTTGATTCGGATATTTTATTGCCTAAAACATGTTAGAGCTTACTACCTAATTCGCAATTGCACACTGATTTTTTATTTCATCTATAAGGTTTTAGATAGAATAATTAATCATGTGGGAATAAAATTGATATCTTGATCTTTAAGGCTTAAGATCAATTAATCGATTTTATTAGCGAAATAATTAAGTTTGGTCTAGATATTGTTCCCTGATTCGAATGATGTATGATATCTTTCATGATTCTGAATGGCTTAGTGCTTGTCTAGTCTTGATTCCTGAAATATGTTTGAGTTAGATTAGGGTCATATTAGAATATCGCATGCTTTATGATAATTTGCATATGTAGACTAAGCATTTTATTTATTCTGAATTTTTGAAATAAAAAATACCAAAAACATAAATTTAGGATGCTAGATTTTTGTTTCATTAATTTAAATTGCATGTTTAATTATTTGACAATTTTAATTTCGAATTTTATTAAAAAAAATTAAAATTAGGGCATTCTTTGCACGTCATTGCATGTTAGGATAAAATTGCACATAATTTAATTCTAGATAATATTTTTTAATTTATTATAAGTTTAGATAAATTCTTTAGATAGATTGCATCTTAGGTTAGGGATTACCAAGTTAAGCTAACATTCTAGTGAAAATTAAGATTTGGCCTAACCTAATTCTTAATATAAATTGGATGATATCTTAATCTAGATAGATAATTTTTGCATTTTTCTAATCTTGAATTTCATGCAAAATACTAAAAATCATTAGGATAGATTGCATGCTTATTGAGAAAACACAAAAATATCACATTTGCGACATATAGTTTATGTTATATTGTTATGTCATATCATTTCGTGTTAGACTAATAGCATGCATTGCATAAAGCATGATTCTCTTTACATAACTGAAAATAAAAATTAAGTGATTGCGTGTTAATTATAAATCATATCTACGATTGTTGATATGAATTATGATCTAACATTGCAAATGCTTTCGTTGCAATAAGGTAAGTCTTGCAATTTATTTATTGCTTTATTTGGGTGTTAAATTGGTAGTTTGTGTACCGCATGATCACCTCATATGTTAGGGAAGTGAATTAAAATTAATTCAAGCTGTTTGCAAAATATTTTTTCAAAATAAAAGAGAAATGTACCGAAAGGGCATTGGAAAAGTCTAGGGTAACCAAGTTCCCATATCCAAAGTCTCTGGTTCATAACTTAGGTATCTAATCGACCTGCCGTAAACTCATTAGTGGCGACTCCTAACTAATAATCTTTTGCATGCTAAATACTTAAACCTAAGTCGCGAATTAGTATGGGCTTGGGAAAACCCGAGCTAAGTTTAGACTTAGTAGTTCATTAGCCAAACCCTAGGTGGTGCACTCGAGGTTAGGTTGCGACAGTGCCTTCGGTTTTCTTTATTCTTGATGTGTAGGTTAGATTAAGTTATTAAGGTTTCATTTGCCAGTCAAAACATGGTTTATGAAAATCCAAGTCTCATTTTTTTTTTTTTTTTCATTTTAGTGGCACTATTTTCATTTGTGAATCAATATAGTCAAATTATGGATATAAACTTGTAATAGTAAGAAGAACCAAAAAAAAAAAAAAACCAAAGAAGGAAAACTTGAAAACCCAACCAGGACCAACTTGACCTATATTTTTGGCTTAGGTCATTGCAGTTCAAACATATATCTCTCATGATTCGGGTCAGGTTGCATGGAATCCCAACTCGACTGATGAAAATGTCGGCAATGTCAATTTTTTAAAAAGGGTAAATGCACTGAAAGTCCTAAAATTTATTATAAAAATATAATTAAAATCTTAAAACTTTTAAAAAAGTGTATTCAAATCAGAAAACTTATCAAGTCGATTTAATCAAGTTCTTCCATTAGTTTTATTCGATTAGGCTAATAGAAGATAATGACGTGGCATTTTTAAAATTTTCTCAGGACGTGGTGGTTCAATTTAACGTAAAATTTATAACGTGAAATTCGAGTCATGCAAATTAAGAAGATTCAATAAAATATGTCGAAAAACAGAAAAAAAAAATTAAAAAAAAAGTGGTGGTTCAGTAGGACTCAGCCTATTTGACCGTGGTGGGCCTGGGTGGCACTGGCCCGTTATCCTTCCACTGTCGAGAGCGGGAGGTCTTCGCTGCTCTGTGAAGCCAGCCTGACGCGGACCCCTCCACTTCAAGACCCACGTCGTCCGGGCCTTCGCCCGGACCGCATGGTTCAACTCTCGACTTGGAATGGGCGGGCCAGCAAGTAGCCACATCAGACCCGGCCTAATGGATCCGGGACCACGTTCCACCACATTGATGCCCCCACTCGGGTCACAAGCCCTCGTTACAGAGCTCGGCGAGCGTACCTCACGTGCGCGGAGCCTATTAACTGTGTTTTATTTTTTGGAATCTCCGATGTGGGATAAGTGGGCTTCTTCATCTTCTGTCATTTGACGAAGCGCAAAACATCGCGAGAGAGTGGCTGTGCCGTCGGCCAAAGGAGAAATGTGGCGGTGAGGGCCGTCACGAATGAGTTTTCCTCTACGCGGACGTGACGAAGGATGCGACGAAAAGGCAGTGCTGGGGTGAGAATTCGTCCCGTGAACAAGCTTTGAGCAAAGAGAGCTTTTTTGGTATGAGTGGAGGAGGAGAACAGCTATTCAAGTCCTTATTCTGGACTGGATCCTGTGAGACTTTTTCATTACTCAAATGCTGACTGGGGCGGAGATCCTGATTTGAGGAGAGATCAATTTCAGGATTTTGTGTCTTCTTTGCTGTCTTATGCTTGTGTTGGCATATTCTAATAGGAATTAGCCATATTGGAAATAGCCAGCAAAGCCAGCATCTAGGATTCTGTAATCACTTCTGTATTTGGTCTATATTTAACTCGGTTCTGTCCTTGTGTTCTAACCCCTTGCGCATCGGAACCGACGAGTGCATTTCATGATGAACTGTGGGTGGGAAAAACAAAGAGTTTTGCTGCATTCGATTGTTTTCAATGTCATATGCATGATCAGATGTTCCATTAAACGGAATCGTAGCCAACGGCATGGATTCCTGTCTGGTTAAGGCATGGGCCCAGGAGAATTTCTTTTCACACGACTAATCTTTCAACACTCACCAGCCATTGAACTGTCTTTATTGTAGATTGCGCTCTTAATAGCCGAGACCGAACTCGACTGCACAGTTTCACCATTTTTGGCTGGATTGTCGGCAAGGTCTCGAAAAAAATATTGGTGTAGAATACTTATACCTTTCTATATTTTAATGGCAACATTAGTTCTCATTTTCATCTTAAATTTAATGTAGAGTTGTCAACTAGTCATGGAGCCATGATTTCTCTTAATGAGTGACGAAGTTGGAGATTGGTACTTGTTTAACCAATTTTTTTGTTCTTATTGTGAGTTTACTTCTTCATATTGTGTATTAGAAGTATTTAAAAATTGTTGTTTATTCATTTTCTTTTGGCACCTTAGTTGAGCAAAGATTGATCGTTTGCTTTTATTTCTCCCCTTTCTTTGTCGTCTTGACTACAAAGTTCGTGTTTTTTGGACAATGCTAAAATAAATTTGTAGTTCGACTTGTTTAAGGACTGGACTAAGTTTGGGATGGCTGTGGAATGTGATATTTGTAGCTTTTGAGACAAAGACGTGGTTTTCTTTTTAATTGTCCTCCCTAAGATTTTTAGTTATGTTATAAGTAAGAAAATTTTACTTGAGTTTTTCTTTTTTTTCAAAGTAATATACAATCATGTTTAAATTTTACTAGTGCCTTTGGTTTTCTTTATTCTTGATGTGTAGGTTAGATTAAGTTATTCAGGTTTCATTTGCCAGTCAAAACATCAATGATGGTTTATGAAAATCCAAGTGTCTCATTTTTTTTTTCTTTTTAGTAGCGCTATTTTCATTTGTGAATCAATATAGTCAAATTATGGATATAAACTTGTAATAGTAAGAACAAAAAAAAAAAAGAAAAAAAAAAGAAAAAAGAAGAAGGAAAACTTGAAAACCCAACCAGACCAACTCGACCTATGTTTTTGGCTCAGGTCATTGCGGTTCAAACACACATCTCTTATGATTCGGGTCAGGTTGCATGGAATCCCAACCCGACTGGAACCGCATATGACTAGAGCCAAAAACATGGGTCAGGTCAAGTTTCCCTCCTTTTTTAATTTTTGTTCATGCTATTACAAGCTTATATCCAGAATTTGATGTGCTGGTTCATGAATAAAAATAGCACTACCCTTAAAAAGAAGACGATTGGGATTTTCACAAATTTACCGACTGATAAATGAAACCTGAATAACTTTATCTAATCATATAAATTAAGAACAAATAAAACCAAAAGCGTCAGTAAAATTTAAGTATAATTGTAAAACACTCCTGAAAGCACAAAAAAGGCAAGTAAAATTATCTTGCTTTTGAGATGATAAACAATAAAAAAATAAAACCATTTCCTTGTTTCAAAAGGTACAAACATTATATCCCACCAACATCCCACACTTAGTCCAGTTCTTGAACAAGTTGAACTATAAATTAATTTAGCATTGTAAAAAAAAAAAAAAAAACACTGAGCTTTTAGCCAAGACACTATAAAGGGGAAGAAATAAAGCAAACAATCAAGATTTTTATTTCAACAGCAAAAAAATCAATCTATCAACTAAGATCAACTTGCAAAAAGGAAATGAAGAAGATAGCAATCAATTAAATGTCTAATGTAGAATATGAAGAAGTAAATTCATAATAAGAGAAAAAAAATTGCTTAATAAGTATCGATCTCCAACTTCGTCAATCATCAAGAGAAATCAATATCAAGTTTGGCTCAACAGTTGTAGTTGGCAACTCTGCACTAAATTTACGATGAAAATGAGACATAATGTATCCATTGAAATATAGAAGGGTATAAATTTTCTATAACAATATTTTTCACATGACTAAAAATTTCTAGTTTTTCTAAGCCCTCCTCAATCAAGAGTGAAAGTGGCGAGAGTTAAGTCTCATTTTCCAATATTGAATTCCTAGGTCATTTGAGAATGCATTAGCCACCATGATAAAAAAAGAAAAACGCTTTGAACCTGCTAATCAGTCAAGCATTTTTTTAAACTATTTTTCTTATTATTTCAGCAAAAATGACCTAGAATTTGACAAAAATTAAATATTTTTTCTAAAACTTCCAATCGGCATCAATAAAATGAGCAATGACATATATATAACTCAAATTTTGAAAAGAAATCCATATTTCTATTGCAAAACAAACTCTAGGATGTCTTGGAGAAATATATATTCAATTTACATCATTCCTCCACATATAACATAACTTGTAACATTCATGCCTCAACAAGTTATGTGATGTGATTAAGATGTTTAACTAGATTCTATTCACAAATCGCCGAAATCCTTATGTTCTATTAACTTGAAAGACAATTCACCAATAATATAAGTGGTCGCTAAATCTTTTCTAAACCCCAATAGGTTAACTTGAGACACTTTTTTTTACACCTTTTCTCAATGTTTGTATATGGGTATTTCTCTCTTCTAGCTAAATCACGATGCATCAAACTGATCCTTTAACTGCTAGCATGGCTGATATGGACTCTACAATACAAACATTCAGCCTTTTCTTGATCAAGGATCATTTTAGAGTGTTCCTGCACTACACATCTCATTTTTTATCTATAACACTAGAATCGCTTGTCGAAGACAACTATTTATGCTGCTTAGAACCTGCAAATTATTATTATTAATAAGAAATTTACGGAGACCTATTACAACTATTCAAAGAGGCAGATTTCATGAGCGCATGAGGAATATGGAAAGCAGAAAAAGGAGGCAAGTCCAAACATAACCAACAAGCACGAGACAAATATTTCTTAGATAAAATATGAGTCTTTCAAGAGAATATAAAACGTGTGCAAAGAGTCAATTATAAAAGCATATCAACCAGTCAATAATATGAAACTCAAGAGACATGCACAACCAAAAGGCACATGGTACACAGTTTGTTGTGGCCTAAAGAAAATCTAGCACATTATTTTGTTTTGTTTTATATTTCGAATAAAGTAGCCAAGCATCTAGCACGTAGAAATGGCTGGAATATTCCATTAAATTTAACAGGTAGATACATACATATGAAAAACATCTGTAGTTTATCCATGTAATTACATATTAGACATAAATCTCTTTTAACTAAACCCCATGATATGCCTAGCCTCGTGTGTTAGGAATCATCTCTTTTAATAATATGTAGACTATTTAAATTTGGGAGAATTACCAAAAAAGTCATAAACCTATTGCAATTGTGCCAATTCAGTCATAATTTTTTTTTTGACTAATTTAATCCTAAACCTTTTATAATAGTGCCAATTCAGTTCATCCGGCCAAAATTGGCTGACCGGCGCTAACGTGGACACCGGCGGGGGACAGCCGGCCGGCGAACGCTAATGTGGCGATTTTTAAATAGTTTTTAATATTTTTTCGAATTTTTTAATATACTTTTTAAAATTTTTAATTCTTTTTTTTTTTTTTTTTCTCACCTTCTTCTTCCTTTGGTCAGTGAGGTTAGCCTCGTCGTCTACTGGCGAGGATTGCCCCCGCCAGCCGGAGGCGAGGGCCGGTGAGGTTGGCAAGGGTGAGGCCTCGCCAGATCCGGCGAGCTTGTTCCTCGCCAAGGCTGGGCGAGGCTGCCGTCGCCAAGGGTTGCGGTGGAGGCGGGGAGGGAGAGGATGATGAGGAGAAGGAGGAGGTAGCGAAGTGGCTGCGGAGATGCGAAGAGGGGCGCTGCCCTGCCGGATCTGGCAAGGGCCAAGCTCGCCGGATCTGGCGAGGAGCCTCGCTGGCCACTAGCGAGCTTGGCCCTCGCCAAGGCTGGGCGAGGCTGTCGTCGCCAAGGGCTGCGGGGGAGACGGGGAGGGAGAGGATGATGAGGAGGAGGAGGAGGTGGTGGAGATGCGAAGAGGGGCGCTGCCCTACCGGATCTGGCGAGGCTCGACCTCGCCCAACTTTGGCAAGGGCCGAGCTCGCCGGATCTGGCGAGGAGTGTCACCGGCCATTGGCGAGGTCGATCCTCGCCTAGCTAGGGTGAGGCCCCTCCAATGGCCGGCGAGGCTAACCTCGCCGGATCTGGCGGGGCCTTGCCCTCGCCAGTGGTTGGCAGGGTTGACCTTGCCGACCCTCATCTCTGGTTGGCGAGGGTGAGCCTTGCTGGCCCTCGCCTCTGGCCGGTGCCGGCCGGCTAGAGAAAGAAGAACGTGAGAAAAAAAAACGAAAAAAAGAATTAAAAAATTAAAAAATATATTAAAAATTCGAAAAATATAAAAAAAATATTAAAAAATTGCCACATCGGCGTTCACACGGGCCGGTTGTCCCCGCGGTGTTCACGTCGGTGCCGGCCAGCTAATTTTGGCAGGATGGACTGAATTGTCACAATTATAAAAGGTTTAGGACTAAATTGGCAAAAAAAAAAGTTTAGAACCGAATTGGCACAATTATAATAAATTTAGGACTTTTTTGATAATTCTCTCATTTAAATTTAGAATGTTTACAGTGCATGTCTCACCCGTTTAGGAAACTCTCTAAATCTTAGTCACATGAGACATATTGTCTAAAATAACGATAAGAGAATCCATAACCAAAGTGTAAATATCGTCTTCTGAAGTTGAGACTAGCTACTAGCCCATTGCTTCATGTTCTTCTACTTCTCTTAAAATTTGAATGAAATGCCACCCGCAAAAGGTATCTTTTATCATTTTAAAATGTTTCACCAAGGCATCGGAGCCATGCCAACTTTGCCCAACCCTCATACTTACTACTTTAGTATATTCATATATGACATTGAGAGACCGAAGGACTTGAACAGACGATAACCATAGAGATGTTTATATATCAATAAAGAACCTATAGAAAAGAAAGTTGAACAGAGACGACCAAATTAAAGCAGGCTTCCTTGAAGCCTTCATATTTGGCTAATATGATCACTCCTCCTCTAGAGCCTTAAAAGCAATACCACAAACACCAAACACTTAATTATGAGCATAAGTAATAAAAAAAAAAAATTCGAACTTCTGCACCTAAGAAAAAAAAAACAACGGGAGAAATTAGGCCTCTTACTTCGATTGTTTACTAACACCCACTAACAGCCAAGTTAGTGGACTTGACGACCGTATTTGACAGGAAGGATGGAGTTGTCGACGGCGGTGGAGTCGACAAGGAGGACGGAATTGACGGTGGTGAAGTCGATGAGGAGGATGGGGTCAGAGTTGATGGTGGTAGAGTCGACAAGGAGGACGAAGTCGCAATTTCAACTTCTAGAGAAGAGAGCGTAGTAGGGCTTGAAGTGTATTTTACCTGAGCAGTGGGATCAAGTTTTTTTATTGAACATCGCATTATGTTTTGTTTAAAGCCCTAATATTAAAGTGTTTCGGTTCGGTTGAGGCTTATACCCAAATTGAAACCATTGAAATACCCGTGGTAAACTGTTACTAGAACATGAAGAATACCGGCCCAAAAACACTTGAAAAAATTGGGTTGGGTAGGGTATGGTCGGGCATTGTTGACAGCCCTCCTTTTAGTTACTAGCCCTTATAAAAATTTGAAGCGACTTACAATGCTATTGGTGAATTACTAAGTATTAATGGAGTCACAACCATATTATTATATATAGCAACTTACCTTTTTCTTCTGAAAGGGAAAAGTCATAGGTTTATGATTATTTCTTAAAAGGTGGGCTATTGTGCTTGATTGAATGCAAGCTCCTCCAAGTCCATATCTTACGCGACGTTGGGATATTCGATGTTAAGTCAAAATGACATTATAAGCATTTTCAAATGGGAAGTTGTCACTAAGCTAGTCGGTTAGAAATCAAGTGAAACATGAGAATATACCCCACTTTCTATGCAACCAAAGAATTTAGGGGGGGACTTGATTATAATTAATCTACTAATGCATTTTCGGTACCTAAACTAAAATGTTTGAGTAGCATTCTCGTTAACTATGAGTCTTGAGGTTCTATTCCTAACTAGGTTAAAAGGGAAAACAACAATTAATATAATGTAATAATCGAAATGGAAATATGCTAAAAATTACCTAAGACTTATTTTTAAAAATAGTCAAAACCCTATTATAAAGCTTTAAAACTTGTTAAATTTTGAGTGCAAATATATATATTTTTTTTGAATATTTTCACAATTCTTGAAAGAAAACTACTCAAAATCTAATTTCTAAGCTTTTTGAATTTTTAAAATATATATTTTTGAAAAAAATTCAGTTTGAAAATAGGGAACCGGGCCCGATCTCCAGATCCAGTCCGGGTTGGGACCGACCTGGGACCACCGGCCCGAGTCACAAGACTCCATGCCCTCGGCCGAACTGGGCCTGGTGCGTAGGCCCAGTCCGGCCCAACATGCAGCCTACCCTAAAAATAAACCTGCACGGACTGAGCCTGGCCCAAAGAAAGACGAAATAAACCCAGGCCGGCCCACTACCCTACTCAAACACAGACACGACCGGCCCAACGGTCAAACCCACGAACCGAGCCCAAAAAACCTAGAAACAAATTTCGGCCCAGCCATGGCCCGACTTCGGCCAGCCCTTGGTTTTCCAGCCCCTACAGCCGGCCAGTCCGCCCCCCTTCGCAGCCGAGCAGACATGGTGACGCAGCCAAGGAGCCGGCCGGCCGTCCATCCGGCCAGGTTGCGCTCGTCCCGCGTCTGGTCGGCCCGACCCCGCGCAGACTCCGGCGGCCGTGGGCAGTGCAAGCAAAGAATGCTCAAACGACGTCCAAAAGCGCAGAAGCAAGCCGAGATCAGAGCAAACAACTACGGATCTAACCCAGGCATTTCAACAAACGGGGGTGCAACGCTGACTGGAGGATCGCTGGCTCAAACCGGGACTCTAATCGACGCCGAGATTCTCGGCTAGTGACACGCAAAAACCGAAGGCAACAGAACACGGGACCGACGGGGCCGGAATTCGCGTGAGCCAGACGGCGATGAATCCAGCCGAAAGGGGGCGAGCAAAAGGGGCAAAAAGGGGGGTTGGCCATGAGATCCCTACCCGGCTCGGCGACGGCGAATGGATGACGAGCCCGACGGACTGGGCTACGTCCGGTCGTCTTGCACGCCTCCGAGCCGGGATCCTCGGGAAATCGACTCCTCGCAAAAGAAACGACCGGGTCTTACCACACGCTCGACGCGAGGAAGATGGAAACGTCGACGGGGATCGCCGGCCGGGACTTACGCGCGGCCACCACCGGAAGGCGCCCTTTCGCTCTCGGACCTCTTCGTTCTCTCTTTCTCAACCTCTCGGCTCACTCTCCTCTCCTCTCCCTCTCTCGACCTCTTTCTTGCTCTCCCCGATCCCCCATTAAATTCCGCCCGGCAGGCGCGCATGGCCTCTGCCACCGCCGGCCCGCCCCCTGCCCCTCCTTCGGCGTACTGTGTCCTCTGTTGCAGAGGCGTGAACAGCGTGAAGGGAGGAAGGTGAGCAGCGCACGGGCCGGGCCGGAGGGCAAGAGAAAAGAAATGGGCCGGCCCAGCCTGGAGGAAAAGAGAAGCAGAAAAAGGGAACAGCCCCGGCCCGGTTTCGCTTTTCCTTTTTTTAATAATAAATAAAAAATATTTTAAAATAAATTTTAAAAAATTGTATTACTATTTGCTCGTCTACGCAACCCAACCGCTTGTTTTTGTTGTTTCTATTTTTTTTACGACTCAACTGTTTTTTTTTTTCTTTTTTATTGAATTGACTCACTTGGTTGACAAAATCAGATATCGACAATTATGTAACCAAAATTTAGGTTGACACAATATATAAAAGAAAAGTATTGGACAAATATACTGAAAATCTTAAAATTTATCACGAAAATGCAATTTAATTTTAAAATTTTCAAAAAATATAATTTAATTCTAAAAGTTATCGAATTTGTGCAATTAAATCTTTTCGTTAATATCCTCCAATTTGACTAACGGAAAATAATGACATGAATTTTTTTAATTATTTTTTTGTATCCTACGTTATATTTACGTGGCTAAAATGACATCGTTTTTGTTCTAAATATAATTTTTCAATTCAAAATAATATTTAAGTTATATAAAAAAAACCAAAGTTTAAAAAAAATGAAAAAGCCTTTGCCTGAGTTTTCCCTTTTTCCCTTTTTTTTAATAAGCATTTTTCACTATAGGAAAACCCAGAAACAAATATCTATTAAAAATCGTAAAGAAAATGCGAGAAGCATTTTAAATTATCTCACCGAAGGATATGGTTAAGGTCGTTCTCTCTTTTTACATTTTTTTCGATCAATTTAACCTCTCTGTTTTTCTTTCCCAAATCCGGACTTAGGGTAATTTGTCTATATATATATGTAATTAAGAAATTTAAAATAGAGACGGAATAATAGCTGTGGCTTGGACGTCCCTCGCAATTTTCCTTTTCCTAATATGTAGTCAATCATTTCCATTTTCTCGAAAACAACGTATACAACTATTTAATTTTTCAAGAGTTCAAATACTCCCATTTCACCTAAAGAATTCGATATGATTTTTTCCCTTAAGCGAAGGACGTAATAGTTCACGTATTTCGACGTTTCGCAATTGAAGTAGTTCGGCGTAATATCCCGCACAACGCGTTCCCAGCGAGAGCTTCTTGATATATCCAAAAGGCCATCCCACCACTGGCGCGACCAAAGCGCGCCACGTGTCCCTCAACATCAGCCCACGTAGCCACGTCACCACCGCCATGCACGCCTCCGTGGCCGCCGCCCGCTCCTCCACTCTCTTATAAACTCCGCCATCAAAACCTCATCGGCCATCCGTCGTCACTTTCGCTGGAAGAGAGAGCGAGGGAAGAGGGTGAAAGGAAAGAGAAAGAAAAGAGGAAGAAATGGCGTCGAGCGACCAGCCGCCGGGGCCGTCGCCGCCGACGGCGGAGGGGGAGAAGACGCCGGGGAAGGGGATCACGATGGGGCAGATCATGCTGGACGCCGGGGCGGGGATGCTGCAGTCGCTGAAGCCGGTGAAGCAGATCAACCAGCACGTCTGCACCTTCGCCCTCTACGCCCACGACCCCGGCCGCCAGATCGAGACCCACCACTTCGTCGCCCGCCTCAACCAGGACTTCCTCCAGTGCGCCGTCTACGACACCGACTCCGCCTCCGGCCGCCTCATCGGTACGGTCACCCGACTTCCACCAGTTAGTTGTTCCTCGTGCATGAACCGGTCGGGCTGCCCGACGAACTTAAAATTAGTGCATCAAACGAATTCTCACAAACTTTGCAAAAATATATTGGGTTTGAAATGATTGACGTCGATCATACGATGTAGCTATGTCTTTACCTAGATGGCCTAGGTTTCGCCTATTGTTTACCTCTGAAAGTTTGAGATGTGGTTGGTGTGAGTTTGAGATTGAGAGACATGAGGCTAAACTTTTACCTACTCTTCAAGTATATATAACAAAAAAAATTCATTCTCCCATTTGCGAAATTGCCCACTTTCGAAAAAAGGAAATAAGAAAATTCTGACGTCGGCTGATGGTGCGCATAGAATTGACAAAAATCCCGTTTTAGTTGAGCTCACATGAATCGGGTGTGTGGCACAGCCCCACGTCGATTTGTTGCCGCTGGAGAGTACCGTCGTACTCGTGTTTAGATATGTCATACTCGGTAACTTACCAACTTCTCTTCACTGGTAAATCCAAACGATGACGATGCTTATACACGTCTATTGAAATGCTTACTTATTGTGCAGGGGTGGAGTACATAGTGTCCGACAAGATATTTGAATCTCTTCCTCCAGACGAGCAGAAGCTCTGGCATTCCCATGCTTACGAGGTAGTATGTTGTTTTACTTTTTTTTTTGTCTTTTTTCAGGAGCCGTTCGTATCTTGAATTCATTCTTTTACTATGCTTTGCAGATCAAATCTGGTCTATGGGTTAATCCTCGGGTCCCTGAAATTGTAGAAAAGCCAGAGCTCGAGAATCTGGCCAAGACCTATGGCAAATTCTGGTGCACATGGCAGATCGACAGAGGTAATTTGAATTTGTCTAATGTTGGACAGTGCCTGGTTGGATGTTCTGTGGTAGATCTGGTCTCTATGACATTGGTCTTTAACTCTGTTCACACTAAGCGGAACATTTTTCGTGGCGGAGCTCAGGCGATAAGCTGCCGCTGGGCGCACCGGCCTTGATGATGTCGCCCCAGGGCGTGAACCTCGGGAGGGTGAGGCCGGACTTGGTCCAAACGAGAGACGACAAGTACAACATATCGACCGATGCCCTCAGGGCCTCGAGGCTGGAGATCGAGGAGCCGGAGTGGATCAATCCACAGGCCGACTATTGGAAGCAGCACGGCAAGGGCTTCGCGATCGACATCAATCAAACCGAGATGAAGAAAATCACGCCCTTCCCGTGAGAATCTGGGGTCGAATTAGAGTAATAAATGTCACGTATATATAAATAGTCCTTTGTTTCTGGGGATGTGAATTTACAGTTATGGATATGTTGAATGTGAGTATGTAGATGTTTTCTAATTCCTCTTGGAATTTGGTGTACTGGGCTGTGAAGCTCTCTCTGTTCAGATAAGAGTATTTACGAGATTCGACCTGACTTTCTTAGGAATGTGCCAATCCTAATCAAAGTGGGAAAAGTCAGGGAAATTATATAAAAATATAAATTTAAGACAGTAACTAAGTAAGATGAGAGAAAGAGGTGGTGATGAAACTATGTTAATTTTGGTCTATAATCTCTAAAAATAGTTGGTAAATATAGGGAGTTTGCTAAGAGTTAGTAAATTCGATATTTTTTTTTGTAAGTTATGCAACTAATACTAAGTTGATAATTTCTATACTTAAAAAAAAAGGAATTTTACAAAAGATACCTACATGTCATATTTCACCGGTCTCTCTCTTTTTTTTTTTAATTATTTTTTTGCCCACTTTTTTGACGCCTACCGCCACATTAAACTTTAATACGAAACGATAGAAATCGATCACTGTAGCACTGCAATAGAAAATTTAAATATGGACACGTCAGGAAATGGAATTAGAGATTTTACGGGGAAGAGCAAAGAAAACTATACCATGATAGTTCATCAGAAAAAACACCAAATGCTATGGCAAATTTACCGGAAAAAGGAAAGGAAGAAAATCAGAAAATTCTCGATTTTAAGATCTCACTAAGTGCGAGATATCGGTAGGATGGAGAACTTGATCGGTACGCTCTCCTCGCAAATATTTCATTGATGGCTTCCGGGGGTGGTGGAATCCATCGAAAAATGCAACGCACTCCGATTGTCGGCACGGCGTCGACGCCTCAAGGCACCCGCCGGTTTCGCTGCCGGGGAAAAAGACGAGTGAAAATGAAGCTTTACAAACTTGTCCGGCAAATGTACATGCCATGCACCTTTCTCAGATAGTAACTACTGTACCACTGGGGGAAATCGTCCCTGGAGCCCGACGCCATCGCAATAATGTTTGCGTATATGAACTTCGCTTTGGGCGATTGTCCGTTGAGCTCGTCGAAGAGCTGTTTGAGTTTGTCGTTAAAGATCTGCACCGCACTGTTCATTTGGTCCCGCAGGTGTCGTTGCCAGTTGCCGGATTTCACAATCGCGAAGGGCCTGCAGGGCCTCACTCCGTAGCCGTGCAAAGTCTAAAGAGCCGGAAGAAAAACGATTCAATTGCAGGGACAAGCTCACATCCAGAATCATTAGTTCATCGCCCTCAAATTGCATCGAGAAAGGACTAGAAACTTTACGGGACAAGCATGGAATGAAAGTCCCCGTCCGTCCGCTAACGACTTACACCGTGACATGGACCGCTCCTCAACTGGTTTAGGGCAAGAAAAGGTCCCCAAAAATGACCCAAAAGTTCACTGTTTTTTACCTCTAATTGCAAGGTGAATTGGCCAATGAGAAGCAAGGCGAACTGTTCCGGAGTGCACTCCTCCCCACTTCCGTTGCCGGAGGGGAAGTAATTGTTGATGTAGTCGTCATTTTCCACTCCGACGCTGTACAAGCGGCTTTTCAACAGCCGCCCGGTCTTGCTTGGATCTCTGAGAGAGGATTTGATGGAATTTATCACATTCCGGTGATTCTTGAGCTGCTTATAGAGGCTGGTATGATCGCCGTGTAAATAAAACACAGACATTTTTTGCCACAAAAACGCTTCAAGAGTTTCCGAAATGGACATTTACAGTATATCTACACGCCCCGTGTGGTTGTTTATTACCAGGTTCGATCTTGTGTCGTCGCGGATGCCAGATGAAGCTGATGCATAGTTCATGCCTCTCAGTAAGCTGGACCTTCTCGCGGTCGCGTGGGATGAAATAAAATCCGTGAAGCCTAGGGATTGAGCTGAACAATTTTGGGAAGCCTCTTTTTTTTTTTTTTGGGTTGAACCAAAGACAAGTATGTTACTAACACTAATCATCCTAAGACTAAGACTTTAAGTTTCGCGTTGCATGTTGTGGATCGTAAATTGAATCCATATGATCGTGCAACTTTGCAGAAAAACTTGGACCAAATTAAGAAAAAGAATCAAGGAAAAACATCATATGAATGTTAAAGTAACAAAAATTGCACCAAAAAAGGGCAAGTGAAGAGAGAAAGAGAGACTGATGAAATCGACCATGGTTTGACTATTGGTGAACCGCCCCGAGGGTCCGACGCCAGGAAGTTCGACCCTGTATGGCGGGAAATTGGCTTCCACCGCGGTGTTGAGTATGATATTATTACCATTATCTGTTCATGAATCTCCAAAAATGAAATAGCAGGGGACCATGGGGTCCTCGTGGGCCGCACTGAGAAAGCTTGAGATGGCATATGTCAAGAGCAGGAGCAACATTATATCAGAAGCCATGAAAGGAAGAATCATGAAGGAATCAAGGAAACAGAAACCCTAAATGATTAATATGTAGATGAGAACAACCGAAGGCCATGCTTGCATGTTATATAGAGCGCAGGGAGAGAGAAGAGAGGTGAGATATGAGATTACACATGCACAATAAGTTACAACATATCACTAGAATGTGCCTCAACTTCACCCGTGCGATGTGATCAGATTTTAGGGTTTACTGCCAACATCAATTATTCATTAATTATCTGCTCTTCAATCAATGTGGATCTTGTGATTGATCTAACTCAAAACGGCTCCATCAGCATCACGGGTATACAATGATCAATCCAAGTAGCAAGTATTTGCCTATACCTAGTACACATGAGCCCTACTTAGATTAATCATTGGATCATATGCATCTCACATGAGACTCATCTTATCTAATGGTACTAACCATCCAATACCATCATAATAATATGGCTAAAATTGGAAGAATCCATTTTGTAACTATGAGGATATATGGCTAACGCAGGCCTTTCCAATTATGTGCATGTCTATGACTTGATTGATTGGAGATCATCTTACAAGTTCAGTCAACTCCAATTGATTGGCCACCCGCCGAAAAAAGCATAAAAATGCATATCTTAGGCTTCATTTGTTTAGTGGAAAATAAATGATTTGAAAAACATTTTTCTAAAAATGATTATTTGTATCACTTAGAAAAATGAATTAACAAAAAATATTTTCATCAATTATGAAAATGTTTAGGCATAAACTATTAAAGGAAGAAACTCAAAAGCATAAGGTCGAATAGGTATGCTATCCCCAACTAATGGGCACCGCAAGCCATTTTTCAGGGATTGCCTCTTAGTTTCTTGACCTTTTATTCTTGAATCTGGACATTTGAGTTACAGATATTTTGATCCACAGGTTCCACAAGGTGGCCAGTGGAGAGCATACTAAAACCATACCATCTTACCGAGCTAACAACAAAGTTCTAATCATGAGAAACCATTTTGGGGGAAGAAGAAAAGAGATTTAAAAAGCCATGGAGATTTCACAATATTATGTCCGCCCTTCGAATACATAATACGTCGCCTTATATAGGCATGAACAAGCACCACGTGCTATGAATGGAAAACACACAAGGCTTTTAGATGACGAGTCTCTTTGAAGATGCTCTGCATGTTACATCGAGGCTAGAGACGAAAGATGCTAAAGCACTCCATCATGGACATTATAGAACAACATAGTACGGAAGATTCTAAAGCACTATACTCCAAGCACACACCAAGCACACATAGTATGAAAGATGCTAAAGCACTACACACCAAGCACACTACCCTATCTTATTACTGAATCCTTCTTCAATGTTGTCTGTTGAGTCGTATGAGCTGTCTCCATCCTTTGCTTTGGAAAAGGCGCGAATAAGGCTATCAATTTTCCACTCTGACAAAAGCTGATTAGCAATAGGGTCGTCAGGGAATCCTGATGAAGATGGACCATATGTTCATCTTTTCTTAAAGGGAGAGGATTAGTTTGTTTGGGGGTGTGACTAGTGGTACCAATTTTCAAAGGTGGTGGAAGCCAGCTATAAATACGTGGACAAGGATTCAGCTGAGTATGGGTCTTAGGCTAGTGGCTCACCCCATGGATCTTGGGAGGAAGAAGCAAGTGCTTCATCAAGGCTGGAATTGAGCTTTTCTCCATGGTATTCTCTAAAGGCTTGATGAATTTGGTGATTTCCTAGATTAATGTGTTGCCAGATAGTGTTACCTTCTTGCCAAATCTCTTGAGGAAGCACTTTTTTTGTGTTGGCACAAAATTCTTTAGAGTTCTTTGTACTCTTGCAGGGGTTGCTCAAGATTTTTAACATGTCACTAAAGAAAAACCTATTTCTTTCAAGTCGTATGTTCCCATTCAGCTCCTTCCATCCTAATCTACTATGCACATTCCCCTGATTGCATTCATAGACATTGATGCAAACTCCTCCGTCCTTGATCCAAAGCTTCAACTGAAGAATATCAGGAACCCATACCTAATATTTTACTTCGGCATCCGGAAACACTTTTTTCACCCAGCTAAGGAGTAAGCCCATTAAGATTTAGTTTTTTCCACAATGCACCATTATTACTTGAATTATTGGATCACCATTCCCATATCGAGACATCATCATCGGTTGGGATATTTTGTCCCAAATCCTGGATCTGAGAATTATGCCCACTGGGTTAAATTCTAAACGTAATTTCGAGAATTTGTGGAGACTAAAAGGCTCTATTTAATCCAGCTTGAAACCCTGGAGTCATGTGCTGAGAACCATTCAGAGTTTCTTAATAAATGTTTCAACCCTCTATGGAAAACTTTAGAGTTCTTGATTAGATTGCCCTTCAAGAAGAATGAAGATGTCAATCCAACTAGAGCAAGCCTCATAGGAATGAAACCTCCAAATCTCTAGTTGGCCCAGAAAGAATGCAAAGATTTTGTCCAATAAAGATTAATGAGCCCATAAACTCAGAATGGGCAAATGAAGCATTTTATGTAGAAAAATGGATTAAGCAAGTTAGAGACCAACATCTTAATTTATTCCATAAGGATGATAAGTTTTCCTCACCCAGCTAGAAAATTTTATTCTCCAGTTTGTCAAACACAAAGATTTACTCTAAGTTTGATCCGAAGGTAGGTTTTTGGCAACTTGAAGTCCACCTAGAAGATAAACATAAGATGGAATTTTGCATACCAAATCAACACTTCCGGTGGAAGGTTCTTCCTTTTGGATTAAAAATAGCATCCTCATTATTCCAATAGGCCATGTGCAAGATATTCCATCCAATCAATGCAAATGCATAGACAAGGTACTCAACAATTTGCTCATATCGTCAAGTAGCATGGTATTATGTTATCACAAAAAAAGATGAAGATTGCCTAGACAAGGATTGGATTTCTAGGTATGCAGCTCAAGGATGGGCCATTCGAACCAGGTGATCATATTGCAGAAGAACTGCTTAAATTTCCAAATGAGAATCTTTCTTACAAACAATCCAACAGTTCCTTGGAATTGTTAACTGCTTATATAAAATTGTATTGTGATATCTCTCATGGCTTTCTAAATCCCTTTTCTTCTTCCTCTACAATGGTTTCTCCTTATTAGGACTTTGTTGTTAGCTCGGTAAGATGGTATGATTTTAGTATGCTCTCCACTTGCAACCTTATGGAACTTGTGGATTAGAATATTTGAAACTCAAAGGTCTAGATTCAAGAGTAAAAGGTTGAGAAACTAAGAGGTAGTCTCTTGAGGAATGGCTTGTGGTGCCTGTTACTTGGGGATAGTACACCTATTTCGGCCTTATGCTTTTGAGCCGAATTATTTTAAGTGACATAAGCGATTATTTTCAAGGATTTTTTTTTTTCAAATCCACCATGAAAATATTTTGCAGTTAATTCTTGAATATGAATTTTTTAAAAGTTTTCATTTGAATGAGATTTTCATACATCTTCCATGAAATTTCTGGTATAAAAAGTTATATTGAAGTTTAAAGAATATACTTCCAAGAACCTTAGAAACCACCCTACTTCAAAAATTAGTGTGGAAGTTTAGGACATTTCCCTTAATCTTAACATAAGAGCAACATAGTAAATTTGTCTATTCATTAAAGTATGGGGGGTATATAATTTCATGACGAAGCAACTATAAAATCTGAAAACATACCAAAAAAAGAAAAAAGAAGAAAGAAGATGTTCTTGTCCATTGATTTCCTTCATGTCGAGAAAAGTGTCAACAAAACCTCAAGTTTCACAATGGATAGGAGAGACTCTTTTAAGATTTATAAGAAAGATCTGCATTGAAATGCCATAAATTTATAAGGTTGTTTTAATATTCCTTTTAGGAGTTTGTTTTGGGGAGAGTAGGCAATTTCATCACAAAACTATGTGATGGTCTATATTCCACCTTTGGACCCGAGCAGGTCCTTAAAAGGCTCCCCCAAGCCCATGTGGGGTTAACCACTGGGAGTCGGTTTATCCTAGGGACCGAAACACAAAACCCAAGGAACAAGCCCGGGCACGGGCAATGAAGGGACCCAGGGGACGGGACCCCTGGGTCAGCCGAGCCTGGCCTTGGCCCTGGCCCAAGTTCGGACCCGAGCAGGTCCTTAAAAGGCTCCCCCAAGCCCATGTGGGGTTAACCACTGGGAGTCGGTTTATCCTAGGGACCGAAACACAAAACCCAAGGAACAAGCCCGGGTGCGGGCAATGAAGGGACCCGGGGGACGGGACCCCTGGGTCAGCCGAGCCTAGCCCTGGCCCAAGTTCGGACCCGAGCAGGTCCTTAAAAGGCTCCCCCAAGCCCATGTGGGGTTAACCACTGGGAGTCGGTTTATCCTAGGGACTGAAACACAAAACCCAAGGAACAAGCCCGGGCGTGGGCAATGAAGGGACCCGGGGGATGGGACCCCTGGGTCAGCCGAGCCTGGCCCTGGCCCAAGTTCGGACCCGAGCAAGTCCTTAAAAGGCTCCCCCAAGCCCATGTGGGGTTAATCACTGGGAGTCGGTTTATCCTAGGGATCGAAACACAAAACCCAAGGAACAAGCTCGGGCGCGGGCAATGAAGGGACCCGGGGGACAGGATCCCTGGGTCAGCCGGGTGCCATAAATTTATAAGGTTGTTTTAATATTCCTTTTAGGAGTTTGTTTTGAGGAGAGTAGGCAATTTCATCACAAAACTATGTGATGGTCTATATTCCACCTTGGGTTTATTTATAAGCATATGTTTATCATGTAATTAAATTTTTTCGCTTTACGTATTTCCTAAAAGAGTTTAATCTCTTCCTCTTCTAATTTCTTCTCTATAGTTTTAACACATACATGTGTGACTTTTCTTTCGAGTTTGCTCAGAATTCAAAATTAATTTTCTATCAAGATCTTCACCTTTATTTCTTCCCCTCAAGGAAACGAGAGCAGATGAATCAATTCATTTTTTCTGTGACACGAACAAGCAAAGTGAGGGAATAAACAAAAACCCATTACACGGAATGCTAAATGGTAGTAGTTTAGAATTAGATTGACAGAAAAATGTATATATTTTGTACATCTCTAATGAAGAATACATTAGCCTATATATAGGCATTAGAGCTTAACTATCTAAAATAATAAAATATTAATTACATTAAAATCAAATCATAATCAATTAAGATAAATCTCCTAAGTATGTCTATATCTCTAACTTCGCCCCCAAACTCAAGGTGATTTGAAAGAAATGAACTTGAGTTTGGAGAAAGATCTAAAAAATGCCCAAGTGGATGTGCCTTGGTAAAGACATCAGCAGTCTGTTCGGTAGATGAAGTGGAGACAAGTCACGCAATGCCACGAAGGAGATGAGATCGAATAAAATGATAGTCTGTTTCATTATGCTTGGTTTGTCAAATGGAAAACGTCATTATGTGCCATTTATATAGTACTATGCTTATTGTAATGAATGATTGTTCCACTATGTTGACACACTCCTATGTCTTCTAATAGCCATCCCAGCCATAGTAACTCTGATGTCGTATATCAAGAGCTCGATATTATGCTTCTATACTAGATCAAGCAACAATAGTTTGTTTCTTGCTACGCTAAGAGATAAGTTAGGTGCCTAAAAAGAAACAATAGCTCATAGTGGAGCGATGATCTTGATGGTCACCAGCCCAATCAACATCAGATTAAGCTGTCAACTCCAAAGTAGATTGAGAGGAAAAGTGAAGGCTATTAAATAATGTACCCTTGATGTAGCGAAGAATTCGAAGTATTGCAGAAAAATGCGTCGTGCGAGGCATAGTTGTGTACTGACTAACAATATAAACAACATAGGCAATGTTAGGTCAAGTGAGAGTGAGATATATAAGACTGCCAACAAGCTATCGATAGAGCGTAGGATTTGAAAGAGGAGCCTCATTTTTTGCATCAAATTTGGCATTGGTCTCAATAGAAGTGGTAGGTATCTTGTTGTCAGTGAGTCCAGTTCAAGAGATAAGATTAGTGTGATATTTGTCTTGTGAAAGATACTAACCAAAGGAAATGGAATGAACCTCAAAGCCTAAAAAGTAGTCGAGTCGCTTGAGATCTTTCATTTCAAATTGTTGATTGAGATATTGCTTGAGTTTTGAAATGCCAATATGATCATCATCTGTAATAACCATGTTGTCCACATATAAGAGTAGCATAATATACCCACGAATTTCATGCATCAAACAAAATGAGCATTATCATAAGGACTGGATTTGAAGCCGAGAGATTTTGTGGTAAAACTAAGTTTGGAATACCATGCATGAGGAGCCTATTTCAAACCATATAATACTCTGTGTAATTGACACACTTTGTTGGAAGAATGAGTAGACACAGGAGGAGGCATCGGATAGATATCTTCAGTAAAATCATCGTTCAAAAATGCATTTTTAACAATTATCTGAAATAGAGACTAGTGCTTAACTGCAAAAATAACAAGAAGACTACGAATAGAAGTAAGACGTGCAACAAGGGTGAAAGTCTCTTCATAGTCAACTCTGTATTCCTCAGTAAAGCCTATCGCCACTAGTCAAGCTTTGTAATGATCCATAGTATCATTTGCCTTTGTCTTAACCTTATATACTCATTTACAACCTACAACATATTTACTAGGAGGTAAATCAATCAAATCCCATGTATGAGATTTATTTAAGGCTTTTAACTCGTTTGCCATTGCTTGCTGCCAAAGAGGATTAGTGTTGGCTTCTCTATATGTGCGAGGCTTAGAAAGAAAAGCAATGTTAGTTACGAAGTCAAATAGAAGGTTGACTTAATCTGGTGGAGCGATGGGACATAGGATGATGGAATGTCAGCTAGTGGTGAGTCTGCGGATGGAATAGACATGTTGGAAACCGCCGAGGTGGTATCACCAGTAGAACTAGCATCAATATTTGAAGGAGGAGGTGGAGGTAGATTTGGAGAGGAGGATTCACGAGTGAAGGGAGGTGTGGGGTCTTCCAGAAATAAATCCATGGAAGTATTAGTGAAGAAAGGAACATGAGGTGATGACTTGAAGGAATGAAGAGAAGAAAACATCTTGTGTTCCCAAAAGGTAACATGACAAGACAAATGAAGATGATTAGATATAGGATCCCAACATCTATAACCATTGTACTCAATGCCATACCCAAGGAAGCAACTTAAACGAGCACATGACTCTAACTTTGTGTGTTCATGTGGGAGAAGATGTATAAAGTAAGCACTACCAAAGACTTGAAGAAGATTGTAATTGGATACACTATCATACAAATGCGCATAAAGAGAAATGTTAACTATTATAGGTGACGGAGTACGATTAATGGTGTAATAGCAGTAAGACAAGCATATCCTCAAAATAGTTTTGGACAAGAAGCAGAGACTAAAAGAATACGTGTAATATATAAAATATGCCTATGTTTACGTTCTGCTCAACAATTTTGCTAGGAAGTCCTTGGAGAAGAACGATGAAAGATAGTAGCATTTTGGAAGAGAATTCTAATAAATTCGGTTTGTCTAAATTCCATGGCATTATCAATACGAAAAACCTTAATATCTTGAGAAAATTGTGCTTTTATCATGGCAACAAAATCACGGCAGGTATGAGTAAATTCATATTGATTTTTCATAAGATAAAGCCGTGTATAACTAGAATGATCATTCACAAAGATTACAAAATAGCGAGAACCTCCATTGTGGGAGTTGGAGATGGTCCCAAAATATTAGAGTGAAGAAGATCAAAAGGATTACGAGAGATAGATTCACTAAGATTGAAAGGCAGCATTTTTCCAATTGGCAAGGTAGGCAATTAAAATGTTTATTATCAACAGAACCTAAGTGACCATTTGAAATTAAGGCTTTTAATATAAAGGATGAAGTATGACCTAATCAAGAATGCCAAGTTTCAGATGACACTGGGGCTGCACAACTAGCAAAGGATTTAGGAATATTCAAGGAAACAAGCTCAAATAGGCGTCCCACTCTATTGCTTGTCCTAGTAGTCTGTCCCATCGGCGGATTATGCACATGACAACCATGGGAAGAGATGTGAACATCAAAGCCAAGTTCGCACAATTATCCAACTAAAATCAAATTTAGGGACAATTTGGGAACCATTAATGTATTAGGTAAGGATAATGTAGATGTTGAAATGTTTCTTGTTTGGCTAACTCTCATTTGAGAATTATCAACAGTGTAAATAGTAGGGACATGTGAATTGGATGATTTTGACTGAAACAAATCAGAATTTGAGGTCATATGATCGAAGTGAGCAGAGTCAAAATACACTGAATTAGAAGTACCTAAAGTGACAGACATAACAAAAGGAACAAAGAAGCTAGAAGTACTAAATTCTCGAATAATGGAATAAAGATCATCTAATGAAAGAGTGACGGACAATCCATTAGGAGAAGTCTTTACGGTAGTAGCAGTGGTAGATGAACTTGTATGTGGACCTCGATTTTGGGGTTGGTTAGCTGTCCCTATAAGTTGTGTAGGTCGTACTCGATGGTAATTGGACATTGAAACTTCTAATTCACCCATAATAGGAACTATATCACCTTCAACACAATAGATTGGACACGAAAATGTGAAGAAACTAGTACCTGGAGAGCTGATTTGGAGGAAATAAGGCCACAAATGAACACAGAACGTCAAAATAGCTTAGGAACTGGTTTGAGATGGCCTAGAACCGATCTAAAAATGCATGAACCGGTTAGAACCAATATGAAAAAGAGCTAAACCGGTCTGAAAGGGTCAAATCGATGAGAAATAACATCAAACCAGTCTAAATATGGTCGAACCAGTTAATATATGGTCAAACCAGTCTAGAAAGAACCAAATTGGTTCGAAATCCGCTTGAACCGATCTGGTCAACGAAGGTCAGCGCCGATCGATAAACTGACGTCATGAATGAAGTAAGCCATGTGGGAATGACTGGGCGATAGCAGGTATGTAGATCTCATGCCCGGAGAGCACTGGTGGTGCGTAGAACTTCCGACAGAGATGAGGTTGAGTTGGGTCGACTTGGTGGAGCTTCAAAAGGCTGATGGTGGTGGTACTTGGTGATTATGAGCAACGAAAATGGATAAAATAACTCCCAAAGGCTCGGCCCTGATGGTTCGCCGGAGGTGGTAGCCTAGGCGGCATGTGCTACATCATCCGGTCTCCATTCCTAACAGGATTTTTGGGTCTGACTCATTGGAGGACGGTGGTTCGTGGGTAGGTCTTGTTTTTTTTTTCTTTGAAATACCAAATGGAAGGCGCCAAATCAGCACATAACAGTGGCGGGTCTCCAGTTCCGAGACATGCCAGCACGTGAAGAGGATTTTGGCTTCCTTGGACAACAATCCTTATCTCCAAAATTAGCAGCGGAAGAGTCAATGGCTATGTAATTGAGGGTAAAATCAGAATGACGCGGTCAATGCGGCTGGTGGATGAACACTTTCTCAGAAAAGAATGGTTTTGATACCAAGTTGAGAATTGTATTGACAGAAAATGTAATATTTTATTACATCCCAAGAATACATGAGCCTACATATAGGTTTTAGAGCTTAACCATCTAAAGTAGCAAAATATTAATTACAAAGGATCACCCAAATTCTAGGGACAACACTCGTTCTGAAAAGAAAGAAAATTACAACCTTCTTTGATCTTAGGATGTCTTTTCTCTGTTTTTTTGGTCGGTTTGATCTTAGGATGTCACCAGGTGGTAGATATCAGTAGGATAAGCTTCTGTCGGGAGATAAGCTCGGTATGCTGTTGCTGCAACTACACGATGAACGGTTTCCGTCGGATGGAATCCATCGAAAAATGCATGTAGACTCCGAGTGGGACACGGCTTGGAGTTCGGCAGGCACAGCCCGGTCGGGTCCGTTGGGCAGCACGTGGTTGCTACTATCACTATAAAAAAGAAAAAATTGTCAACGGAAAAGAACACTTCTATTAGTCTAAACTCATAGGCAAAATCGAAAGTGAAACGGCGGATCGTCAGCTAAATGCGACGCACCATTGATCCAGCTTGGCAAACCTGTCGGCATTGCCAAGCCGTTCACAAGAATGAACTTAGCGTCGGTGAAGGCACTGTTGAGCTGATCCACGAGTGGACGGAGCTTGTCGTTGAAGATTTTGACTGCATCGTTCATTTCTTGTACGCAAGCGTTCCTCCCAGATGATGCAATCGCAAAGGGTGTGCATCCAACTGGGCCTAGCTTAAATAATGCAATCTTTCTCGCTCCAAAACCATGTAGAGCCTAAAAATCCCAAAAAAGAAAAAAATATAATTGAGAAAGAAAAGGTATGTTGCATCTATATGTGGTGGAACAGTATTTCGTGCATCTAATACATATACCGAATTGAATATTAGTACTGACTGTTTTTGAAAGTTTTGGCATTTATATATCCACTTGTGCCAAATTTTGGGACTTGGGGTGTCCGCACCTCCCCAATAGAAGGGATGAAAAGTTGGGTGAGATTTTCAAAAACACGCGAGAACAAGAAAAGGACTCGTGAAACACAACCAAGTTACAATGTTGGATCAAGCCATGCGCATGGTTCTGTGTTACCTTTAATTGAGAGGAGTACTGGTTGATGAGGAGAGTGGCGTACTGCTCCGGAGTGTTCTGACTCGTTGGGCTTCCTTTGACGAAGTAGTTGTTGATGTAGTCATTGCTTCCCATTCCGACGGTGTACAAGCAGCTGTTTAGCAGCTCTGTGGCTTTAGCCTCTCCGATTGAAGCAACGATGGCTTTTGTCACGTTTTGGTGATTTTGCAGCTGGTCGTCCAAGCTGATATGAGTGCCCTGTAAATTGCCGAGGAAGAAAACATTACTTTTTTGTAAAGTTCGGATGCACGAGATGATAAACGCGTGTACGGCATTATTGTCTTTGATACAGAAACGGGTTCATTATACCAGGTTCGATCCCGTCTCTGGAAGAATGCCTGCTGAAGCCGATGCATAGTTCACGCCTCTCAAGAGGTCGTTCCCGGACGCAGTTGCATGCGGTGGAATGAGATCCGCAAACCCTAGGTCTTGTGCTGGAGAAACAAGAAACAGTCGATCTTTTAAGCAAGCACCGGCATCTAAAGATACTGCTATACATATTATGAAGATTAAAGGCGGGTGGATAATAATATCCTGCAATATTATGAACATGAATGTGCCATATTTTAGGTCATGCCATATTTCAGGATAATCTGTAGGCATTGAGATAACAGCAAAAGATCATAATCGCTAAGAGTTACTACCATTTGCTAAGAAACATTGGCAAAATTATCCTGTTGCTTATCTAGGTTAAGTAGTGTCGGGTTATAAGTATACAAATGCATGGAAAGCATGATGCCTTAAGCCTGTTGATTCGTCATTCAGTGTGCATGAAGTTAATGATCTCTAAAATCTCAAATTCAACGCACGATTTGCTTTAGTATAGATGAAATCATTAGGATCGTTCAACTTGACAAGAATCCTTTGCTCATAAAGAATATCAAAGCACGTGGAGAGAAAGCGAGAGAGACCGATGAAATCGACCATGGTTTGACCATTGGTGAACCGTCCTGAGGGCCAGGTGCCGGAAAGGTCGATCCCGTACGGTGCGTGATTGGCTTTGGCCGAGGTCTTAAAATTATTGTTGTTACCATTGTCAACCAGCGAATCTCCGAAGATGAAATAGCAGGGCACGAGGGGTTCTCCATGGACCACCTTGCGAAAGCATGAGATGGCTAGGAAAGAGAACAAGAGCATCGCTGTCTTGGAAGCCATGGAGGAAGATAATGTTACGTGAAGGGTACAAGGGAATGGAAAAAATGACTTGGTTCTATCGCAATGCTTTGCACATTATGCAGAGCTTGGAAATGGAAGAGCAGATAAAGGAGATAAGAACGTAAAAATAGGGTTATTGTTTTTAGTAAGAAAGTAATTTTGGGAAGATTCTAAATAAGTGCATGGTGTGCCCTCATTTTTTGACGAAAATGACCTAAAGTGGAGTTTCTTTCAAATAAAGAGGGGACCGAATTTTCTAGCCAATCAAAAGCCATCCTCATCCAAAGATATATTTTTTTCTTCTCTTTTTTCTTTTCATCCTCAGCCTCTGACTCCGACTTGAGGAGGCTGGTCCTTGGGCTCGCTTTCCATGGCAGAGGGGGAAATTCCGCTGATGTGGTGGGGGGTGTATCAATGGAATCGGAGTTATTTGTTCCTCTTGCATTAACCGGTTAGGCTGCTTACCGAATTTAATTAACGAAACGAACGAATTCTCAGAAACTTTGCAAAAACATAAGGATTATATTGGGATCGAAATGAATGATTTAGGTCATTATGTCAATCATAAAATGTAACCATGTCTTTACCTAGATGGACTAGATTTCCTCTATTCTTTTGCTCTGAAAGTTGAGACGTGGTCGGTGCAAGTTTGAGGGATTTGAGGCTAAACTTTTACCTAATCTTCAAGTATATATATAATTTCATTTCTCCCATTTGCAAAATTACCCACTTCGGAAATAAGAAAGTTTTGGTGTCGGCCAGCGGATACGGCCACTTGGGGTTCTAAAATTTGGTGCGTCTAGAATCGACCCGAATCCCGTTCTAGTTTTTTTTTTTTTGTCATATGAATCCCGACTCCCGTTCTAGCTGAGCTCGCATGAATCGGGTGCATGGCACGGCTAATTATTTTTTTATTGCTGCCAGAGAGTATGCTGTTCTACTCGTGTGTGTGGTGTGTGTCTATATATTTATTATACGCTATATTTGTTGACTTACCAATTTCTTTTCACTGGTAAGTTCGATTAACGACGACGCTTCTATATGTCTATTGAAATACATACGTATGGCGCAGGAGTGGAGTACATAGTTTCGGACGAGATATTTCAAGCTCTTCCTCCTGACGAGCAGAAGCTCTGGCATTCCCATGCCTATGAGGTCGTATGTTGTTTTACTTTTCGTCGTTTTTTGCCTGAGCCGTTCGTTTCTTGAATTCATGTTCTACTACACTTTGCAGATCACATCTGGTCTATGGGTCAATCCTCGGGTCCCTGAAATTGTGGAAAAGCCAGAGCTTGAGAATCTGGCCAAGACATATGGCAAATTTTGGTGCACATGGCAGTTTGATAGAGTTAATTTCATCATGGAACTAGTCTGATGTTGGACAATGCCTGGTTGGTGCGGTACACTAAGCAAACATTTTTCGTGGCGGAGGTTAGGAGATAAGCTGCCACTGGGTGCGCCGGCCCTGATGATGTCGCAACGACGCCCTCAGGCCTCAAGGCTGGAGATCAAGGAGCCGGAGTGGATCAATCCGCAAGCCGACTACTGGAAGCAGCACTGCAAGGACCCTGCGATCGGCGTCAAGCAAACCGAGATGAAGAAAATTGTGCCCTTCCCGTGAGACGTTGGAGTCGAATTAGAAAATGTCGCATATGTATAGTTCATCTTTGTTCCTGGGGTTGTGTAGGTACAGTTATGTATGCGTAGGTACAGTTATGTAAATGTGGTCTAATTCCTCACGGAATTCAGTGTACTGGATTAAGCTATCTCTATTCAGATAAGAGTTAGGTAAACTCAAAACTTTACCCACTTTGATTAGGATAGGCAAATTTCTAAGAAAAGTGGGGTAAAAGTTTGTAAAGCTGAAAATGAGTTGGGGACATTATATAAAAATATAAATTAGAGTGCGGTAAGTAATTTAAATAAGAGATTTAACTAAAAATTGATGATGAATCTATGTTAATTTTGGTCATTAATCTCTAAAAATAGATGGTAAATGTAGGGTCTTGACATGGACAAATTTTCTAATTTTATGAATTTTTTTTCTTTTTTCCTTTTTTCTTCTACCAAGCCTCATCGATCCTCAGTCGAGGATGCTACCCTAGATGAGGGCAACAATCACTAGAGACAGGCAGAGGGAAAAATAAAAAAATAAAAAAAAAGGAACAAAAAAAGGAAAATACACGAAATTAAAAAAGTGTAAAATTTCTCTTGCTTTCACCAAAAAAAAAAAAGTGTAAAATTTTTCTCATTAACGTCAGCCATACCACGTAAAATGGTCGGCGCTAATGTAGACAGGATGGTTGACGTTGACTAGGCCAAAATTGATCAAAATGATTAAATTAGAAAATTATTAAAATATTTAGGACTAAATTGATAAATCATTAAAGGGTTTATGATTAAATTTGCACAATTGAAAATTTTAAGACTTAACTTTGGTGAGTTGTCAAAAATTTTATGCAAGGTTTAAAACTGAATTAGACACCTTATAATAAGTTTAGGGCATTTTAAGCAGTTTTTAATCTAATAGTGTCAAATTAATATGGTAAAAGATCGGAAGAATCCATTTTGTATTTACGTGGAAGATATATGCTTAAGGCACGATTCTCCATTTATGTGCATGTTTGTGACTCGATTGATTGAAGACCATTCCGTAATTTCAATCAACTCCAATCAATTGGCCTTCCGTCCTGAAAATATATATATATATATATATATATAAACATATCTTAAAATTCATTTTTTTGGTTATAAAATGGATGATTTATAAAATTTTTTCTAAAAATGATTATTTATCAATTAAAAAATTTAAATGAATGAAAAATATTTTTATTGTGCACGAAGTGTTTAGGCATAAATTGTTACCCATAATGAAAATATTTTTAATTAATTAATTAATTATTTTAAGTAATATAAACGATTATTTTTTTTGGAATATATCTTTCAAATCATTAGTTTTTTTTTTTCTGTGAAACATATTGGTAAGGATGAGAGTGAGCATGGTCCGAGTGGGCATGTCTTATTTTAGGATCAGAAACCGCCCACTAAGGACCGGTTTTGAAAAATTGGGATTAGGAACCACCTATTAGTTTCGTGGATACCCAGAAACTGGATTACCGATTCAGTCTCATTCTCGGGGGTTTTATGAGACCAGTCCCCAATCCTGACAAGGATTGGCACAACTATGAAGATTCCTTTAGGAGGTTGCCTATTGCTATTACTGCTAAGGGAAGTCCTTCCCCCTTCTCAATTATTTTTTTCGGACCAATCCTCCAACTTTTTTTGGGGGGGGGGGGGATAGGCTTAATGCTTTTTTCCATGGTAAACGATTCAATTCATGGACATATTTGGGGTATTCCACACAAGACGCGCCAACATTACTGTCGCGAGAAGTGAACAATATTCTACTACCACCGGAACCATTATGAAATACATTTACAATCAGTTCCCAATCTTGCATTCTCTATATATCGTCTAGGACAACAATGAACCGTTTCTGTTGCATATCTTTACTGAAAATTTCTCTAATGACAACTGCATTTACAAGAATTAACCCATCAATCCCAGGAAAAAATTGCGTTGATATATATGTATGTATATACATATAATATACACACACAATGGTCCGGTCTAGATGGGTGATTCCACGCCTAGAACCAATAACCGAACCGGTACTCACCGGTTCCACTAAATTGGAATCGGGAATTGGGAATTGGACCAGTCTCCATGGGAATTGTTGGTCCTCAAGCGGTCCGATTCCATTCTAGGTAGTTCAAGCGGTTCCCAATTCTTTTACACACTCCTACATACTGGAGCATTAATAGGTGGGCTCTATGTAGATGTGAGTGATTCTGTGTCATGCTTATGTGCAAGGTCTATCGCATTCCGTCATATCTAATCGATTTTCTAAATTTCGAATAATTTATGAATGGGAATGAGATACAAGAAAACTATAATTTATGTCATTGTAACTTATGGCCGATTCTATTGACAGACATAAATTTGTACAGGTAAATCCTGAATTTGAAATTCTAAAGTTCTTCATTTGAATGAGATTTTTATAAACGCCCCATGAAATTTATGATATAAAAAGCAGTCTAAAGAATATACTTCCAAGAACCTTGGAAACCACCCTATTTCAAAAATTAGTGTGGGAGTTGAGGACATTCTTCTTAATCTTAACATAAGAGCAACATAAGTAAATCTGTCTATTCCTTAAAGGAGGAGGTATATATAACTTCATGATGAAGCAAGTGTAAAATCCGAAAACATACAAAAAAGAAAGAAAGATGTTCTAGTCCATTGCTTTTCTTCGTGTTGAGAAAACCGTCAAAGGTACCTCAAGTTTCACAACGGATAGGAGGGAGTCTTTTGAGATTTATAAGTATGACCCGCCTTGAAATGCCATAAATTTATATGGTTTTTATAATATTTCTTTTAGGAGTTTGGTCTAAGTGGAGTAGACCATTTCATCACAATACCATGATTTGTTTATTTGGCGGAAAATAAATGATTTGAAAAATATTTTCTTAAAATTGCTTATATTGTTTATAAAAGTGAATGAATGAAAATTTTTTCATCGTCTAACAAAATATTTAAACATAAATTGTCATTGATAATGAAAATATTTTTGATTGACTAATTATTTCAAACGATATAAGCGATTAATTTTAATGAAAATGTTTTCTAAATTATTTATTTTCCGTGAAATAAGTAGAGCTTATGTGATAGTCAATATTCCACCGTGGGTTTATTTATAAGCATATGTTTATCACGTATTGAATATGGAAAATTAAATTTACTATCTCTTCCCTCTTCTAATTTTTTCTCCATTTATTGAACACTTATATGTGTGGCTCTTCTTCCTAGTTTGCTCAGAATTCAAACTTAATTTCCTATCAAGATCTTCACCTTTACTTCTTTCCCTCAAGGAAACCGGGAGCAGATCAATTAGTTCATGCTTTTCTGTGACACCAACAAGCGAAGTAATGGAATAAACGTAAACCCATCACTAAGAATGTTACGTGCTAGTAATCAAATGATGACAAAGGGTCACCCAAAAGCTACGGACAGCGCTAGTTCTGAAAAGAAAGAAAAACACAATCTTCTTGATCTAGGATGTCACCAGGTGGGAGATATCAGTAGGATAAGTATCTGTCGGCGCACTTGCTCGGTATGCTCTTTCTGCAACTCCTTGATTAACGGCTTCCGTCGGATGGAATCCATCAAAAAATGCATACCTACTTCGATCGGGGCACGGCGTGGAGTTTGGCCTGCACAGCCCAGTCTGCCCCGTCAGGCAGCACGGGGTTCCTAGTACCGTGATCGCTATAGAAAAAGAAAAGAAAAATCGTCGATGGAAAAGAGCACTTCTATTAGTCTAAACTCGATAGGCAAAGTCAAAAACGAAACAGCGGATGGTCAGCTAAATGTGACGCACCATCGTTCGAATTTGTCGACATTCCCATGATGTTCACGAGCATGAACTTGGCGGCGGTGAAGGCACTGTTGAGCTGATCCACGAGTGGACGGAGCTTGTCGTCAAAGATTTTGACTGCAGCGTTCATTTCTTGCACGCAGGCACTCTTCCCGGATGCTGCAATCGCAAAGGGTGTGCATCCAATTGGCCCTACCCCAAATAATGCAATCTTTCTCCCTCCAAAACCATGTAGAGCCTAAAAATCCCAAAAACAGGAAAAAAAACAAGAAAAAAAAACAGAAGGTATGTTGCATCTGTTGCGAAAAGCAAACGGTCGAACAATAATATAGACAGAAGAAGAAAATAAATCGGACACCAGATTTACATGGTTCGGTCGTAAAGACCTTCGTCCACGGGGAAAACATCGACGAATTTCACTATAGATAAAGCGATACAAGGAGATTATACACTTGAGTCACTCAAATACTCTCTCGGTGTTTTCCAAGCCCCAATTACACCCAACAAGGCATGTAGCGTTTAACCCCGAAATTTCTCAAGAAATAATCTCTCAATCTCACAAATGAATTACACGCAAATCTTACCACAAGATTTAATTGGCTTGAACACTAAATCTTCTTGGATGCAATTCATGGACAAGAACGACAAGGAAAAATAGCTCCCAAGCAATCGACGACGAGATGGCGCTTCAAGACCAATTCTTCATGATCAACCTCTACCACCCACGACCACAAGTATGTATAAGTGAGACCCTTATTCTTTTGCTGACTTCTCATAGGATTCTATTTCCTATCTTAAACGATTTTATCCAAAATATATCTCTGTATATTTTAAACAAAATCCAAGTCCAAGTAAAAGTTGGACTTTCCTCTTTCAGTGGCCAAATTCTCCAACGCAGATTCGAATTTTGGGAAGTTGATATTCGGATATTCTTTGCTCGATTTTGAACATTCGTAACATATTAAATTCGGAATATTCGGAATTTCGCATTGGGCTCAAACTCGAGACATATTTTAACAATCTCCATCTTGGCTCGACGTTTAAGCCAAATTGCAATCACTTCAGCAAAAATTCAAACTCTGTTGCTACTCTCCCATAGCCCCCGATGGGCTCAACCGCCACAGATATTATCCAAGTCCAAGCTTCGCTTGAACTTCGCCATAACCGAAGACCTCATTAGAATACCAACTCCACATGCACCTTTAACTACTCTGCAAGAATTTTCCGACGCAACCTCCTTAACCGCAAATAAAGCAAAACCATTGTTGCATCCATATTTGTCAGGAGATCGAATACGTATCTTGTTAATTTCAGCATTTACGGCAACCATTGGCTCTATAGGCTCACCTCGCTACAAGCACCATCCATGTCGATTACTTTGCTAGTACTTGTACTTGCTACCTTAGGAGTTTCTGGTCGCAACTCTACCTCAAGCTGAACACCGTTAAGATCCGTTTGAACACTGCTATGATCACTCCTAGGCAGAAGTATTGGAGACTCATCAAAAGTAACTTCTCTGCTGATAATAGGTTAATTTAACTCCGGGCACCACAATCGATAACCCTTCTCACCTTGTACATAGCTTAGGAATATGCACTTTCTTACCCTTCCATCAAGCTTACCATCACTCGCTCGAACATAACATGGGCAACCAAATATTCTAAAAACAGAATAATCAGCAACGTTACCTGACCACACTTCTTCGGGAGTCCCATATCCAATCGCAGTCGATTGAGATCTATTCATCAGGTAGCACGCTGTACTTAGTGCATCCGCTAGGAATCTCCTAGCCATACCAGCACTAGAAAGCATTTTATGGGCTGTCTCTAGCAATGTTTTGCTCATCAATTTTGCAACATATTGTGGTTCGTTAGCATAAGTGCGGTGTTTCACTATGCCTTCTTTCATGCAGAATTCATTTAATAGCTTTGAGCAAAACTCCGTGCTACTGTCAGTCTGCACATGCTTGATTGTCTTACCAGTCTCCTTTTCGATCAAAGCTATCAACTGCTTGATCCTGACAACAGCATCAAACTTGTGCCTAAGCACAAATACCCACGTCTTCATCGAGTAGCCATCAACAATTGTTAGCATATATCTAGCATTCTTTCTCGAAGGAAACCGTGACAACCTACAAACATTTAAGTAAATTAACTTTGCAATTTCCGTGGTTTCTTTGACAGTCGTACTGAACTGCACTTTCCGCCGTTGATCTAAATCACAGCACCTGCATACATTCAGTTCGTTAGGATCATAACCACATAGCAAATTTATTTCACTTAAAACCTTCAAGCTTCTTTCGCCAATGTATTCCAAACGCATATGCCACAATTTAGACTTTCGAACAGATGCATCCAACATCTCCACAGCGAAATTGTCACTATCTCACCTTGAAGCTCATACAGGCCATTATGCTTGATTCATTTCATTATTATTGAAGCACCTCGAACACTTTTCAGAATTCCACATTCTAAAATATATTGATACCCAGCTGAATCCATGGCACTTAAGGAAATTAAGTTCTTCTTCAACTTTGGAACATGCCTTACTCCAGTCAATGTCCTCACAATACCATCATGCATTCTGATTTTAACATTGCCAACACCGATGACATTGCATTCAGCATTGTTCCCCAACTGCACTTTACTATTATCCATACATTGATAAGTAGTAAACCAGTTTCTATTTGGTGTAACATGAAAAGAACAACCGGAATCCATAATCCATCCATCAAATGATGAATAATCAGTGACAGACAAGATATAATCGGCATTATCTGCTATAGCTGCAACATTATCTGTAAAATCAACTATAATTCCCTTACCCTTCTCATTCTTCAGCTTAAGGCAATTCCTTCTAAGATGCCCCTTCTTACCACAGCTCCAACAGACAACATCACCAGTCCTAGATTGACTACGACTGTTCATATTAGTACTACTCTTACCCACACGTGTTCTAGATCTTCCTCTATTTTCACTTGCTAAAGCAGTAGTTACAGGTTCGACAGATTCTCTTTTACGGATGTCCTCGCTCATAATCAAATCTCGAACCCCATCAAATGTCAAACTTGTTGACCCAGAGGAATTACTAATAGCAGTAACATTAGTATTCCAACTATCAGGCAATGAAGATAATGGAATCAAAGCACGTACCTCATCTTCAAAGTCAATATCAACTGAACTCAATTGACTAACAATCACATTGAATTCATTGATATGATCTGCAACTAATGCAACTTCGCTCATCTTCAAATTAAACAGATGTCGCATCAAATAGACTTTGTTGATCGCAGAGGGCTTCTCTTACATATCTGATAAGGCTTGCATCAAATCAGTCGTGGTCTTCTCCTTCATGATGTTAAACGCGACGTTATAAGCCAATGTCAGTCGAATAACACCCATAGCTCGTCTATTCAGCAAATCCCAATCAGCTTGCTTCATCGACTCTAGTTTCTCCCCAGATAAGGGCATGTGTAGTTTCATTTGGTAAAGATAATCTTCAATTTGCATCTTTCATGAACTAAAATCCTTCCCATCAAATCTGTCGATTCTCACTTTTACTTCTTTTGTCGCCATCGATTTGCTTCAACTTAGCCAAACCTGGCTCTGATACCAATTGTTGTGAAATGCGAGCGGTCAAACAATAAGATAGACAGAAGAAGAAAATAAATCGGACACTAGATTTACGTGGTTTGGTCATAAAGACCTTTGTCCATGGGAAGAGCAGTGACGAATTTCACTATAGATCAAGCGATATAAGGAGATTATACACTCGAGTCACTCAAACACTCTCTCGATGTTTTCCAAGCCCCAATTATACCCAACAACGCACGCAGTGTTTAGCCCCGAAATTCGTCAAGAAATAATCTCTCAATCTCATGAAGGAATTACACGCAAATTTTACCAGAAGATTTGATTGGCTTGAACACTAAATCTTCTTGGATGCAATTCACGGACAATAACGACGAAGAAAAATCCCTCCCAAGCACTCGACGATGAGACGGCGCTTCAAGACTAATTCTTCATGATCAACCTCTACCACCCACGGCCACAAGTCTATATATATATATATATATATATATATATATATATATATATATATAAGTGAGACCCTTATTCTTTTGCCGACTTCTCATATGATTCTATTTCCTATCTTAAACGATTTTATCCAAAACATATCTCTGTATATTTTAAACAAAATCCAAGTCCAAGTCAAAGTTGAACTTTCCTATTTCAGCGGCCAAATTCTCCAACGCAGATTCGAATTTTGGGAAGATGATCTTCGGATCTTCTTTGCTCGATTTCGAACGTCCGCAACATATCCAATTTGGAATATTCGGAATTTCGCATTTGGCTTAAACTCGAAACATATTTTAACAGCATATATATGTGGTAAAAGATCTAGTTTGATATAGAAACTAAAGTTATTATAGACCAAGTATAAGGGTGACAAGTTGCGTGGGAATTTAGGGTTTTCAAAAACACGCAAGAAAAGGACTCGCAAAGCACGACCAAGTTACAATGTTGGATCAAGCCGTACGTGTGTGGTTCTTTGTTACCTTTAACTGAGAGGAGTACTGGTCGATGAGGAGCGAGGCATACTGCTCTGGAGTGTTGCGACTCGCTGGGTTTCCTCTGACGAAGTAGTTATTGATGTAGTCGTTGCTTCCCATGCCGACGGTGTACAAGCAGCTGTTTAGCAGCTGTGCGGCTTTAGCCTCTCCGACTGAAGCAACGATGGCTTTTATAACATATTGGTGATTTTGCAGCTGGTCGTCCAAGCTGATATGAGTGCCCTGCAAATTGCCGAGGAAGAAAGCATTTCTTATAAAAACATTCAAGTTTCGTGACCGGCATGTGCAGGATGATATACGAGTGTATGACATTAATATAAAAAAACGGATTCATTGTACCGGGTTTGATCCCGTGTCTGGACGAATGCCTGATGAAGCCGATGCATAATCCACGCCTCTCAGGAGTTTGTTCCTGGACGCAGTCACATGCAGCAGAATGAGATCCTTGAACCCGAGGGATTGAGCTGGAGAAAACAAGAAACAGCCGATCTTTTAACCAAGCATCGGCATCTAAAGATACTGCTATAAATATTACGCAGATTTAAGGAGGGTGGATCATAATATCCTACAAAATAATGACCAAAGTCCAGAAAACTTCAAAGTTTCCACATATATACACAAATCCGGTAAATGCATGAACATGAATGTGCCATATATTAGGTCATGGCATATTTTAGGATAATCTGTAGGCATTGAGATAGCAGCAAAAGATCATAAGCATGAACACTTATTGCCATTTGCTAAGAAACATTGACAAAAAAATCCTATTGCTTATCTAGGTTAAGTAGTGTCGGCTTATGAATATATCAATGCATGGAAAGCATTACGCTTTAAGCCAGCGGATTCGTCATTCGGTGTGCATGTCATCTCTAGTGAAAGGATATACTACACGCAGTAAATTAGCACTGTGAAATCAAGTTGATGATCTCCAGAATCTTAATTTCAACGCACGTTTCTTTTAGTGTCGATGAAATCATTAGGATCGTTCAACTTGATAGGAATCCTTGGCTCATAAAGAATATCGAAGCTGTAGAAACCGGGAAAAAGAAATCAACCGAACGAAGCACATGGAGAGAGAGCAAGAGAGACCGATGAAATTGACTGTGGTTCGACCATTGGTGAACCGTCCTGAGGGTCCGGTGCCGGGAAGGTCGATCCCGTACGGCACATGATTGGCTTTGGCCGAGGTGTGAAGATTATTGTTGTTACCATTGTCGCCCAGTGAGTCTCCAAAAATGAAATAGCAGGGCACGACGGGGTCTCCATGGACCACCTTGCGAAAGCATGAGATGGTTAAGAAAGAGAACAACGGCATCGCTGTCTTAGAAGCCATGGAGAAAGATAATATAACGTGAAGGGGACAAGGGAATGGAGAAAATGACTTGGATCTACCGCAATTCTTTGCAATTTATGCAGAGCTTGGAATTGGAAGAGTAGATAAAGGAGATAAGATTAGAACGTGAAAATAGGGTACTTGTTTTTAGTAAGAAAGTACTTTCGAAAAATTCTAAATAAGTGCATGAAGTGCCCGTATTTTTTTTTTTTAAATGGCCCAAAGTGGAATTTCTTTCAAATAAGAGAGGTCTAATCTCGGCCGGCCAATAAAGGGCATTTTTGTCCATAGATATATTGTTTTTCTTTTTTTCCCCCTTTTTATCATCTTCTTCATTGCCGCCCATGCTTTGGCTGCCGTAGGCATTGCAGTGGACGGTGAACGGCTTCTCTAGCTCGGCCAGGTTCTTCGGCATGATCGCAAAGGCGGTGGCCTCTGGCTCCGGCTTGAGCAGGGGGCGGTCGTCCTTGTCAGCAGGGACGGGGGGCTTGAGCGGGGCAGTGGGAGAGTGGTCTTTTAGCTCGCTTTCCATGCGGTGGGGTTGTTTCAATGGAATCGGAGCGGCGGCGGTGGTGTTGGCGGTCAGACTGTGGAGGAAGAGAAAATGATAGTAATTTATGTCTTTATTTGAAATTCTTTTTAGTACTTTTATCAATATAAAAAAAATACAAATCTCCTGGATCTTTCTAGATTTTTGTTTTGGACTGTGGAGGAAGAGAAAATGATAGTAATTATGTCTTTATTTGAAATTCTTTTTAGTACTTTTATCAATATTAAAAAAAAATACAAATCTCTTGGATCTTTCTAGATTTTTGTTTTGGATTCTACGTCATATGTTTTCAAGTATATGAGGTAATCAAATAATTCCCAAACCGAAAATGATGCTACGTGAAATCCGTGAACGCCATATGAATGTATATGATCGTGGGATGAAAGAATTTACTATTTTTTTAATTGTTTGCCTAATTTGAGCATGTGGATCGAGTATGTATAAAGACTTAGAAGTATAGTATTGTCTTGCGCATGGAAATAAATTCTAACGTAATGCAATGACATCAAAATACTTTTATTTCCTTTTTTTATATGAATAAATAAACCCAATCGGATCTACTAATGTCATACAAATTCACTAATGTTGTTTCCTTGTTAATGTGGATCTGTGGAGGGTAAGGTATATTCACCCATTGATCACATTGATATGTCACATGGCTTGTCTAAGGTCGTTATGTCGCTCTAATAGCATATGTTATGGAACCGAATATATACGTATCTATCGATCATGCTAGAGATATATCTACGAGGTTCTCCTTATATCCCTTGATTCTCCATATTTATTAGGTTTTTGTATATATTTTTCTTGACTGTGCATATTTTTGACTAATTATAATTGATATCATACTATTTCGTTAGGTTTTGCTAACATAATAGTCTTTGGTTTAGTATGAGAATAACAACTTGTTGTCAATCATAAATTTTTGAATGACTGGACTTAATAATAATTTATAATAATTTTTATTTGATATTTTGTAATTTAAAATAAACAATTATTCTCACAGTCTATCAAAAACTATTAGCCAATCACTTCTCCATTTCATTAGCCCATAAATATCTCGTTTACTTTTCATTATTGAAAGTATAGAAATCATGTGATTATCTCTTCCTCATATTCTTATCTTCTAGAAGTTTGCAACCACAACAAATATTTTGAAAACTAAAGAATTTTAATGAAATTTCGATTCCACGAACAACAGTCATTATTCCTACGACACGCCTGTATTTTAATCTTGATTTAATCATTATGTGTCTTACAGCTCATATGGTAGGTTTTAGATTCGAGATTCAAGAGAGCTTGGGATGCTAATTATCCTCTCTCTCTCTCTCTCTCTCTCTCTCTCTCGTATGACAGGCTCAATTTGAGACATTCTTTAACCCTCATAGATTTTATCCGGTGCAGTTTGTGTCGGAAGCAGTTTGGACCTCATTAATGGCAAGACTTATGAAAGAAGAAAAAAATTTACACTAAGTGTAGATCAATAAATAATAATTATACCTACCCATGGGCAGCGCAGATGGTGTGAGTGCTCTCCCTCGTGCCGAGGTCCAGAGTTCGAACCCTCTTGTTGCATTCCATGACTTAAGTGGAGGTCCCACGGGTGGATTACTAGGCCAGCTCCCGAGATTTTACGTCTAAATAGCGGTTTGCGGCGAGGCCCAACGGTGCTACCGAGCACCAAAGGGTCGTGTGATTCTCGAAATATGATCTCCGGCGATTCCTCGATTACCAAAAACATAAAAATAAAAAATAATTTTTATCAACTTTTTCTATACTGTTGTTTCTTCTTCTTTTGTAATCAAGTCCGACAATTTTACATGTCCATTTTTAATTTACGTAGTTTAACAGATTTAGTGATTGGGATTCTAATTTGAAAAATATTAGCATGTATATTTACTCATAATGTCTCTAGAGTTTACTCTCTAATAACTCCTTGTAATATACAATTCTTTAATGTTTTCATTAGGGGAATTCTTTGATTAGAGTTGTGAACCCTTTATGATTAAAATTTATTTTTAAAATATGTTAGTTATTAAAGATACCAATTAGGTTCAAACTCATTACAAAATCCTTTATAGAAATGAATTCAAGCACATAACTAAGTAGGAGAAAGGAGGTGAAATTTGCACGAAAATGAACAGAAAATAACAAAAGGTGTTGGTATAAAACATTATTGTTTTGATTGATACAGACAATATTATATTTTCATGACAATATGTGACTTTTGCATTTTCTAATAAGTAGCAACTTTCATCTTTTTCATTTGCAATTTTGATTACTTAGTTCTGTTAAGATTATCTTCATTAACTTGGTAAGTTAAGGATTTAGAGTGTGCAAATAGTGCAAGTCTAATGCCCAAGGATAGCCAGGGCAACGCGAGTGCCGACACCATCGTCGACTTCAACGGCCAGCAGCGGTAGACGAAGACCAAGTTTTGGGACCTAAACCCACAGTGGGACGAGTGGGACGAGTAGGTCGAGTTCCTTGTCCATGATGCAGAGTCCACGCCCTCGGAGATGCTAGAGATCAACCTCTACAATGACAAGAAAACCGGCAAGTGCAGCACCTTCTTGGGCAACGTGAAGATCATCGGGAGGGGTGGCATGGTGGTTCGTCGGTCGGGCACGGTGATTTGTTAGTCGAACAAGGGTTTGGTGGTAGAGAGAGCACAAAGAGAGAGAGAGAGAGAGAGAGAGAGAGAGAGAGAGAGAGAGAGAGAGAGAGAATCGGGCAAGGAGAGAGAAGCATCCAAGGAAGAGAAAAAAGACTAGAGTGCCCGCTGAATTAAAAAATCTCTTAACATTTGGGCCTACTTGGACATGTGCAAGCTCACCCCCTTTTTAATTTTTTGCGTTGGCACACCTTGTGCATGCAATATTTTCTCCAGCAGATGAGATGTGGTTAGAGGTGAAAGGTCATGTTGATCCCAGAACTAGTAAATTCTTCTCAAATATACTTAGGCAAAACAGTTATTTGGACATCAAGAGGTAAAGCTATGATATCTTCAATTTTCGCCCATTTATTTAGCAAAAATTCAAGGAAAGATTAAGGCGGGTGATGATCAAGGTGGAAATACAAATTTCTTGAGATGCCTTTGAAAATTTATCTGATTTATTTGAGTCCAAGAATATTGGGAAAAATTCATTGAACAAATAAAGAATATAGTTTTGACTATATTCTTGTGTTAAATAGGAATTATGGCCAGTTTAATTAATATGGCCATTATTCCCCAAAGTATGCATTATATTATATTATGTGTGATTAGCTTAGGACAAGATAAGCAACTATTAAGCCTAATTACCCCATGGCCAGCCACACCACCACCTAATCTTAGCCTCAAAATTTCTGTTTTGGCCCTAAAGGATTAAATGCATGTAATCATACATGGATGGTGGCAAGACCACTGAGATTTCTTGCATAAGGTGTGTTGAACAAGCTAAATGATTTCCCCTTCCCCCTTTCAAACCCCTTGACCAACCCTCTCTCTCTCTCTCTCTCTCTCTTATTTTCCTTATTTTGGCCCAAGAAAACCCTCTCATTTCCTCTCCTCTCTCTCTAGGCTGTAGCTCCACTGAACCACCTCCTCTCTATTTCTTCTCTTTTCTTTGCCGTTTCTTGCTCAAAATCCCTCCTAAAGTGAAGCTCAACCTCAAGGCAAGGAGATGAGACTCATTCCTAAGCCTTTTGATCTCTCATTTGCTTGGTATTGCCTAGTTTAAACCATGGTAAGTGTTTGATTATTTTGCATGTTTTGTTTTGTGGTTTTTCTTCACGTTTCGAGCAAGCAAGCTGATAATCTGCCGATGAATGACTCTAGTCGAGACATGAAAGAGAGGATTGAGTCCTTTTAATGTGATGCATGTAGGTTTTCTAGTGATTTTTTGTCACGACCCCAACTCCATCTCTAGGGTCAAAAGCGGCAAGGGTTATTTTTGCAACGTCTTCGGCAAGAGCATGCAAAAGTGTACATACAACACCCGGATAACAAATAGCTAGGAAAACAACCATTTATAAACACACAATTACATTAGTTACATTTATAAGCTCTTAAATCACGGGCTGTTATATTTACAACCACTACATCTTCTATGCTCAAAAGGCTGGGGGTAAACCTTAGCTCTTCTAGTAAGACTTCAATTACATAATTAGTGTGAGACCTCAATGCTTACAATTCTGAAAAACAACGAGGTGGGTCATAAACTCAATAAGTAAAACTCACTAATTTCCAAGTAGGAGGATGTCTCACCTCTCAACAAGCATATAACTTATCCCAAGCAATTGCCGATGGCAAATCAATAGCAAAACAAAAGCTTTGTCTTGATTAGAGCATGAGAAATCCTCATTCCATAATATGCAAGCATTAACCAAGATCCATTACATAACATGAGGAACTCATTCATCACTTAATAATATGCAAGCATAAACCAAGATTCATCTCACGACATGAGGAACTCATGCCTCACTAAATAATATGCAAGCATAAGATCCATTCCATGATATGAGGAACTCGTGCACATGGGATTATTTTATTAATCAACTGAAATCCATCGGTTCTTCCGAAATTCCCTAGGCATCCAAAATCCATTGGGCAACGTCCTTTAATCCAAGGGTGACAATGATCCTTCGACTATGCATCCATCGAGCATCCAAACTTAATTAGGCAACGTCCCTTAATCCAAGGGTGATGGTGATCAGTCAACAATGAGTCCGTCAAGCATCATCGCCAAAATCCATTAATCGACGACTAGAAATTAGTCTCTTGTGTGACCATTCATTAAACATCACAATCCAGTTCTTATCTTCACTTTTAGTTTAAGGACCCAAAAGCATGTCATGCATAAGTGCGTGAAATGACTTACTGGAATTGAGATGTCAAGTATATCGGGTGTGAATCGAGGATCGTGGCTTGATCCGACATGTTTGAGCACTAATCTAGTACCCAACTTGGCTCGAGAACAATACAACTCAATACTGCACTAAGACCATGATAGGACCGGCTCGTCGTGACATGTTCATCGATCTGGTACCAAACTTGGCTCAAGAACACTATGCCTCAACACCGTACCAAGACCATAAAAGGATTGACACATGGTGACATGTTCACCAACCTAGTACCAAAGTTGGCTCGAGAACAATATGCCTTAATATCACATTGAGATTAAGAGAGGACCGATCCATCATGATCCCACGTACGTTCAAGGCCGACAAAACCCCATTTTGAAGCTCGAATGCGTGAATTAGAACATGCACTTGTGAAATAATTCAAAATAGTTTAAAATTAGTTTTACGACGGAAGAATCAAGTTTTCACAAAAACAATTTTCAAATCGGCTTGAAGTCAAGTAAAACCAAAGCATATTAAATAAGCACAAGTATTGGGCTTCTTCTAAAGTAACTCAAGCCCAAGCACAAGCCAAAAGTCATCGAATAAGGATCGAACTTCAAACAAGGAACAAAGTGTGAACCAATCCAAGTAAATGGAACCTCAAGCAAACAATAACAAGTTCTAAATAATTTTAATTAAGGAGTCGCTACACGCTTGGATTAGCATAACACAACGCCCTAACCAAATATTAGTAAGTTCCATACTTTCTAAGTCAGTGACTTCAACCAGTGATGGTGGCGGCAAGACCAACGGTAAGGACACTTAAAGGGCAAGAAAGCCGAATGGAGGGGAGGGAGAGAGTGGTTAGATTGAGGGAAAGGAGGAGAGGTGGTGTGAAAATGAGATGAGCATACCTTTATTTATAGGCTATCCTAACTTGCTCTCAAAACCTTAAAAGTCAAGTCTTGCTCTTCAAGTCATAAGCATTTACAGAGAGCATTAAATGCAAGGTGACTTGATCATTAAGTCTCAAAATAGGGTATGATTATGTCTAAGTAGCTTGGGACACCTCACATGGCATTTAAGAGTTAAACTCTAAACTTGGGCATGTGACTCTCCTCTCCCCAAGTGAAAAATAGTTTCGAGCAATTTCCAAAATTAATGTTATTACCTTAATAAACAGGGTCAAAAAATTATGAAATTTTGATATGTTGTAGAAAAAATCTTAAATAACATTTTTTTTTTTTAATGAAGGAAGCCAAGTCCAATTCATGCTGTGGAAAGAGCGGCAAATCATTAAACGTAACTTAATAATTTGCTCATCAAGCAGATCCAACGACTGCAAAGAATGACCCATTTTGAAATCCAAATATTTACAAAACTTTTTGAAATTTTTATATGTTGTAGATAGGGCCAATTCCATAAAAAAACACGAACTTTAGGTGTTGTCCCAAATCTAGCCCAAACTTTATTTTGTCTAAAAAAAAAAAGCACAAACTTTCACTTGTGTCCCAAATCTAGTCCGCCGTTAACTCTCCTTCCACAGTCATCCGACCTAGCATTTCCACGTCAGATATCTAACACGGCAAAATTGTTCCAGGCTTTCTCTTCTTCTCTGAACACATGACTCATGAGTTTGGGGAGAATTCTTTCTAGGGTTTCATTTCGTCGGTGAGTTCGCACGCGGGAGTCTTCAATTCGTTGGAAGATCTAGCGCACTAGCTTGCTCGCTCATTCTCTCACACGGAGACGCTCGCTCTTGTACATACACACGTTCGATCACTTGGAGACGTCCTTTCTGTTGGAAATTTTGGCCTTGAAGGATTTATGCTTGCTTAAGGTCAAAGGACAGAGCATCTAAAGGTATTCTCCTCCTCCTCCTCCTCCTTCTTTTGTCTACGGTTTCCTTTCTTCAGCGAATAAGTGCGCGGTAGTCTTCAATCCGTTGGAAGATCTCGCGCGCTGACTTGCACACTCATTCTCTCACATGGAAATTGTCACTCTTGCACATACTCACACTCGATCGCTCAGAGACATCATTTCCCTCGAAAATTTTAGGCTCGAAGGATCTGTGCTTGCTTAAGGGTTAAGTCGACAGAACGTTGAAGGCATTCAACTCTTTGCTATTGGACATATTAAATTACGGTCACCATGTGCTCGATGGTTTGTCTAGAAGTGATCTACCTCACAGGAACTGAAGTCAATTGAAATTTTCTAGGCTTAACGAACTTGTGAATTTGCTAGGTCTTTAGAATCTTATGGCTTGGAATGAATTTGATCATGGCCATAGGTGGATATGTCATGACTTGGAGTCTTGGACTCTGTTGATACTTTCACGCCTATCGGGTAATTTGTCTTCTGTTGTCTACAGGGGCATATGAAGAATGGATGATAAATGTTGGAAAAACAAGACTTGTCCATCCTAATGGAAGTGTAAAAGTGCAACATGCTAGGGTGAAGTGTCATGTTTGTGGGGAAGTGGCTCTTGATTCTTTATCAAATTATTTTGCCCATGAAAGTTGTGAAGTTAATGTGCATTGAGTCTAATTGTTTTTTGAATGTCATAAATAATTTTGATGTCTACTCCTTTGACACAGAGTGGTACCATGGAGATGCTTTTGGACTTGAGGCTGAGAAGATGCATAAACTTATGGGATTTAGGTGTTGCCGTAAACTTGCTCCTCCTATTTGCCCCTATGGGTCAACTGTGAAGAGGTCCAAATTTGTTGATGTGCAGAAAGTGAACATAATGGTTGTTATTGAATTGTTGATTGGGAAGAGCTATTGCTAACATCAGATGAAGATATCACTGGCATCAAGCCAATTGTTAGAGTAGAGGATTTAGAAGTGTTTAGATTGAAATAATGAACCATTTAATGTAACAAAGTTGCCACTTCCATCAGGTTAGAATGTTTGTAAATTCTATAATTTAGGTTATATTCATGGCAGCTTAGAGAATATTCTAGGGTGATTCATTTTACATTGACAAATAATATTCATTTATCGGGCTTATCTAGAGGGGTGAGCAAAGATATGTTACAGCTCGAACAAAGTCAATTAAATATATCACAGCATTTCTGCCGGAGTTGCAACGTTGTTTCTGCTTATGTTTGTTCTTGCACGAAGGACTTTGAATCTCCTGGTGGTTCTTTTTTTTCCATGGTTGGATATTTTGGTCATTGGATTTTGTTTTTAAGTTAGAAGTAGACAGGTATGCCTCGCAAATTGAGCTTGTGTTTTGCACCGAAAGAAAAGGGGCAAAGGAGAAAAAAAATTAAAAAAAATTACTTGGGTTTCATTGAGTTTAAAACGTGAAGTTGATAGAGTCGCGGCAGGAGCTTGAGTTTTTTTTCCCCCTCAAATAAGGTACCACCTGCAATAGTTTTTGTAGTACATGGCTAAGATATTTGACTTGCAGCTATACACGAAGGGACCCTATTAACCAAAATTCAAGTCAGACTTGCAAATGCATGAATAGAACCATTTCAGACACTTGATATTCTCGATTACCCATAAATGGATTAATCTAGAGAAACAATTTATGCCCATATCTACACCTACAGGGGAAAATTATTCACCAGGGGCAATTTCTCCAACCACCAGTTCTCCAAGGCGATGCCTGTTGCACCGATGTCGAAACTTCCAGTGACCACGGTGTTAAACTCTCTTGCAGCTGTGCCTCATGTGTGGGCTCTATACTTGGAACATGAATGCTCTCAATTGTAGGTGGAGCAGGAGGCTTGTCATCCGCTTGAAGGAAATCGTCAAATCCAATTGAGGCTACCTAAGTTGGGCGAACAGCTATTCAAATTAGTAGAATATACTAGATTCAAACTAGAAGTCACTCACATAGGATCTATGGCAAAGTTACACTCGAGTTATGGTCAATTCATACGGACAAAAATATAGTTAATGCACAAAAATTATCATCCTCATCATTAAAGATGATTCTTGAGCCGGCAACCATTACATGACTATTAGCATCACAGTGCAAACCAATTGGACCAACTTCTAATGACTTGGAATTCTAAGTTCTGCATATCGTATCAGTAACTCAAGCAACAAATATTTATATTGGCTCTTTGCTATCTATTCGAAGCAATTATAATCTAAACTGAGAAAGTCGAGCCCTCCTGGCTTGTTGTCAAATAAAATATTCAACAACTTGTCGTAAAGATTGCCTCCCTCCCTCCTTCTCATAAAATAGCTTCAGCCGAAACAAAAAGTTCTAGCTTTGGTAGCTGCTCCTAAATGGCTTTTGTTCAGGCCACCTGTTGACACCTAAAGTTTGGGGACCCGTTTAGTCATTTATTGCATTAAAAAATTAGGGGTTAATTTTATCCCTGGAAAAAATATTAATTGCATAGCATATAGATTTAGGTGCATTTATTTCTAATTTGCATGTTTTGCATTTATTTATTGGATTGGTGGTGGATGGGTTCGGATTAGTGGTTCTGAGCTTTAACTTATTAGGCCGTACTAAGCCCACGAAGCAAGCAAATTGGCCCACGCCCCCCTTTTTTTTTAATGATCAAAGATTATCTCGTGAAAATAGGAATTTGAAATTTTCTGGAATATGATGAATTTTTTTTCGGATAGGGCAAGTGGAAAAGTAAATATTGCGTTAGGCAAAACGAATATTGCGTTTGGAAAAAGAATCTTCGTGGATATCAATTTGAAAAAATTAAAAAAAACCTAATCCTTGGCCTATAAATAGGTTGTTTGCGTAGGGTTTCGGAGGGCCACACATTGAACATACGGCCACAATTGAGAGCATAGAGAGAGAAGAAATCGTGAGGGGACCGGCCATGATCCACAATTGAGAAAGGGCACATTGAGAGAAAAATCGTGCGAGAGAGAAGAAATCGTGAGGGGTTTTTTTTTCTGTTGAATTTTCGTGGGTTCTTTTTGGTGTTTAAAAGTCAACGAAGGGGGAGTCTACTCTTGGGGATCACTTGGCAGAGGGGGAACACGTACACGACAAAATTGATAAACGCGCGTGAGAAATCGAGAGGAAAAGGTGGATCGTGAGGAAAAGCTCTGCCCTCTTACCTTCGGTAGAGTAATGGGACTCCATCGACGTCAGTGATCTTCACGTGCTTCGCCGTCACCCCCACTGCAAATCTGCTTCCGCTGGCAGTCCCTGAGTGCTTCAAGACGATCTGGGCAGTGTGCGGGCACGACTACAGGTTCTTCGGTCCAGATTAGTCCCAGCCCAACATTGGCGATGCTCGCCAGTCTTGCTGCATCAACGATATTGCTCAGCCTCACCATTCTGGCCTCAATACCGTGATCGGTTCTCAGCACCGACAATTACTCAGCGACACCGGCAAGCCTCCCGACGAATTACCTAAGTTTTCGATAGCTTTGCAGGTTTCCTGGTGTCCTGTACCACAACCCATCGAACTTGTCGCAGCCTTGTTGAGCCACGCCGAGTCACCACCACAGCCGCTGCCCTGGTGCTGTCCTTAGCCGTGCCGAGCCTCCTTCATGGTTCAATCTACCGGATATTTGGAAAAAAAATTCAAATTTAGGTAGAGATTTACTTTATTTTATTAGGTTGATTTATTTTATTAGGTAAGTTTATTTAGTAGATTTATTTTATCTTATTTTAGTTTTGATATTTTGTCTCTTTGTTTGGAATATTTCTCGATGCATGGTTGAAATTCCCGATGTACCACCTAACTTGCAACTGCACACAAATTTTTATTCTATCTATAAGGCTTTAGATGGAATAATTATTTATACGAGAGTAAAATTGATATCTTGATCTTTAAGGCTTAAGATCAATTTATCGATTTTTTTAGCGAAATAGTCAAGTTTGGATTTCAATTCGAATGATGGATGATGACCATGGATGATTTAATGTTTATCTTTTAATTGTTCTATTTATCCCGAAAATACAAAAAATTTGCATTCCATGTAGATTAGAATTAATTGCATGATAGGTTAGTTTTTTTTAAATACATGTTTGGAAGGCATTTAGAATAGATCGCATTTCACTTTAGTTAGATTTTTAATGATTTTTAATTACGAATTTTCATTAAAAAAATACAAAAAGGAAAAAATCATGCACATGTCATGTAGGATTAGGTTCATGAAATTCCTATCATCTAGTGATTGTTGTTAGGTCCATTTGATTAGAAATTGCTCGTCATTAGAATTAGGTCATTTGGTTGATTTAGATTGCATATTTAATTGTTGCATTTCTTTAATTTCGAATTTCATGAAAAATGAAAAAGAAAACTTAGAGTTAGGGCATTCTTTGCACGTCATTGCATACTAGAGTAGGATTGCATGTTTAATTTTATTTTCTACTTAGTTATAGTTTTAGATGATTTTCTTTAGGATAGACTGCATGCTTATATTTCATATAGCTTAGATCACATTGCCATGTCATATCATTTCATGTTAGATTAGTAACATTGCATTGCATATAGATTAGATTTTCATTAAATACAATGAGAACAAAAATTGAATGATCGCGTGTTAATTAAAAATCATATATATGATTGTTGATGTGAATTCTGATCTAACAACGTAGATGCTTTCGTTGCTATGAGGTAAGTCCTGCAATTTATTTATTGCTTTACTTGAGTGTTAAAATGATCGCTTCACATGTTAGGGAAGTCAATTAAAATCAATTCAAGCTGCCTGCAAAATATTTTGTCGAAATAAAAAGAGAAAGGTACCGAAAGGGCATTAGAAAAGTCTAGTGTAACTAAGTCTCTGTACCCAAAGTCTCTGGTTCGTAGAAGTAAAATAATTCTCCAATTATTTTACTTAGGTGTCTAATCGACCTACCGTAAACTGATTAGTGGCAACTCCTTTTTGTATGCTAGATATTTGAACCTAAGTCGCGAATTGGTATGGGTTTGGGAGAGCTCAAATTAAATTTAGGCTTAGCAATCCATTAGCCTAATTTTAGGTGGTGCACTTGAAATTTTGGTCGCGACACCACCCAATTGTCAAACCTAGACATGTTTGCTTTGTGGAAAACAAATGCTCTTGCTGAAAAATTTAGAAGAAAGATAATGTGTAGACTACAGTCTACCACTTGAGGCTTGAGGTAACAAATGCCTCCAACATATAGTAGGATTAAAGAAACTCATCCTCCTGCCATAGTGCCTACATTTCCAGAATTCGAGATGCTTATCATTCCACACCATAAGCACAATTATTCAAGCATGCCGAGATGTAAATTACAAATCACATCGCTCCTGATCAGCTCAACCAGTTTGCACCCGATGTGAAGAATATTCGTAAGCTAGAAACTGGTTCAACAAGATTCAAAGCAACCACTATCTCGAAGATGTAAACTACAAAAACTAAGTTTGCAAAATCCAAACGTTCCAACCTCATTTTTGTCAAGCTTTCTAAACCAGCTGAAACACATAGTGCATAGCAAAAATATCGCAAATACAAATGGACATTGCCAAATCCCCAAACACATAATGCATAGCCAAATTAACCTATAGACAACATCAAACTAGCACTTTTTAGTCTACAACTCAACATCAAGTAGTAGACACTACACAAGCATTTTTAAGGTCCACAATTGCATCTTTAACCACCAATTCCAGATTCTTGAGTGCATGGAAGTTCCGAGACATCAATGGAAGATTGGCCTAGTGAAACTTCAACGACATTCCTTGCTCTTGTCTACCTCTTGGAAATGGATGGACCTCCAATGTCAATAACTCTATCACTACCAGGCATCTACAAGAAAAAAAGAAAACAAATGAACTCACTTTTCTTTTCGATATATATATATATATATATATATATATATATATATATATATATATATTAAATAGAGATTACCCTTAAATAGGAATTCCTAGTAGTTTCGGATATGAAAAGTCCATATCCTTGTCGAGCCTAAAGAAACAAAATGAGCATAAAACGTTAATGATAATAAACACCTGATATGAAAGTAAAATTATGCTTGATAAAGCACTAGCCTGTGCTCTCTCCTTCCTGATGATAGTGGAGTCCCTATTAGATGGTCTATTGGCTTGTGAACTAGCCTGTGCACCACTAGCTTCATCAACTTTCTTTGGTCTTCCTCTTTTTGCCTACATGTGGAAAAATACAAGAAATAGCAATGTTATCATTCATAATAACCCAACAAAAATCTTAATTAATAATTACAAAATTGTCCAATAAGACATACTTTGGGTGGCCTTGATGTCGTAGGATTATTGCATGTCTTCTTATTATGCCCATATTGAAGGCAATTTGAACATTGCATTTGAATTCCAACTTTCGTCAACTTCTTACCATCACTACTTCGCTCATCCTTATCCTTGATTCTATTTTTCTTCTCTCTACCCCTTTTCCTTCTATAAGGTGGGGTTTGATTGGCTCACCACTAACTTTGGGCCACATTTTTTCCCCATACATGACCGGGAAGTTAAATTTATAACAGTTTTCATAAGCATTTTTCTTAAAGCAATCATCAACATAATCATTGATCTCTAACTTCATAAAAGCAATGCAACATATGGCATGTCTACATGGTATTCCAGAGATATCCCATTCCCTACAAGCACAAGTCTTTCTAGCCAAGTCAACCACAAATCTATTGCCATCCCCTTCAACCACAAATTTATTCCCCAAAGATGCTCTAGCAAAACAATATCTAGACTCCACTTTAGTTTTCTCCAACTTCATTCTAATTCTTGGGCAAATTGGATCCATTCGATCAACCATTAACTGGCTTCTCTTTGTCATCCTTTCCATCAACATGGCTCGTATTTCTTCAAGCATCTCAAGAATGGGTTTTGCTCTCGGTATGCAAATGTATCCGTTAAAAGTCTCACTTAAATTATTTTCAACTACATCACACTTAGTACCTGTCCTAATGAAAGCCCTGCAGAAGTGCTTAGGGTCTTATCTCATGAAGTCCTCATAACCTTTAGGACGCTCCATCTTCAAATCTGCCATTACCAGGTCAAAATCAGCTTCAAAAGTACACCTCACAGCCCTCCAGAAGAGATTCTTCAAAGCATCCCCTTTATGCTGTTTTTTCCAATTTGCATATATATGTCTTGCACAATTTCGATGTTTTGCTTGTGGAGATAGCCATGAAACTGCATTCATTAATCCCTGCAACCAAAATCAACCAATGAAAAAGAAATATGTCACATCAATGATTGTACTAGTGTAGTGTAATGGTAATAAAAAAAAAAAGAAGTGAGATATTACCTTTTGCTTATCACTAATAAAATTCCAACCTTCACCTGTGCCCACATTCAAGTCAATAAATAACCAAGTGAGAAACCAAGTCCATGATGCCTCGGATTCAGCTTCCACAACTACCCAAGCTATTGGAAACATTTGATTGTTTTCATCTCGTCCAATAGCACATAACAACATATCTTTCAATCAAGTCTTAAGGAAGCACCCATCCAAGCCTATGACACGCCTACATCCTGCTAAAAACCCATTTTTTCAACTCATCAAAGCCTACATAAAACCTCTCAAATACTTTGGTTGCTAGGTTGACCTCCATCATGAATGTTCCATTTTTTCTAACTCTCTTGAGCTCCTCCAAATAAGATCTTAGCATATCATATCGCTTTCCTATACCCCTCTTATATGACTAAGGGCTATCCATATGGCTCTATAGCATTTTTTTTTTTTTTAAGGATTAGGGCAAACCTTTCTCTTACATCTATTTGCATTTCAGTAGCTGAATAAGTGAGTCTGGCTCTAATCTTAGGCATGTACTCCCGAGCAAGCCATGTAGAAGTGGCTTGCCTGTTTGTGAGGCTTCTATTGCAGCTATGTAGACTTCCAACTCTCTTTATTACAAAAGTTTTCTCATCTTGAACCCAACTACCATACAACCTCCAATCACAACCACTTGCACACTTTGCTTCCATTCTTTTCTTTTGACTCCTTGGCCCAAACATGTCAAATCCATTAATCACAGCATATTTTTGCACAGCATTCTTGAATTGTTCATGAGATTCAAATCTCATGCCTAGACTAAACATATTCTCGTTATGGTCACACATAGGATCATACCTATTAACCATTCGTCCAATTGTGCTATTAGTTTCTTCAAAATCATCAATATCGGGACCACTTAGAAGTTCATCATCCAATATTGCATCTTCATCATCATCCCCCCTATCATATGGAATAGCACCAACCTCCTCCTCCATTCTTATATCGATGGAACCTTCAGGTAAGTCTCCACTATCATCCACCTCCTCTATTATTGCTTCCCTAAATTCTTTCCTCATCTCCCTTGTCTTGATCTCTTCATCAACGGTATATATATATTTCATTATCACATAAGTCTAATGAACTATCGTCACTGTCACTTTCATTCTGTGTAAAAAACACAAAGTCATATGCTGGAAACTAAAAACAATATTCAAACGTAAAGGGTGAAGAATTGAATGAACTCACCATTACTTCTTATTCAACCTGCAACACTTCAATTCTCCACAAGTAAAACAACAATCGACCTAGAATCCCAACTAGCCTAATCCTATAAAACAAAGGTAGAGCAAAATATTAGACATTTGAAGTTCAATGTCGGACTTATCATGCTAATCAAATTCCTAGTAAGACAGCAATAACTCTACCATTGGTAAGGCATAATAAAAAGTGATGACACACTTCACATTGTGAAGAAGCATTTCACACAACAATAGCTTATTGATCAGAAGCTCTAAAGAAAAGAATAAGTTATGGCTCCCAATATCTAAACACATGACAACCCATTTGAAATACATAATCATTTGAACTAATCCAAAATGATAAAATAGGAGTAAGGGAATTTGAGCTTCCCAAAAAAATATGATCATAGACATGACAATGAATGAAGAGTTGATTGCAGCCAGGCTACTCTGTTTACAAAGTGAATTGTATACTATTTATGGGACATGTGCTTAGGATTTGTACCACGAGCTCTTAGGAATTATGCTCCTTTTAAATCTTCCATAAGATGAATGTGGTGAAGTTCAAAAGGCCAGGTTTAAGCTGGACCAAGATCTGGTGGAATTAGCAAATAGACCAAAGAAAGTGGGCAAATCGAATTTTATACTATATTTATGGCTAAAAATATTAGCCGTAGCATTTCCCGTTTCTCTTTTTTTGCACATTGCAGATAACTATAAATAACCAGCATGATGTAAGGGGGAAAGTATACTATCATGTAACATGTGCCTTATATTGGTGGAGAGATGGTTTACTTACTGATGACACGAGTTATTTTTAGCAGATGCCCTGGTCTTTTCTCATTGACCTCATCTTGTGATTTTTACCTTCACAAGCTCATGTTTCAACAATCTTCTTCTATATTAAGATTCTAAAGACCTAGCAAATTCACAAATTCGTTAAGCCTATAAAATTTCAACTGACGTCAATTCCTGTGAGGTAGATCACTTCTAGACAAACCATCGAGCACATGGTGACCGTAATTTAATATGTCCAATAGCAAAGAGTTGAATGCCTTCAATGCTTTGTCAACTTCAACCTTTAAGCAAGCACAGATCCTTTGAGCCTAAAATTTTCGAGGGAAATGATGTCTCTGAGCGATCGAGTGTGAGTATGTGTGAGAGTGACAGTTTTTGTGTGAGAGAATGAGCGAGCAAGTCAGCACGCGAGATCTTCCAACGAATTGAAGACTGCCGCGCACTTATTCGCTGAAGAAAGGAAACCGTAGACAGAAGGAGGAGGAGGAGGAGAAGAAGAATACCTTTAGATGCTTTGTCCTTCGACCTTAAGCAAGCATAAATCCTTCGAGGCCAAAATTTCCGATGGAAAGGACGTCTCCGAGCGATCGAACGTGTGTATGTACAAGAGCGAGCGTCTCCGTGTGAGAGAATGAGGGAGCAAGCTAGTGTGTGAGATCTTCCAACGGATTGAAGACTCCCACACACGAACTCACCGATGAAATGAAACCCTAGAAAGAATTCTCCCCAAACTCATGAGTCGTGCGTCAAGAAGAGAAAGCCCAAAAATTTGCCGTGTTAGATATCTGACATGGAAATGCCAAGTTAGATGACTGTGGAATGAGAGTTAATAACGGGCCAGATTTGGGAGACGAGTGAAAGTTGGGGCTTTTTTTTTTAGACAAAATAAAGTTCAAGCCAGATTTGGGACAACACCTATATGTCCTTTAAAATTTTTGTGAGGAAGCATATCCAAATTCGAAAGAAATTTTTTTATAAAAATTCGAGAAGGTAACATGGTCATCGTTTTTATTATACTTGGTAGGTTCCATATAGTAAATGATTGGGCCTTCGTTCCAACCATTTCACCTAAAAAAAATCTGAAATTTAAGTATGTTATAAATTAAATATTTTGAACAATTTTCATGAGGAAGTTTCTCAAAATTTGAACCATAGAAAGCTCTGTAAAATTGGCAAATAGCGAAGGTTTTAAGTTAGATTGGACATTTCATCTCGATCATTAAATGGCTAAATTCCAAAAGATATTAATATAGGCTTATGTTGTGTTCAAAGTTTGGACTTGACCTTGCTTCTCTCTCTCTCTCTCTCTCTCTCTCTCTCTCTCTCTCTACATTGATTCTTTTAAGACATAAGGGCTATAGGGACACATATTCTTTTAGTAGCCCACACTACATTAAATGTGTTCACACATGTTCATATTTGTTCACACTTATATTTCTAAGGAAATTTGACTAGTCCAAAGCCTAAGTGTCCCCTTCATTAATAGTTCCAAGTCCAAGTCTAATCTTATTTTCCAAAATAAAGTCCTAACATTCAAGTGTCCACGCTTCTTAAATTATTACGTGACGGAGATATTAAATGCAATTTGGAAAAATATATGAGTTTTTGAAGGCATTGTCATTGGACGAGAGTTAATTGAATTTGACCGTGATTGACCACCTTATTTGGCTTGAGATTTGTGCCTAAACCATGCCCAAGCAAAGCTGGATGCAACCAAGCTTAATCGAGCAAACCGAGCTTAAGCTCCCTTTTACTAAGAAAAGAGGTCGCAACTGGGTTTGTTGGCTAGGTCCTAACCTAGTCAGTCGGTCCTTTGACCAGTTCATGGGTCAGTCCTTGGATTAGTTCTTTTTGGCCAATCCTATGGCTAGTCCTTGGGCCAGTTGACCAGTCCTATAGTTAGTCCTGTGACCAGTCAAAGGTCCTGCATCACAAATCCTGGTCAGTCTGAAATTGAACTACGTTGAGTTTATTCGATATATGGTCGATTATCGATTGTCATGTAATCATGTGGGATCAATCAATCTGTCTCAACTCATAATCGCATTGAATTGATTCATGGTCATCCATGATCGGCGCAACGACTAGGTAGAATCACCCGTGATCGATGCCTTGACCGGGTTGGATCGAGCCATGACCGTCCACCAATTCATGATGGTATGCGATCATCTCACGACCAATCCTTATGGTTGAATAACATTCTCATGGTCGAACACTCCATATCCAAACCCTTGGTTGCCGAGTCTCGATCTGGCCAATTTAACTCATGACCACCCTTCATACCGGCTTATAGCCTAGTCTTGCCATTAGCGTACCAGTTCTTAGCCTACTAGTCAGAGCCAAATAAGGGTCAAAGTTGAGGATGCTACATTTTTTATCTTGCATATCGATGATATAGACATGGATGGCCTTGACGATGAGTTATATGCCAAGGTTGAGCTTTGCATGCATTATCAATGGCTTGTGGATGTGAGATGAAGTTCAAATGATGTCTTGCATGACTTTTCTAGCTTATGGTTTGGTGCTTTGTGTGAGGAAGTTTGTGAGATTACAATACGACTTGATTTCTTGGACTTGTTTCAAGCCCAGAAAACTCGTGCATATTGTACCCTTATGTGTTCCCAATATTACTACTATTTTTCCAGACCAAATCTTGAGAAACTTCCTTCTTCAAAGGTTCTTCTAATATCTTAAATTATAACATAATCAATTTCAGATTTTTCTGTGTCAATTTGGGTGGCCAAATGGTTGCGCTTCTCTTCGGTTTTTCATTGTCTAGTACTGCTACAAGTATGACCTTCACTGCTTTTCTATTTTTCACAGATTTTTCTAGCTAGAATCTTGATGAACTTTCTCACTAAAGTTGTTCAAAACTCTTTTATACAACATATTAAAATTTGGGAATTATTTAAGGTGGCTTGAGTTATGTGGACACTGATTTTTGAGAGGTTACCTAATCTGTTTTAAGTTTCCGTTTTAATCCAAATTAAAGCTAATAAAAGATAGGGTTGCATATCGATTCTGACCTAGTGTTCTTCATCAAAAAAAAATCATGGTCTTTTCTGCAACATATCCAAAGTTGGGAATGTTTGGAAATAGTTTACTATTTTAATCAAAATAATTTCTAAAATTGGGCAAAACTGTTCTGTTCTGACCAGTTTAAAAAATGAGTCTTTTATGAAGGGAAAATGTGAGAATCTTGAAATGATGTCTTCTGGAGAGATAATCAAACACTTTGAACTTTTCGACAAGATATGATTCACTGTGATGTGATGTCATTTGATGATGATTTCGAATTATTAATTATAGTGGCAGGATCTATAATTACCGGCTGTTTAGTTGTGCATAATATATCAAGCTATTGTAATGATTGCATGATATAGCCTCTGCACGAAATTGATAGAATTAAATGTCATATCATATGCATGTTGTATGTGATGGTGGATGAGTATGAGGCTACGGATGGCAACCAATGACAATGTGTGATTGGGTTATTGATGTGGTACTCGGGGACTCTGTGGCAATATTCCCTGTTGATGGCTTTGAATGGATGTCAGGAGGGATTTCTAGGATGCTGTGTGTTCCCTAGATGCCCAAGAGTGAAATACTTGGGGGGGTAATAGGGTCCCCAGAAGTCTGGCTGAGTGTTAGGTCGGAAGTGACTCGCATGGTACTGACTTGCCATCAATTGAAACCACGAGATAGGGGTGGATCAAATGACGTGGCATGTTTGAAATGGAACATATGCTGAGTACGATTGCATTTTGTGTGTTGCACATGCTTGCAAGCACATTAAGGGTACTAAATACTTTGTCATTTGCATTATATGTTCATTGTAGGTGAGTCCTAAGAATCAAGAGTGTGTTAGATCGACCGATTTATGAATTTGTCTCATCTTTTCCTAAGCTGTGCCTTACTCCTGCTGTATTATAATTTTTCAGAAAATTAGAAAAATGAATGTACCTCCGCCAGCTCGTTATGGATAGCCGTACTATTTTGAGCGCATGTAAGAGGATATTATGTTTCCAAGGCCTAAGCACATATACGTACGTCAGAATTGTATTGTTTGGGTAGATAAAGGGCACTCATGTGATACCGTATCCACTTAGGGGTTGCATGACAAACTAGTTCTATTCTAGAAACAAATTTTCTATTCTAAACTTGTTTTTGGAATATAAATCCGTTTGATAAATTTATTCCGTTTTTCTATTTCTGGAATATAAATCAGAAGTAGAAATTTTTTAAATCTCTATTTCTAGAATAAAAATGAGAAATAAATTTTTTTTTCATCGTTCGTCAACTGGTCCTTCATTCGTTGCCGCCAACCATCGTCCGTCGGTCGCCACCCACCCACCCACCGACCGCCGCCGCCGATCGCCACCGGCCCGGCCCCCGGCCCTCGCCGCCGCGGTCGCCGCCGCCGCCCGCCCGGCCCTGGCTTCCACCCGGTCATCGCAGCCCCCAGCCCCCCGGCCCTCGCCGCCGCCCGGTCGCCGCCGGCCACCGGCCGCCGCCACCGTCGCCGCCGCCGTCGGCCCCATTGCCCGATCGCCGCCCGCCGCCGCCACCGCCGGTCGCCGGCCGCTGCCTGCCGCCTCCCATTGCGACCATTGTCGCCCGCTACCCACCGCAGTACTTGCCGATCCGAAAGGAATAAATTTTGTGTCGTTATCAAACGGTTATTTTGCTTAGAAACTCTTCAGAAATAGAAATGAAAAATTTATTTACATTAAAACTATTTTTGGAACAGAATGGTTGTCATGTGCGCTCTTAGTCGCTTGGTTCATTCGAGGAGACGAGCTGAAGGGACTTCTCCGTTTTTAGGATGACAGTGACAGCAGTAGCATGGACGACGACGGCAGCAGTAGCGGACCTTCGGAGTACAGTGATCCCGAGAAGGAATGGGATAGTGACGGATGGGAGTGATGTGGGACAGTAGACTTGTAGGTGGGTTGATTCTTGTGGCGATGTATTTTGCGACACTCACATTTTGGTTTTGGTCACAAGGTTGGGCGTGTGGAAGGAGTGGCATGTACGTGTGTCACTCTTCTTTTTGGATTACCCCAAGAGTAGGACTAACGATTCTTTTGGTAGCGTTCGCCCATGTAATTAAATAAAGTAAGCCAATGAAATGGAAATCGACCTTGACCTGTTATGTTTTGATTGTGCCTGTTTTGCATAATTCATGTTATATATGTTGCCACTCTAAAGAAGAAATAATGGTTATTAAGATCGCCTTAGTAAGGTGGTGTGCTTGGGGGCATCACAAAAGCACTGTCTCAATGCGGCATGAAAGCGACATCAAATGTAGGAACTCAACCACCACAGTGCATTAAGTGGGTCAAATTACAGAATCAAATTGTGAGCAAAGTAAGCAAGTACCGTAATTTAATTGCATCACGCCATACATTTTCAGACTCTTGAAACACATTACATTCAATAAAACGACATACATTCAATAAAACGACATGCAAAGGGAACTTCGCCTTCTTTTATCCTTGCAATTATCGATTATGCCGATAAAGAAAAAGAAGTTTAAGAAAAAAACCTCGACAACCATTTCAGCTAAATTAGAATTAATTTGAAACCGCCTTCAAAATGCATATGGAACTGATGAATATATTCGGGATTTTCAGAGCGTCGCGAGGCGGCGGATGTCAGAGGGGTAAGCGTCAGCGCTGGACTCGGCCATGTAGGATCTCCGCCCGACGATGGTGTTTGCAGCCTCGGTCGGGTGGAAAGCATCCCAGAAGAGGTATTCCTTTCTATTTGGGCACGGATTCTGGAGAGGGAGGCATGTGATCTGGCCATTGTTCCTGCCTACTCCACAGCACCCGGAATTGATGACCCTTAAGCCTGAAAAAAGTCACGACAACAAAAATTACCATCGCTGATAATTTAATTTTCCTCAAATCAGGCAAAGCAGTTCGTTCAAATTCATAATTTGCTAGATGTACTTAAGGTACGATCACGTATTATTCAAAATCTCTTGATCTCCGAGCTTCGGTCATGTCTAATCATGAAAGGAAGACGACAGCGGCGGCCGGGATAAACAGGGTTAATCAAAAGCGATTGAGACAGAATATGAGCCCAAAAAGTACCCACCGAAAGAGGAGGGCTTGGTGAGCAAGTCTTGGAAGATATTGTAACTGTTGATGTAGGTGAACTTCGCGTTTGCGTAGTTCTTGTTGAAGTCATCGACGACGGGCTTGAGCTTGTTATTGAATATCTGGCAGGCGTCGTTGATATTCTGAACGCAGGTCGAATTATCTGAACTGTTCCGAGACAGCTCGCTCGGGCTGCAGCCAATCTGGCCTAGCCCAATCAGAGCCACCTTTCTTGCGCCGTTGTTGTACATAATCTACAACCAAAACAAAAATTTGGTTATAGCCAGGGAAGATCTAGATGCAGAGAAGCGTCTGAACTTAGGAAAATAACCCACCCTTAGCTGTTGGACATACTGTTGAATTAGGATGTCGGCCCATTGCTCCGGCGAGTACTGCTGGCTGCTCGTGTAGAGCTGGGGCATGTAGTAGTTGTTGAGGTAGTCGTTGCTTCCCATGCCCACCAGGAATAAGCATTTGCTCAGATAATCTGCCGCCGTGCTGTTGCCTCCGAGGATGCTTGCCAGCTGCGACACCGTTCTTTGGTAGTTCTGCACCTGCCTCGAGAAGGTAATCCTACCTCCCTGAGCCAGAAAATTCAGAACACGATGGTGAGCGATGTCAATGAATCCGCTCTCGAAAAGGTTTTCATGGCAATTACCAGTTGACGTCCGGTTTCTTCTCTGATTCCTGCAGCTGCAGATGCGTAGTTCACTCCTTTGAGAAGGGCATTGCCCGTGGTCGTCGCGTATGGAGGGATGTAGTTGCTGAAGCCCAAAAGCTGAGCTGCGGGACGAGGAACATGCGACGATCTCTCGCTTCATCATTTCACTTTACAATCACGTAGCATCACCATGCGATATCATATGTATAAAAAGGAGCTTACAGATCACATCACCGGCGGTTTTCCCGTTGGAGAACCTCCCCGTCGGGCCAGCAGGGAAGTCGATCCCGTAAGGCCTATAATTGGCCTTCGCCAATGAAGCCGCAAGCCCATTGTTGTTGCCATTGTCCAGCAGCGAATCCCCAAGAATGAAGAAACAGGGGACTTGAGGCTGTGCTTGTGCCTCCACCCCACAATTTCCAGCACTCAGCACCAGCACCATAGCCAAACCCACCAAAGCTTGAATGAGCTTGCCGCTTTCCATCACTTTGACCTAGCTAAGATGCACTACTTTTGGAGATGAGCTTGAGCAAGTATGCTGAAGGCTTGTGAGAGATGTGCAAGGTGATGGTGAAGTTTATATAGGATCAAGAAACGGGTTGCGAGCAGGAACCAGTAAGTTCGTGCAGTTGAAGAGCTGGCTTGCATTGCATTAATTTCACGCGGATGTGCAGTGCAGGACGGTGTTGATCTTTTCTATGAAACGACCGGTTCAAACGTCGATTTAACACTGCACAGTGGTGGGATCAGCTGCTTTTGGGATGGGAATTGACGTGATCCTCTTTACGTTAGGTGAGCTAGATATGATTCGGCTGCATGTCGGAAGCTCGGGGATTGATCTGCACTTTGTTTGGTGGCTCACAAGGAGAAAGTATGTCACGTGACAGCTTCCATCTCTTGACATGCTGATGAGGTCACCGCTCCTTCTTAAGACAAGTGCAGTTGTTGTCATTCAACGTGCACTTAGCCAGAATACTATATTAGACGTGTCAAGGAACATAATCTACGCAAAGTAGAAATTCAATACCTTCTATCAAGGAGATCGTCAAAATCTAGGTATGGTTAGCAACGTGCTACAAAAGTCTGATACTTTCTATTGAGGAAATTATCAAGAGGGAGCTTATGTTTAAGCCTATCAACATATGCAGTTGGATTCACCTTCATTGAAAAGGCTTAAACCAATTAATTATGAACCAATTCGAATATATTAACTGCTCAACACTATACTAGTTCTTTAATATAGGACTCCTCTAACACAACTCATATATGTATCTTAACAATCTCCATCTTATGTGTGAACTCTAATATTAGGTTTGCTCCCTCTCAATTCATGTATCCTTCCTACTTGGAATTGTCACCAGATACCTTTCTTGAGCATCAAACATCGATATACACTGAAAATGGGTTACCAATCAACAATCAGCTCTAATACTATTTGTCAATTAAGGTATTCTCTACATAACACCCACCTGCTCGAAATGGTCACCAGATTCCTTTCTTGAGATATTCATCAAACATCGATATACATTAGGAATGGGCTACCAATCAATCATTGGCTTCGAAATGGTCACCAGATTCATTTTTTGAGATATTCATCAAACACCGATACACATTGGAAATGGGCTATCAATCAACCATCGACTTTGATATCATTTGTTAGGAGCATGCAATAGAAGTCCGAGAGCTTTTATTGGAGAGATTGCCAAGAGGAAGCCCAAGTCTAAGCCTGTTAACATATCTAATTAGACTTACCTTCACTCAAAAAGTTTAAGTCAATGAGTTAAGGCCAATTATTATATATTTAACAGCTCAACACTGTATCAATTCTTTGACATGAGATTTCTCTAATACAACTCATACAAGTATCCTAACAGGGGTGTAACGGTTTGATTTGGTTCCCTAATCGTTTGAGCATCCATTAGCTTTGTACCAAATTGGCTCGGTTTTCTGGTTTTCTACTTTATAATATTAAGAAGTGATTTAGTGACACATGAGATATACTATATAAACTGTAATATTAAGAAAGATGACGATTTTCAATTTGGTTAAGTTAATCAAAACTAATTGAAACTATTCGAATTGGAATAAAATGATAGTTATTTTTTCATTATTCGAATCAAAATCCGAACTTAACCAAAAAGGCATGAAAACTCAGTTCGGTCGGTTCTGACGTCCGTAACATAATCGTGATATTTCGGTGAAGAGGAGTGATGGACAAGAGGCGTGTTAAATACGGAAGCGAAAATGTATTGCCCTCTCTCCTCTGTACTCAACCACATTGCTGTCGGCTCGCCTCATATCCCTCACCAGCATAGAAAAGAATGAAAAGTTTGCATTAGACAGAATTCTGAAAGTCTAATTTACAGACTACACTTGAAATTATTGAGCTATGACAACAGTGAGGACATTTTAGTGGATCATCGACATTAATATCCCTATATCCCTATATTTTACTATATGAGATAGGCGTTAAGTATATTTCATTTGATCATTTTAAATTTTACTTGTGTTTAGGATGACTTATGGATTTTGGTATTTAGATGCTAGTTCAGGACCACATCTTTCAATGTCCATAGACCGCAAGGGACATATAACTGTGTCAATCTACCAATGTAGTAGGTATTTAGCGGCTCTTTTCGCTTGACTTTTAGGGTGTTCTTTAATGTTTAGAGATTGAATTTAGCTTTTCTAATATATGAAGCACTCAAAATTCATCCCATTATTTTGTCATTCTAGTAAATTAAAATTTTAATTTTCACTTTAGTGAGAAACTCAAATATGCCATATTTAGTTGGCTTAAAGGTTTGGATGGACGGCCACTTGTTTTACAGAATTTTACCAAAAGAATATCTTTGTCTTTACTTTTTTTCAACTATATTGACATCGGTGTTTGAGTCTGTGTCAAAAAGTGGTGGTATTGAGACGTGGATTATCATAAATATCAAGATCCATGTGCTCATTAAGTGTTTTAAGCATGACCTATTTGTACATATATATGATATTGTCCTTGAAAATTGAAATTGTAAATTGACTCTCCAGTGCCGTACCATCATTTATGCTCACCCGAGACGGTGGTGCGAAAGGTCAATGACAACCGTGATCTCTATAAATGCCTTAATTGGTTGGGCTTTGTACTTTATTGACCCATGAGTTTCCAACGCGGGAGCCAGATAATTGCATGTGCTTTTAGCACCCCTGTATCTGGAAAGTCATCTATATGACGGTCCCCATCTGCAGTTGGTTACATTTATTTCTCTTATAGCATTTGCACAGAAAAGTCCATTTCCTTCATAATTGCAGCTCCGCGTTGTGTTAACCGCCTCACTACGTGAGGACGGACAATTTCGAAAGGGACTTTATCATTTATTAGGCCATCAAATGAGTGATTCAGATTGAAAATATCTACCCTGATTGATTTTATTCATATTAACTCACTTTTACTTACCCGACTTATTGCTTGTGATACAATTTTTAACAATTTTTTTTTATTAAATTATTGCCTTTTAAAAAATGAGTGACTCCATGAATTAACTCACTAAATTGGTGAGAGAGCTTGAGTGCTTAGATCAATTCATGGGCTAGGGCTTCAAGTGGCATAACAACGTGGAGATATTAGAAAGTATCAAGCTAATGGACAAGAACACTTGTATCAATGAGTTCAATGGTCGGGTTATGGACAGAGATGTGAAGGTGTGAAGGTGGCAGCAAGGCAAAGAATGGTGGGTCTTGCCCAAGTGATGAGCAATTACCTCACTCTCTTAAACAAAACCTGGCCTTTATGGACTCGAGCTTTGCCTTGATGGAACCTCATTCGAGCACCTATGACTCGGGCACAAAGACCTAGTACTCCGGCATGGTTGCCAATGACCAGAACCTAAGCATTAGGGCTAATGACTTGGGCTTAGGAGCCAGATATCTAAGCATCGAGGTTTTGGGCCTAACCTCGAGGGACCTAGTCCAAGTTTTTGTTGACTTGGGCAAGACCTTAATAGACTTCGGCTGGCCTCAATGAACCTAGGCTTGAATGCTAGTGACTTGGGTATGAGAGCCAAATACACGAACATGGCCACCTAGAACTTGGGCATAGGCATCAAGGTCCCAAGCTTGGTGTTGAAAGACTTGGGTCCAACCTCTATGGACCCTAGGCCAACCATGATGGACTTGAACTTAGGTGCCAGTGACTTGGGCACAAGACCTAGGTACCTAGGCACCCAGACACGTCCATCGGGGTCTTAGGCCCAACCTCAAGGGACCTAAGCCTAGACTATGTAGATTTAGGCTCGACTGCTAAGTAACCAAGTTGGGCCCAAGAATTTGGTATTAGTCGCTAGTGACTTGGGCACGAAAGTCGGATACTCGGCCAATGCCATCGAGGACTTGAGCTCAAGCACCGAGATCTTGAGCTCGATCTTAAGAGACATGAGCTTAGCCTCAAAAGGCCCTAGTTCGGGTGCCGTGACTTGCGCACAGGAGCCAAGTACTTGAGCTTGGCTGCTAGAGATTCAAGCATGAACATTGAAGTCTTGGACCTAGCCTCAAGAGGTCTAGGCCCAACCTATATGGACCAGGACTCGGGCGCCGTGACTTAGGCATAGGAGTCGAGTACTATGCACTAAGATCTTGTGATTCAGGCCTGTACATAGTGGACTTGAGCCGAAGCACCTTTCGTTGGGCAAGCCGTTACTCAAGCATGGCTATTGAGGAACATGGCTTAGTGTTTGTGCCTATGCATAAGTTTTAGGCGGATTTCAATTATTTAATGTAAATTTGAAACTTACGAGAATTTAGGGTGGTAAATTTCCCAAAAAAAAAAAATTAAGTCAATTATACGAATACCAAATTAGTCATAAGCTTTTTAATTTGGCTAATTTAGTCATAAACTAATGTAGCCTCTCAGGCCAATTTTGGTACCCTTGCCTAGTGACTGGTGAGGGCTTAGCACCTCTTGCCTAGTGGTTGGCAAGGGTTGGCTAGCAAGGCCCTCGCCAAATTTAGCCAAAAAAATAAAAATAAATAAAAGATGCAAAATTTTATTTTTATCAACGTCAATCGTGTCATATAGAATAGTCAACATTTCGTCAATAATTTTAATGCAAATTTGATCGAAAAGACTACATTGACAAATCTTCAAAAGGTTCATGACTAAATTGGCTAAATTAAAACTAAATTGACATATAATAAATTTAGACTTTTTGCAAATTATCCTAATTAATACGTAGACTCTCTTAAGTTATCATTGAGTCCATTGTTAGTGTTATATATATGTTGTAAAATATTGCGTTCCAAATGTATAATAGAGAGAATAGAGAGATTGAGTGAAGAAAGCAAGTAAACGCCAAAGATAGTAGAGCAAGCCAGACACTAGAGATCGTAGAGAAAGTTAGAGGAGAAAATTTTATTTCCAGTATATCACGTTATATCTATGACAAAAACTAAGCTCATATTTATAAGAAAATAATGATGTACTTATCATTAATATCAATATATTGAATAATACATACATTGATAGGGAGATGATAATTAATTGTATAAGGAGATGTACTTAGAATATAAGATACAAATGTACCCTAATAAGTACATTAGATAAGATGAATATAATGAATATTCATTCATGTATTTCATAACACTCCCCCTTGAATATTCATTGTATTCATTATATTATGAATGATCATTAAATGATACTACTTCATTAAAAACCTTAAGCCGGATAAACCCAGTGGGACAAAAACCGGACAAAAGGGAAAAAAGATTGCAGAGCACAAATTTTATGATCTCTCCCTTTATGGATGCATTAATTGTCTCGTTAAAAACTTTAAGCAAGAAAAACCCTGTGGGAAAAAACCAAACAGAAAGAAAAAAGAGTGCAATGCATAGTTCATAATATCTTCCCTTCAATTAAGCCATATAGCCACTGCTAAGGCTAGTCAATCTTGCATATTGTGAACTCGTCGCATACCAATGCCATATACTAATTTCTCAAAAGTTGACGTTGGCAATGATTTGGTAAAAAGATCTGCAAGATTATTTATGGATCGAATCTGTTTAACATCAATTTGTCGACTTTCTTGGAGTTCATGAGTATAGAAAAATTTCGGTAAGATATGCTTGGTCCTATCACCTTTGATATATCATCCCCTAACTTATGCAACACAAGCAGCATTATCTTCATAAATTATAGTGGGAGAATTTGTAACCGGTATTAAACGATAAGAATTATGAATATGCTTTATAACAAATATTAACCAAACACACTCTCTTCTAGCTTCATATAAAGCAATAATCTCAGAGTGGTTAGAGGATGTAGTTACTAGCAATTGCTTGGTAAAATGTCAAGAAATAGCGGTACCATTATAATAAAATAAATAATCGGTTTGAGAGCGAACCTTATGTGGATCAGATCTATATCCAGCATCAGCATATCCAACTAAACCAGAATTAGTGAAATCCTTGGAATAATATAATCACAAATCTATGGTTCCTCAAAGATAACGAAAAATATGTTTAACTCCATTCTAGTGTCTCCGAGTTGGCTCAGAACTAAAATGTGCCAATCAATTTACCGCAAAAGCGATATCTGGTCTCACACATTGTGCCAAGTACATCAAAGCTCCAATTGCATTGAGATATGGTACTTCAAGACTAAGTATCTCTTTATCAGATTCTCTAGGACGAAATGGGTCCTTTTGGGGATCTAGACCTTACAACCATAAGGGTGCTCAATGGGTGAGCTTTGTCCATGTTGAAGTGTTTAAGCAATCTTTCAATATATGTTGATTGATGGACGATTATTCCTTTGCTTTATGCTCAAGTTTTAGACCAAGACAAAGTTTGGTTTTACCCAAATCTTTAACTTCAAACTCCATTTTCAAATACTCAGTAGTTTTAGCTAACTCTTTTGGAGTTCCAATTAAATTTATATTGTTAACATAAACTACTACAATAGCAACCACCGCCTGAGATGGCTCAATTGGATAAGGCTCTGCTGATTCTTTGTGAGGAGGTGAGGAGTTCGAATCCCGCTGGACGCACGGGATTTTAAGCGTGACGTCGGGGTGGTGGGTCCTCCGCTAGCGTCGCTCCAGGGTTTACCCGCCGGCTACCAGTTGTATGGGGTTCCCTGGGTAACAAAAAAAAAAAAAAAAAAAAAAAAACTACTACAATAGCAAATCCAGTTTCTGATTTTTTAATAAACATGCATAGGTAGATAGGATCATTCTTGTACTTATCCTTAATTAGGTACTCACTTAGGCATTGATACCACATGTGATTGGATTGCTTTAACCCGTACAAGGATCTTTGCAATTTTATTGAGAATAAATTGCGGGGAGTGCATGCTTCAGGCATTTCGAATCCCTTAGGAATTTTCATATAAATATTAGAATCTAATAGGCCATATAGATATGCCGTCATAACGTCCATAAGATGCATTTCCAATCTTTTAGAGATTACTAGGCTAATGAGAAAACAAAATGTAATCATATTTATCACAGGTGAATATGTCTCATTATAATCAATCCTAGATCTTTGGGAGAATTCTTGGGCAACAAGTCGGGCTTTATACCTAACAACCTTGTTTTTCTCATTTCGTTTCTGGACAAATACCCATTTATATCCAACGGGATTTACATTATTGGGAATACGAGTTACAGGTCCAAAAATCTCTCGTTTGGCTAGGGAAGCTAATTCAGCCTTAATTGCTTTCCCCCACTTAGGCCAATATTGCCTTTGACGGCATTCAATAATAGATTGCAGCTCATAATCATCATCCATAATTTTATGAGCAATTGAAAATGCAAAAGCATCATCAATGATGATTTCATTTCGATCCCAAATTCCATTACAATATGTAATGGAATTCTCAGTACTCCTGGGGTTGGTGTTCCTTTCATGGGTTTGTGCCTCTTCAGGGGCAATAAGCTCTTTGGGAGCAAGCACAATATCAGGCTCTTTTGGAGTAGATTCTTGATTCTTTCCCCTTCGTTTTCGAGGAACAATATCTTTTGATCATATCGATCTACTATGCTTCAAGTGTGAGAAATTTTGATTCATTTTACCCTGTTCTTCGAGAATAGCTATCCTAGCTAGAGCATTTGCAGCTGGAATATGAGACTTTATTACCTTAGTAGCATTATTAAATGCATCAGGAAGTCTATTGGCCATAGACTGTAAATAGATTATGCGCTACACCTCGTTTTCACATTCAGGAGTTCTTGAGTCTAATTGAGATAAATTTTTCTCATTCCAGGAGAAAACCTTAACTGGTTTTTGTTTTGCAATCATGGAAGTTGTAGGTATCCCAATTGATTAAAACCTAGTCTCATCAAAATGACAATCTGCAAATCTGGCAGTAAAAAAATCACCGGTAATTGGTTCCAAGAACCTAATGATAGACGGTAAATTAAACCCAATATAAATGTCCAAACGGCGTTGGGACCCATTTTCATTCTTTTTGGCGATGCTACAGGCACCTGTACCGCACAACCAAATGTGCGTAAATCTGAAATATCTGGTTCATAACCAAGAACCATTTAAAGGGGAGATTGTAAAAGACTAGTAGTGGGGTGTAATCTTATTAGGGCTGCCGCATGCAAAACTGCATGACCCCATGCTGTATCGCTGAGATTCGTTCTCAATAATAAAGTGCAGGCAATGATTTGGATATGTTTAATCAAAGATTCTGCCAATCCATTTTGAGTATGAACATATAATATCAAGTGCTCAACCTCGATTCCGAGTAAAGCACAATAGGTATCAAAACTTTTTGATGTAAATTCACCAGCATTATCCATCCTTATGCTCTTAATTGGATAATTAGGGAATTGTGCCAGGAGCTTTATAATTTGTGCAAGTAGACGTGCAAATGTGACATTGTGTGTAGATAATAGGCAAATATGGGACCATCTACAGGATACGTCCACTAGTACCATAAAATATCGAAATGGTCCACTTAGTGGTTGTATTGGTCCACAAATATCACCCTGAATTCTTTGCAATAATAAAGGGGATTCAAGATTAACCTTTATTATAGAAGGTTTGATAATGAGCTTTCTTTGTGAACAAGCCTCACAATTATAATTTTTGGATAACAATACCTTTATATTTTTTATATAGTGCCCTTTTGTATTTTGAATTATTCTACGCATCATTGAAGCACCAGGGTGACAAAGGCGATTATGTCACAGTCCAAACTGATCATGGTTTACCAATTTCCAGGATGTAGTGGCGTAGGTTTCAACAACTTTAATCATAACACAATACAAACCCATAGAATAAGCTTCTAGCTTCTCATAGATGGTCTTCAGGCCCATCTTATAAGAAGGAATGCCAATATATTCCTTATTTTTTTTATAAATAATCTCAATATGGTACCTATTACGGCGTACATCTTTGAAACTAAGCAAATTCCTTTTTGATCTATTGTTTAGAAACGCATCCTCAATATGCAGGATGGTGCCATTTGGAAAAACAATTGTGGCATTTCCAAAACCATCAATATTCGGAATAGGACCTGATAATGTATGGATTTGTACCTTATGCAATGTCATACTCGAGAAAAAGTGTCTACTATAAAATATGGCATGTGTTGTTGCACTATCAAGCAAACAAACATCTTCCTTTTTCTTAGTATTTTCCATTTGCATTATGTTGACAACTTTAGGTGTCAAGTATCATAAAATTTACATATTAGTTATAGAGTCAAATAAAATTTCAAAATAAATATTATATAAGGTTCATAAGCATTTCATAACCATATTAGAGAACAATAAAAAGTAATACATTAAAGCAAAACAACTAGAAAAGAAATTATTAGAATCATAGAATTTGAAATTCAAAATTATCATCCACCAGTCTGATACCTCATCAAAGTAATCAGAGGTCCTCAAAAAAATCATAGACATCTAGGGATGCATTTGCTACTTCAAGAGCAAGAGGAGTCCCACCAACAAAGATATTGTTGGCCTCAACAGTGGTTATGGCAACATGATTGATTTCAATGGCATGAGATTCACCATGCTTGTCCGTATTTTTAAAAAAAGACTGGTATAGGTCAACAAAGTGCTTTGGCGTATGATAAGTACGTGACTCGTGACTAGTGCCTAGTCATGCCACAGCGATGACAAATACTTTCATTAATCACATTCTTTAGCTTCTTTTCTTTGCCATGATTCAGACCAAAATTAAATATCCTAGGGCGAGTAAATTTATTGATATCCTTTCTAGGATTATGTTCTTACCTGCGCTTATAGCCCTTAAAATGGTAAGTATTTTTCTCAAAGTTAGCATGTGCTTCAAGCAATGCTTTTCAGCCAGTAGGTCTAAGATCATGATTTTTTAGCAACAATTCATTAGTTTGCTCGGCAATGAGGAGCACAGAAATTAATTCAGAGTATGTGGCAATTCCGCACCAGTAAGTTTGATACCGCATAACTCAAGCCGAGAAACAATATCAAATAAAGCGAAATTATAGTCAGACATTGATTTAAAATCTTGCAATCTGAGATTTTGCTAGTCATATTGTACTTGAGGGAGGATAACAGTCTTAGTATGATCATACCTATCCTTCAACCTCCTCCACAAGATCTAAGGGTCTCGAATGCATAAATATTGAGTCTGCAGGCTCTCATGCAAATGACGGCGAATAAAAATCAGTGCATTTGCTTTATCTTTTGCATTTGAGATTCCGTCCTCTGTAATTGCATTAGCAAGACCTTGCCTTTGGAGGTGCATTTCCATATCAAGGCATCATGATAGATAATTCTTTCCTTTCACTTCCAGGATGTGGAATTTGGGCTTTTCAATATTTGTCATAATCCTTGCAAAAATAAATCCTTAAATTAATTAAAAGGATTTTCAAATATCCACTGCCACTTCAAGAGTAGAATGATACTTTTAGATTTGAGATTGGCTTCAAGTCAAGAAAAATAAAAATGAAGAATTGATAGAAGAAGATGAAGTATAGGTTAGAAGAAGATGAAGTATAAGTTGATTAATAAAAAGAACACCTACCTTGCAAAAATTACTTACTCAGTCGGTAGATCTTCGTACTGATAACGTGTTGTAAAATATTGCGTTGCAAATATATAATAAAGAGAATGGTGAGATTGAGTAGAGAAAGCAGGTAAACACCAAAAATAGTAGAGAAAGCTAGACACTAGAGATCGTAGAGAAAGTTAGAGGAGAAAATTTGATTTCCAGTATATCACGTTATATCTATGACAAAAACTAGCTCCTATTTATAAGAAAAAAATGATATACTTATCATTAATATCAATGTATTGAATAATACATACATTGGATAGGGAGATGAACATTCATTGTATAGGAAGATATATTTAGAATATAAAATACAAATGTACCATAATAAGTACATTAGATAAGATGAATAACAATGAATATTCATTCATGTATTTCATAACAATATATCATTATTAATCACTATATAATAAATCTAGATTTATCGGAAATCTGGAACGATATGGTTTTCTTTAAAAGAAAACAGCATCTAATTTTCAGGAAATTCACCGGATTCCTCATAGCAAAAGTGAGGAAAGCAAAAAAGTCGTCAGACGTATGTCTTCACAAAGTCTCTTTCCCATTCGACCAAAAAAAAAAAAAAGTCACTTCCCCAATTCTGGATAAATCCCACTCTTTTACTTTACAATAATGTTTGGACGAATCTATGTTGATTTCACGAGGTAAACTGATTTCTTTTTAGATTATATCAACTATGAGTCCCTTATCCAACGTTCAATTAATTACTTGCACACATCATGTCAAAACCTCTAAAATTATATTTGACCGTCTAGATTTGAGTATGAATAAAATATCAAAATATTTTATCTATTTTTTGGTCACGTAGTTTGGATTTGAGCATGAATAAGATAACAAAATACCTTATCCAATATTTGGCCCCGTTCTTTGGACCAAACATACTTGGGTGGGATAAATTTGAATTGGATGAAATATATTTAAAAATAACTTAACAATTTTCTTCCAATGATGAGCTGATAGAGTGACTTAGCTGGTTTTACCGGCCACCACGCACCTCCACGATAGCAGATTATCATCACTTTCAACCACCATGCAATTGTCATCGTCTTTGACCACTATTAAGTCATCATCGCTATTCAGCCGATCGTGCTTTGAAAATTGAGGTGAAAAGGAGAAGTTGAGCGAGAACTAGCGTTCGAATCGCCTTTAATACAGTGAAGCTGAATGAGAACTAAGGTGGAGATGGCCATGTATCTGGCAAAACTAGTGATGAAGGAGATGAACCGGAGGGCGTTGAAAAGAGCGGGCTCAAGATGTTGGTGAAGGAGCTTAAGCGATGAGATGTGAATATTGCGGGATATTATGCTGGGCAAGTTCAAATTCTAATATGATCTTAAATTTTATCGAACATACAGTGAGATTTTCTATAACTCAGAGGATATTTTGTGGATTTTTAATCCCAATCCAAATCTGAACAATCAAACGTAGCCTAATGACTCATGAAAATGATCCATTCTACTTGTTAGTAATGAGGTATGCGTTGAGTCTCTAAAGCTACGTTCGAGGAGCATTATAAAGCAACTTTGAGCTCTAAAGATACTTGAGCCAAAGTTTTGATGTATGGTAACCCATTTTTAAAGATTTTGGTGCAAAATTTTATTTTGAAAATACTCAGAGCTCCAGGCTGGCTCCTTTTCTTTGTATTTTAGCATTTTGGGAATGTAACTTAAGGGGTTCGATGAAGTTTTCTTCTTCCAATCTTGCCCTTACCGATATATTTGCATTCCTATTTTACCCCTCAGCCTTGGACAGAGAAAGAGAGAATCCATGGTCGATCATGGTTGTGAAGCTTCGCCGAGGGTTAGGGGGCATTGACAAGCTTTGCTGAGGGTCGTGCGGCATCGATAAGCTTCGCCGATAGGCGCTAGACGTCGGGAAGCTTCACTGAAGCATGCACTATAAGAGTTTTTCTAATTGTGGACTACATTAATTGATATTGTAATTTACCGTTTAACGTTTACCGTTTTACGGGGTTTGGTCTAAGGTGAGATAAAAGGTTTCTTGATTAGTCTAATATGAGCTGGCTAGTGTGGGCCGAGTTGAGCCTGGCCCGTAATGAGAGGGACTGGTTGAAAACTCTTTAAATAGTGCTCAAGTCTCTCCTCTAACCCTAATTCTCACATGTATCCTCACCTAAGGCTCTAACCCTAATTCTCACATGTATCCTCACCTAAGGAGTGTTTACCTAACACTAAACGTGAGGGGGGTTGCCTCATTGAGCCAATGATACGGAGGGCAATAGAGGAGAAGGACTTGCGCGTGGAACATTGTGTTTCCGCTTCCGCTTCAAGTACAATGGATCCTAAAACAGGTGCGTAAATCTTTCTGATCTATTATGCATATTCTTGTTCTAGTTATGGAGATCTTGGGGTTGCATAATTTGCATCCAACATGTGGTATCAGAGCAACTATAACCCTAGAACTCGAACGCATAGAATTTTGCCCTAATTTGTGATTTTCGAGATTTTTTGTTTAATAAAAATAAAATTAAATCACAAATTCGGATTGGGCTCAACGAGACGAGCAAGATGGTCGGCGGCGCGTCGCTGGGGGAGGTCTCACGCGCCCCCACGCGCGGCCACGCGCCGCCTGCGCGTTGAACACGTGCCGCGCGTGAGCTCCACGCGCCGCGCACTCTGGCGGCGCGTGTGGGCGCGTGGGTGGCGGCATTGGATTCGTATGATCTTCCTCTACGTCATGATGTATTTATTTGATATTTTTTATTATTTTATGGATGTGAAAATACATACAAAGCCCTAAATACGTGTATTTTTAGTGTATTTTTGCGTATTTTTCTTGTATTTATGTGATTTTGGAAATACAAGTGTTGGGTTACTGGTATGTTATCTCATAAACATTATAATGGTGTGATTCATTAATAAAAAATTAAACTTTATTGTGAACTGAAGCTGATTTAATGAGATACAACCATTATGGGATAGTAATTTAGTTATATATTGATTCTGAAATTTTTGTTGTTGTTTAAGTATACTCCTTTACACACTGGTAATCTTTGAATGATGGACATCTTAAGAACTCGTGACCAAATTGATTATATTAATTATCACATCTGCTGAATGTGGGTAATGTATGTCAATTAAGTTATTGCATATTTTACCTAAATTCATCTGGTCACTTGTTAAGGTCTATCAAGTTGAGCATTGGTTTATGGTTAAAAAGCATGACAACATTTACGTAGAGCAATAATATCTATTGTTATAAGATTAGATATTTGGTTCTGTGTTTTGACTCAATTTATAGGCCACTAGTTGATGTAATGATAATTTGTTACTTGGAAATTGGCTAATAAATCAGTTGTTGACGTTGGAGTTATTTTTTGCCTTATGAACTCATGAGTGATAATGGATAAGCTGTCAAGCTTGTCGATTTGGTGTACCATGTATTACTATTGATGTTATTTTGTGAGAGATATTCTAGATCAGCATTCTTTTTATATTGTTCTGGTAATCTGTAATTGGGGTGCATAAGAGATACTTTATTCTCTGTTATGAGAAGTTTCTTGTATTACTATGATCGTTGATCTCATTGGAATCTGTCTTTCAGGTTCGCTATATATATGTATAATAAAGATTTTATTAATGAATAAAGCAATGTAATTAGCATAATATGTGATTTTGGTGATATGCTGCCCCTATCACTAAAGTTAGAATCACATGTATATGGTGTATGTGAGGAGTAAATTTTATATCCCTGGTATGAGAGAGTTTCAAGGATTCAATTGAGTAGTGACCGCCAAAGTGGCACGCTTGATTGGGTTTGAGAAATTTCGGTCTCATATGATGATTGGGATGTCTCCTAGTCTAATGCATAGTCATACTCCCAAAGGAAGTGATTGTGTATTAGTTAATGGAGGGATACATGATGGTGTGGTGGAGAAGTGACTGATTCTAGTGATTCATATACCCAAAGGTGATGAATTCACGAAGAATTGGAATATATTCTTATAACAGCTATCATGTAGGGAGTGTACAACTACATGTCATGTATTCTGCCCAAAGGTGATTATATGATTATGTGAGTAACTCTCTGGATGTGTACTTGTACATCAAGTTACACGGTGCTCACATGATGCTAATTATATACATTGCTTGTTTTTCAGTCACATTTTCTGTAATTTATAACTCCACTATTATTGAGGTTTTTACTGCTTCAAATTTAAGTTGTGGACATATGATTTGTTACTTGAGAAAAGAGCAATTGAATTTGCTTACTGTCCATGAAGCGTTCCATTCTAAAACACTTGAAAAGAGGTTTGCTTGCGGATTGCACTGCTATAAGATGATGGAAGCCTTAGTTGCTTGTAATTATGTCTTGTCTGATATCGAAATTAGGACACATCTGCAAAGGTTGTGTTTAAATCCTAATGATATATACATATCGTATATGGTTAAAAGGTTGTTTCCAAAAGTTTTCTATTTAAGGAAAATGGCCATGATAAAGAATAAACTGGTTAAAAATTAGTCTTGAAGGTTATTAGGCCTAATAGTATCGATAAGTATTTTGGCAAGTATGACCATACTGAATTACTTAAAGGGTCTTTTGTCAAATACTTAGTAAATTCTGGAGTGGTAATTTAATTACTATGCTTGAAAATCCTAACAAGAAGATTTGGCTAAAAGGCATGAAGCACCATAATGAACATGGTGATGAGTATGGTAAGTAAGAGTAATTTATTCGATCTTCTGTGAACTAATATTATGAAAGCAACTTTTTCAAATACAAAAGGTGTCTCTTATCAAAGTTGTTTCATAAACTTCTTTTGAGTTATAGACTGGGCATAAACTACTTGAATCATATTAAATTTAGAGGTGTTATGGAAGTGAGATTATCTAATCCAATTTTAAGTGCGTTGCAATTCAGATCCACTCGGAATTATTTTGTATCTTATCTAGATTGTTAAAGGGGTATTGATTTTATGACCCTAAAGAAGATACAAGAATTATAGAATCACATACTCTAAAGTTTCTAAAGATTGACGTATTTGTAGAGGATAGCTGCTTTCAGACTATTAAAGATAATAGTATGATGGAGGTTACTGTGTTTTTGTCTTTACCTATACAGATAATTATGGAATCTCCTGTACCATAGACTAAACTTGTTGAGGTTTAAGGTACTATTCTTGATATAGTTTATAATGAAATTTCTTAAACCTCTCAAGTGCAGAATGAACTGTTTGCGGCTTTATTAAGGAGATTTGTTAGGGAAAGATGATCGGTTATACCATCGACTATATAGTCTATTTGTGAGAGCATGATTATAATATCTACTACATGGTTGTTTTAGCAATTTATATAAATGTCGTTTCTTGTTCTTGATTAAGTATGTGATTAGATGCCATAAAAAAATAATAATAATGTTTTCACTCTGAAAGAGGGGTGGATAGTTTATAGTGAATAAATAAATATTTCTTTCTAGTATTTTTAAATATTCTTTCAGAGTGAATGTGGCATTAATAATTTATTTTTATATGGAGTTACGCCAAAAAGATACAAAATCTATATTGTGAAACTGGAGGATTTTGCAGCAGATGTTTCAAGTAAACTTGTGTGTAGACTGAAAAGTCTTAATTCATGATCAGTCTTAATTCATGGTCTTAAGCAAGTTTCTAGACAATATTATTAAAATTTCGTAGTGTTGTTATTTTGTTCAATTGGGAACAAAGTAATTCAATATACTGCAAGGTCAGTGGGACGAAATTTTATTTTTTTCTCATACTCTGTGAACATGATATTTTGTTTACAAGCAGTAACCTTGATGTATCTTTTGTCATTTGCACTGAGGTATGTAAGGATTGTTTTTGCCATATTATATTAGATTTTCTCGGAGGACATTTGCTGATTGTATATTGGAAATATTCAATATACATCATTACAAGCCAGGAATTGCTCCTGTTGTTAAGGGTGATGAACTGAATCTATCACATTGTCCTTATTTAGATATTAAGAAAATCTGATTAATTTGTGTACCTTGTGTCAGTGCACTTAAAAGTATAATATATGCTCGAATTTGCACTAGACTAAATATCGTCTTTGTGACGAGACTTTTAGGCAGATATCAATCAAATCCAGGATGTGATCACTGGGTTGCTACCAAGAAGGTTTTGAGGTACTTAAAAGGACGAGATTATATGCTAATTTACAGACATGTTTAATTCTTGCAATTAGTAGGATATTTAGATGTAAATTTTGCTGTCTGTTATGATGACAAGAGATCAATAACAGAATACATATTTATGTTAGCAAGAGGTGCAGTAAATAAAGTTCTATGTCATCTTCTACTATGTAAGCAGTGCTAGTAACATTTTTTTTTTTTAAGTTGTTACTTAGGCTATTAGGCTCCGGAACCTCATTAAGGAGTTGACCATTTTTAATTTTATGGATTGGCCCATACGGTTGTATTGAGATAACAAATTTGTAGTATTATTTATTTACTACAGAGGTCTCTATGGGTCTAAATATATGGTGGTCAAAATTTTTGACCAAAAGGAAACGATACAGAAAGGTGACGTAATAATATAATATATTTTCACAGATGATATGGTTGCAGATTCACTAATTAAAGGCCTATGCCCATGCGTATCTGAACGACATGTTATTAGCATGGGCCTAGGAGCATCATGAGATGCTGTTGTTTAATGGGAGCTATTTTGGCTTTACTCTAATAAAGTTCACATCCGTGTTTGTTACACTTTGTAACGGTTTGATATGTATCAACTTTTGCATTCAATAAAATATTTTTGAATGTGTTGTTATGTTGAATACATATTGATAAAGTCTCAAGGTACTGTATAAACCTTAAGTGAAGGCTAGGGGCATCTAGTTATTAGCCTTGTGCATATGTCTTGTTATACATAAAGAAAGGTTAACCGTAAAGACAAGACATATGTGGGTTCATTGGAACCATAAGACATTCTCTAGTGGCACAAGTTTTTTGTGACGCTTAAGGTAAGAGAATGGACATTCTTTAGTGGCACAAGTTTTTGTGATGCCTAAAGTTAAAAAAATGGTGACTGACAAATGGGATCTCTCTATGAAAGATGTTATCCATTTGCCACACTACCATATTGAATCCATATCAATAAAGTTGAGAACATTCGTGACCATGGAAAGCTCTGTGTGTATACATGCAGTTACCGCCATGATTCGGTGTTTAAGACTTTATGGGATATGATTGACTATTAAAAATTATCTCTGGACCAATGTGCGCACATACAGTGCGATTTCAATTAATATAGTCCAAGTGGGAGAATGTAAGAGTTTTTCTAATTGTGGACTACATTACTTGATATTGTAATTTACCGTTTAACGTTTACAGTTTTATGGGGTATGGTCTAAGGTGAGATAGAAGGTTTCTTAATTAGTCTAATATGGGCTAGCTAGTGTGGGCCAAGTTGAGCCTGGCCCGTAATGAGAGGGACTGGTTGGAAACTCTATAAATAGTGCTCAAGTCTCTCCTCTAACCCTAATTCTCACATGTATCCTCACCTAAGGAGTGTTTACCTAACACTAAACGTGAGGGGGGTTGCCTCATTGAGCCAATGATACGGAGGGCAATAGAGGAGAAGGACTTGCGCGTGGAACATTGTGTTTCCGCTTCCGCTTGAAGTACAATGGATCCTAAAACAAGTGCGTAAATCTTTCTGATCTATTATGCATATTCTTGTTCTAGTTATGGAGATCTTGGGGTTGCGTAATTTGCATCCAACATGCACAATGCCAGCAAAGGTTTGCCAATGGTCGCGCAGGTCTGATTCAATGATTCGACACCTGCAAGAGGTGTGCATTCGTGATCTGGCTGAGCAGTCTCACACCTGCGAGAGCTGGCCTGGTCCTTGGCCACCATCTTGCGGCAGCGCGCCTTGCATGAGGTCGCATGACCTGGGCGTGGCATCTGCTTGAGGTTGCAACGTTCATGTCAGCGAAAATCATGTGTGCAACTTCAATATCTGTTTGCTCTCTCATTCTTTTAATCTTTTGTTTTACTTCTAATTTTGCAAGTTGCTTTCTAAAGTATACTTTATATTAGTTACCACTCAATATTTGCATCAAGCGAATTCTTGGAGGCATAGTCCCCTCTCTATTGCAAAGTCATGAAGCTGAAACATTGCAGATGTCCTTGGCCCATGTTTGAGCCCAAATTTTTTTTTTTTTTGCGCAATATTTGTTGTTTTAAATTGTCATTAATTGTCATTATTTTATTTTTTTCACCTCGATGCTTCACTGAGTCAATAGCCCAGTGGGCCTCTGGTTTGGAACCCGGGCCTTTTGGAGTTGGTTGACGAACTTCTACTTCATTTTTCACTTTTCGAACTTTGAAAAAAATGAATTATAATTATTTTAATTTTTAAATAAGTGATGAAAGAATCATATGCAAAATGTAGGCAAGTATATACAAGGTGCTTTGAGTTGAATAAAATAGGAATGTACACGAGTTGGAAGAAAAGGCAAAAGATACTTATGGTGTTCTCCAACTCATCATCCAACTTTATTAATGCTTAACTCATTAAGTTTTTTCCATGCCAAGGAAATAGCATTGTTATATATTAGAATTGGGCCATAATGGTTGGGCTCGCTTTAAATCAATCACTGGATTAGTGACCCAATCCGGCCCAACGACTGACTGGCCGCAGGTCGTTGGGCCCTCACTTTATATAGAAAAATGACCGTTGGGCTAGGAAAAGAAGAAAGAAATCTTTATAAATTGGTTCAATTCCTCTCATTTTTCAAAATTTTTCAGTCATCACTCACACATCGCTTTCAAATGTTCTAATTCTCTAAAATCGTCTGTCAATTTCATTTAATTGTTTCCTTCTCACTACAAGTTAATTGTGTTCTAAGTATCGCGATGCAAAACAACATCAATAACAATCCATATCCGATCATCCCAATTCAATACGTACTTTATTGTGCACTTGACATGAGACTCGTCCAGTGAACTTTGCAACGACAATATATATGTGTCAGCTTTTTCCTTGTAACAAGTTGAATCCAACAACAACAACAAGACACAACAAGCTGAGGATTCCGTGGATTTGCAAGGGTGAACACTGGAAGCTACTCCCCACCAAGACGCTTCTTTGGACATGCCCCTACCCTTGAAGAAAACCCCCATGCAACTGTTGCATCGAGTTTCGTGGAGAAAAATGTCCAAGGTCTAGAAGACATTCCGACTCAAGATCGATGCCCATGGGGTCAAGAAAGCTATTTATGTTATGTGGTAGCAAATTAAAAGGCGAATCATCAAGTGGGTAGAGCCACTTGAGGAGGAAAGGAATCAGAGGAGCTTGCATATTATTATCTTGTTGCCGAGCAACCAACCCTTTGACTTTGCCAGAGATCACGACTTCGTCCATTATGTGCATACAGCTCTGCAACTTTAGCTTAAGCCCATTTGTGGTAAACAAAAGCCTGAAACGGCAAGTTGCTGTACATAGAGAAAAGGGCGGTGTTGGGGCATTAGCTGTCGACGAGTAACTTTCAAGTCTCTTTAACTTATGATTTATGGACTAAGCCTACAAATTACACAAACAATGTTGTCGCTGGACATTGGGTGAATTCTATTTTAAAAGTTAATGTTTCCGTGTGATTCCCAGAATGTAGCCATCGAAATAATGAGAGTTGCAATGAGTTTGGCATTTCAATAAAATCTTTAGTGACATGCTAAATTATCCTAGCATGAGTACCTCCTTAATCTAGAGTCTAATCCAAGAGCTAAATCCCGTTTGAAATGGGATTTTTTTCCATGTGCGGTGCATGTAACACTACAGTTTTATGATTCTGTGGCCAACATACGTGGTTGGGTTTAATATGTCCGATTCACCCCACTCAGGAATAAAATTTTGGAGTTTGTGCACGCGACACATATAAGGAAAGCTACAAAAGTTTCTGTAGATGTAAGAAGGAGGTGGAATTCAAGTACAAGATATACAGGAAGGCATCTAAGGAGATGGGCGTGTAGACACTCTACTCTACCACTCATGATGGAGGTGCGGGTCTTTAACCATTGACACAGCAAGTTGGAGGTTTGCCAAAGTCTTTAGGGAATTCTAGCAGGTTTTTAGTGATACTACAGATGATTTGAGCTCCAGCAGTTATTCATCAAGCAACCAACCCATTCAGTTTTCACACATGATATGTATTAAAGTGGCAGATAAGGAGGGTGATTAATTCTTCAACGAAACAGTATTGGCCATGGAGGCAAAATTCTTCAAATATTACAAGGATATTGGCCTACCTTTTAGGTATCCACACTCTTGGATCCGAGGTTTAAGGGGCTCGACTGGGACTAGGTGAGGAGGTCCAAATGGGTCGGATATTAATGAATTGATTTCGGAATATGTAGCTGCATACACCAATCGAACGGATTTAACAAGTTCCACCCAACAGACGGATGGCACCCTCATCAAGCCATGCTCGAAAAACATATACGGTCTTTGTTTTGTAAGAGGAGGAACACTCCACGGCCTTTCACTAGGTATTGACCTTCATCTACCAATGAGTTGGAGACATGACATAGAAACAAAATACTCCAAGTACATTAATGGAGTTGGCGAAGACAATTCAACATTCTGATATGGGGGAAGAAGAGAGCCACTAGTTTTCTGATTCTTTCCACAATGGCTCATGACTTACTGACCCAATTGGCAAGTGTGGTATCATCAAAGTCTATATTCCACGTAAACCGAAGATAATATGTGTAGCCTGTTTATGAAAAATTCAGAAAGGGTTGTCACATTTAATGATTGGTTTTAACAATAATTGACTCCAGAAGACCTGTGTTGAACATAAACAAGAGGGCAATGATGATATTCTATCATTCGGATCATTGTGAGGGATGCGGTGCCAAAAACACTAAATTTATTAGACAGTCTCTTCGATGTCATTTTTGCGTAATTGTTATCAAAGCACCATTATGTATAATTTTTCTTTTCAAAATATTCGAGATGCACTTGTATTGATATATTGATTTAATGAATGTTTTTTTTTTTTTCGATATTTTTTCTCAACAATTTCTCTTATTATTAAAATTTGAAAAAATAATTCATTAAAAAATTAAATTAATTTTTATTCAGACAAAGGGAATAGGCCGACGCGGCCCAGTGGACGCTTCTACCAGCGCTACTAAATTAAATTACATCCAAGGAGCGCTACAAGTACCCCAAATGAAATGAACAAACTAATGGGGTACTCGCGATGTGAGGCCTTTAACAGATAAGTTCGTGACATGTGGCGTTTCTGGTGTAGGCGAAATCCGCGATGGACGGTAGTTACGAGAACACGGGCGAACGATGATTTGTCATGTCTCGAGACGGCCGATAGGAAGTCCACTAGAATAGTTTATGGATAGACTAAATCATTTCTAACTAGCCCTGCTCCATATCCATCGGGCCACAACTCCTTTAAACACTTCGGCCCGATAGGGATAACTAGGATGCTGCCACCAATCCTATCTTATTTCCGCACCAAACGTGAAGTAAAAATTATGGAAAATTACCCCAAAAAACCCTAAATTTATTGCATTTTTTGGCAATTCAATCTTAAATTTTCAATATTGCTAATTGAAATACTACACATTTTCCGTTCTACCAATTGAATTGATCCAACTAATTTTGGTCAAAAGTTGCTAAAGTGAACATTGACTGACCTATGTGGCATAGCAATATTAACGTAGATAATTCTTAATAATATTTTAGTATTTATGATTTTTTATTATTTTTTTCCTATTCTTTTATTTTATATTTCTAACCCAGGCAAATGATCCTTGCTTGATCTAGGCAAAGGCCTGCACACCCTCGCTGGCCACAAGCAAGGGTCATAATGCCTTCTCAAGATTAAACATCCACTTTCGTGACCCATCCCTCTCAAAGTCTGATATCGGATCAATGGAAAAGCTTGAAACTTTGGAAGTACGTAAACTATCGATCAAGTTTAGCTGTAGCTTTGCTCTTGAGATGGTAGGTCGACCACAAAATCCCACGCCATGCATGGAACTCTCAATCACATGGACCACATTCTGATTTTCTAAGAAAAACGACAATTCCTTCGAAATCTGAGAGAACCATTGAGAATTCTTCTTTCTTGGGTAATCGACCATTGAGTAGTTTGTATTGAAGTATATTTATGAATATTAGAGAATATTGTGAGAAATATATTATTAGATATTAGGGATATAATTTGATTTTCTCGTCCTCAGTTCTGGCCGCACAGATTTTCCAAGAGCCCAAATTCACGTTGGCTTACAAAAAAACTGATATGTTGAGGTTGATTTCCTATATATTAATAGAGTGGACTAATGAGAGCCATTCTACTTCTCCACTATAAAAACTAAAAAGGCTGATAATTCTTTGTGTTCTCAATACAAGGTACAATTGACTTAGTAGGACGCCATATATATGCTTGAGGTGGCTTCTCTGATCTCTCCAATCGCGAATTCGTCGTTCTCAATTCGTCTTAATCACATGAATTATCATAATTCTTTTACAAGGAACCATAACACTGCAAAAAATTTCAGAAGTCTACCCTTTAAGGGTGTTAAACTTGGTTCGGGAGTCCAGGATTTCTCTCTAAAAAACCGAATATCACATGTTCAAATTTGTTCAATTGCATGAACAGTACTTGGGATCAGGTCACCTAACATGCCAAAGGAAAACTTAACTAGTTCATGAAGTCTACATAGTATTTTATGAGTCTCGAGGCAGTCGAGTCTTCACACTCATGCACCTACATTTATAAAAAATAATTGAAAAGGTTTTCTAAGTCAACAGTGGAACTTGTAGTCATGGTGCGTTGGGCTATACTAATTAATTATATTCTCCGCTCTTAGTTATCATCATTATTTATTGTTATGCTAGTGCTAATCCCAAATGTTATGTACATTATTAGTTGCGGATTATAATCGTTTAATACATTTTGTTTATTGTTTGTACTTTTAGTCACTCGGCGCCTTAGTTAATGAGAAAATAGCACTATGCCCAACATATTTTGAGGCGTGCACCAGGATAATCTAGAGAGGAGAAAAGACAGGACGCTCTCGGTACACCGGCCAAAAGAAAATAGAGAGATGATCTCAACGAGCAACAATAATTCTAACAAATGAAAAAAAAAAAAAATCAAATTTTAACAGCACAATCTTGATTTGGTGCCGCCTCTAAGGTAAGATTTGGATTCCAACGAAGTTTAGGGACAGCATTTCTTAATGGGAACCCACGTGATCTCAAATTCAAAATTAACACAAATTATACATTTTGAGCAATTTATAAATAAAAATATTTCGCAAACATGTTGACGGACTACGCCACTGAAATGAATATGATAACACGACACGAACCCCACCACCTAGTCTCTTTCTCTTTTTTGGGTCTCCCATCTACTTAAAGATTGTCATTTACGTGCGACCAAAGAAGATTCTTGCTTTCTTAGGATAAAAACAAGGTGGTCAACTATCAACGACATTATCCGGAGGAGAAAGGCACGCCATTAACCCCCAATCCTCCACAATGCACGACATACTGTGTTTGATGCTTTGGTTTTGCTTTCAAAGGAAGCTTAGGTAGTCTCTAACGATGAGCAGGATGGTCCTTGAGAGCTCCACAAATCAAACGCGTGTGTTGTGCCCATAAACTCCTAAGAAATTGTACGTTATCCGCTCGAGGGATGATACTCGTGTAGACTCAATTTATAGACTAAATCAATCACATCTTGCGAGATAAAACTTAATTTGAAAAATATGAATTACGTAGTATTGGTTTTCTAAATTAAACTTGCGTTAAGTCTATCCGATAACTCTCACACTTGAGATGAATAATTAAATAGGATTGATTTTCTAAACGGGGGCCCCACGTCTTGCCCTCCTTTTTTTTTTTTTTTTTTTTTTTTTTTTTTTTTTTTTTTGAATTTTCATCACATTCCCTAAATTTTGGAATTTTTTTCTTTTGACCCGCCAAAAGAATTGTACAAAGCTATGGAGTCATATTCTACGATTTTTAAGTAAAGGCTCACTCTTTTCTCACAAAGTTATGGAGTAATGTTTACTAAATATACAGTCGTTTCACTTATCCCTAGACATCAATATCAATATATAAGTTTATTTCAGTTGACTAAATTAAATGGCCATACATTCAAAATTGATTTAAAAATATTAAGTCAAACTTTTTATGTTTATTTTGGTCCCCCACCTCCACAAACAAAATTCTTCAATCCTAGATCCGTCCCGAACCACATGAACAATGGGTTAAGACAAGACAACGATTTGCTGGGCTGGATTAGGACAATGGACAATTGGCATAGGTTTATCCATTTGCAAGCATGCTTCTTCATTCTTGCAACACCGCCATAAACGTAGGACCATCACACATGCAAATTGACACTTCCGTTGAAAGTTGAAACTATTGGTGACATGTATAGGTCAGAACAAAATGTTTAGCCAAATTGTTGCACGCCTTGGGTGGCGGTCCTTTTCCTAGAGTCCCGACTTCAATTTCCTCGTTTAAGTGATTGAAACTTCACACCGTCCATTGCCCGGCTTTTAGTTCGAACATAATCCGTGCACGAATTTGAGTTATAACTACAAAAAAAAAAAAAAAATGTAATTTAGATGTTTCCTTAAGGTTATTGTTGAAATCAAAATCAATTTCTTCCGAAACTAATGAACTCTATTATCAACTACTGCTTCCATTGGTTCCATACGACCATCTACATGGACATCACTTGTACATTCTTCATTAAGTTTACACGTGAGTGACATTTATACTTGTAATTCTTCAACTAGAAATTTATGTCTCGTATGATAGAACCTAAAAATGAGTGCTGGAAATTGAAACAACGAATTTAAGGATAGACAATTTTAAGTTGTGAAAATGGAAATCAAAAGTTGATTGATAACAACTGAAAATTGATGAATGAATATTACTGATTTCTTGCCATCTATGGAATTATTATCATTCCCAGTATGTTTGAGCAATATAATAGGAAAAATTCCCAAAAAGTCATAAACCTATTATAGTTATACCAATTTAGCCATAAACCTTTTAATTTTGCAAATTAAATCCTAAACCTTTTCACATTTTACTAATTGAGTTAATCTAGCCAATTTTGGCCAGAATTCATTGACATAGATGCCAATCGTTTGGCACGACCAACGCTGACATAGACATTTTTTAATAATATCTTCATATTTTTCTAATTTTTTTCTCTCTTCTTCCTTTCTTCTACCTTTTGTCAGTGGCCAAGCGGATTGGCCTTGCCTAGTCGAGGGTTGCCATCAATCGCCACAGGTGAGGCCCGGCTAGGTAAGGGCGAGCCTTGGCAAGGTTGCCTTGGCCTAGGCAACGGTTGGCCTCGCCAGATTTGGCTTAGGTGAGGCCAACACTTGCTAGGCCTCACTGAGGCTCGCCCTTGTCTGATAAGGCCTTGCCCATGGCCAACAATAATGATCCTCACCTAGGGGAGGTCAGCCCACCCGACCTTGGCCAATGGCCAGTCATCGGAAAAATGAAGAACAAAGGAAGAAGAAAAAAATCAGAAAAATATTAACATAATATTATCCACATTAGTATCGACCGTGCCACATTAGACAGCCAGCATCCACATCAATGAATTCTAGCTAAAATTAGCCGAATGGACTCAATTGGCAAAAGATGAAAATGTTTAGAATTCAATTGACAAAATTAAAAGGTTTATGATTAAATTGGTAAAATTATAATAAACTTAAAATTTTTTGGACAATTTTTTCCAATATAATATGTAAGATTAAAGTACCTGCTAATGAGGCATCCAGCCTAGAGGTTTGTGTTGGGTCGGGGGGACGCCCATCCCTATGGTTAAAACCCCTGGAAAAGCAAAAAAAAAAAAAAAAATCTATAAAGTAGCCCTATCCTTAAGTATCCCATTTAGTGATTTTTTTTACTCAATTGAATCTTTGTTATTGCTAATTATGATTATTAGACAAGCTTAATTATTCAAATAAGCACGATTCTTTAAAAAGAGCATATTTTTCTACATTCCCTATGCATTTTTTCAAGATATTTTACAGATTAACCTAGGTAACCAACTTCAGAAAAAATTCTCTCTCTCTCTCTCTCTCTCTCTCTCTCTCTCTCTCTCTCTCTCTCTCTCTCTCTCTCTCTCTCTCTCTCTCTCTCTCTAGCCCCATCTTCCTCCAAACTTCTCTCTGTTGACCCTCCCCCTCCACAACTATCACGATGCTGCCGGTGTGGTCACCAGACTCACCACGTCCGATCAAGCATTGGATTATCTCAACTGATCATTTTACTAAGGCCTTATGTCACATTCCTAAAGGGTATTGGTCCAATCCTACTCGGGAACATGGAAGGAAATTGTCATGCACGTCTTTTTTTCTAAAACCAATTTCTGCAGCATTTCCCGTAAGTTTTCTAGATTCACGAGATGAAAAATGGAAGAGCAAGGTTGCTGTCGCAATGGCAACCGTTCTCCAATGTCCAGTATGTACCCGGGGGTTAAAAGGAGTTATGTATGTCGATCGAAATTGCCATTGTCAACTGTCAATCAAGGACAATCCAATTAGTTAATAAGTACAACATATTTATGAGAAAAACGTAACTATCAATGATGTAAAGTACAACATATTTATGAGAAAAAACGTAACTACTAATGATGTAATTAACCAGCCAACGTGAATCACTAGCTAAAATTGAACATGTAAAACATATAGTTAATTCAAACAGTAGAGGAAAAAAAATTTAAGAGAGAAAGAGGCTGGAGTCTTAGCCAAGATGAGGGAACTCGACCATGAGTGATTTCAACAATCAAGGTCGCCGTGGCGACGATGGGTGGCGCACGACCCCAATTTGACCAGGTACCACTCCACAAGTTTAAAAAAGAAATTGATGACGGTGGTTCATCAGGGTCGGGGTTGATAGCAGCTACTTGGCTGGGGCAAACGGCAACAACCGGCAGCAATGGCGGCCAGGGCTAATGCTGATGATGAGGTAGGTGTTCACGTCGTCGCAAATTAGGGCAAACGAGGGGGAGAGGAAGGAGAGTGAAATTAGGGCTTTAAAGGGGAAATTTAAACTAATCTCTAGCGACCAATCAAATTTGGTCTCCAGAGACTACAATCCCGTCGCCAAAGGCTAGTTCTCGCTACCAAACAATGGCATTTCGTAGCCACAAATAGCACACTATGGCGACCTTCGATTGAACGCATTGTGATAGCTAGAACACCTCTCAGCAAACAAGCGTATCTTATTTTCTGTCGTCAACACCATATTTATTGTAGAGGAGGGACAGAATTTTGGGGGTAATGAGATCCTGTACCCCCTATGAGTGTGTCCATTTGGTACATCGTCTATCCAAACTATTAACGCATTTTCTAAAAAGTAACTGTGAAATTTGTGACTACCATATTAATGTTTGAGATTTATTAAGATATTAATGGAGGCATCTAATGGGACAGTGGATCTTTGTCCCTTTCAGGTGGAGGCATCTAATCGAATAAATGACTGCCAAACGCGACCTAAGGTTAAATAATTGATGTGGTTGGACCCTTAATTACTTATATACATCTAACAATCTAGTGGATATAAATTTATCTCTTAAGTCTAGGAGAATCCCAAGTTTTAAAATTTTGGTGGTTTTGATTTCTCTATTTTTTTAAGAATACCGTTTTTTGACCCCATATTGCAGGGTGGATCTCGAAAAATATGAAGGAAAGACCTCCCCCAATCTCGTCAAAGAATCTCAAGGGACTCACTTCCATCAAAGTCCTTGCCAAATAAACATTCCCTTGTTGTGCAAATTAGCATGATCTAATCTCTCGTGTAGAATTCATCGAAAAAAAACATGTCATACCTAACGTCTCTCTCTTTTTTTTTTTTGTTCTTTCAATAAAGCAGGGTCCGGTAGCATTGAAGCTAACTTTTAAACAGCTCGATTAATTTACCTCCAGAGTGATCTTGGGGGCTCCCGGATTTCGGCCCGGTGCATTCGGAATTTGGCTTTGTGAGGAGTCCAAACGAGACTTGGACACATCATCACTTTCTTCTGGACAACGACAGTTTTGGAAACGACTACTAGCCTCTCTTTCTTCTAGGGGACTACGGCCATTTCGGAAATCACATTCCGCTCCGTCGTAGACGACTCCTATAGTTATAAATACCCAATCATCGTCCTTCTCACATCGTATCTATTGGAAAGAAGAGGAATTTAGTGAATAAACAATGAAGTACCACAATTTTGTATGTCTTTTGTTCATTATTGACCTCCCCATTCTCGCCTTCTGCTCAGAACGCCAGGTACGTCCGACTTGTTTCCTGGCCAAGATTGGATTTTTTTTTTTTTTTCCGATTCCGTTGCTCACGTATTTTTTTTTCTGTGGGTATTCTCAATAATTGTATCGCATGTGTCAGGTTTACATAGTGAATCTCGGAGAGCACGATGGAGGCAAAACGAAGCAAGAAATAGAATACCACCATCTCTCTCACCTATCATCAATCAAAGCCATTGATGTCGAAGAAGCAAGATCTTCTCTTCTTTACAGCTACAAGAACAGCTTCAATGGCTACGCCGCTGTTCTTACTCCTGATGAGGCCTCCAGGCTATCGGGTAGGTGCTCCAATGACAAAGATTTGTTTTTTTTCCCCTCTCTCACTCTGTCGAAGTTCAAGTAATTCGGCCCATTGAGTGTTGAAAAAATGATTGGTCGGGCTCACCACTTCGATAAAATTAAACTTCCTGCGTGCTGGCAATTTGTGGTTTGGGCAGAGCTCAACGAAGTGGTATCGGTGATTCGGAGCGACCCAAGGAAGTACTCCATGCACACCACGAGGTCATGGGAATTCTTGGGTTTGGAAGGAGTGAAAGGATCATGGAACCCTCATAAGATGAAAGGAGGCCTCTTGCAGAAGGCCAAACATGGAAGGGGAGTCATTGTTGGGGTTCTGGATAGTGGTAAGTGTCTACAAAATGTAAATTTGATTTTCCGTCCTTATCTTGATAAGTTATATTCTTTCCGCTACTGTTTCTCACGTGATTCCAGGTCTATAATTGACCTTATTTTCCGCATTTGATTTTCACTTCTATTATTTGGTATATTTCGTTTTAGTGTGCTTTTTCTTGGAGTGCTGCTCATTGATGGACGACATGATTTCATGCATTGGAGGGTGATTGATTGGTGTTTTCATTGCTTCTATTTTGGGGTCATCAGGTGTGTGGCCAGAATCGAAGAGCTTTAGCGATAAAGGAATGAGGCCCATTCCAAAATCATGGAGAGGAATCTGCCAAACTGGACAAGAGTTTGATTCGTCCCATTGCAACAGGTACTTAGTCTAATGTCCTTGTTTTCTATATTGGACTTTCCATGTTGTTTGTATTCATAGTTATGTCATGCATAACTTTTGTCTCATGACTTAGCCAGTGTCCTTTTGCGTCAATTAGCTAAAAACCCATTTGTTTTTGTTTATTCCCATCACAATAAGATGAAATTTACCTAGACTAAGAATAGACCAATTATTAAATCTTGGATGGAAAATTCTCTTACCTATTTCTCCCGTCATAATCGTTAACAATCTTTTTTGAACTGTGAAATTGTGTGTGCTAGATGGTTGACGTATTTGTTAGATCTCTTGGTTTGAATTTCAAATACTACAATTAGGATGAGATTTTGAAGAAGTGAGACCAAGCATGGAAAATTCTAAAGGCAGTCCGTTAATTTGGAAAGGAATAAAAAGTTAATACATATTCTATTTAATTTTTTTAATAAATCTCTCATCCATCACCATTGATTTGGATAGTCAATCAACTTTTGAAATTAAAAGTACCCAATTAATGGCGATATAGACTAAACGTGAAGATAAAGAGTACACGAATCCATTAACAATCAATTTTTATCCTAAAATAGTACATGGGATATTGATATTGATAAGCATAGTCCAGTTGACTAGAACTTTAAAAAATTGAACCCCAATTTAGAGAAAGTTAGGTGAGATTCTTCATCATTTCTGGCAGAATTTTAGCCAACCCAAGATCTGATTTCAAGTTTTGAAAAAACACAAAGCCTAATTATGTTTACAAAACTATCACGTGAGGATTTTTTTAGAGCATTCCGTAAAACAAGAGCACTTAACGTCGTGCTGGAATCCCAGATTTTATTGTTTGACCTCCTATCTTCTGGCCCCCAAATCTTAATTATTTCTTTTTGGCCATTTCTTTTTCCCTGTATTCTACCGTCAATTTCTTAACTTTATCGAAAACGCCATGGGTTCCAGCTGAAGCCCTGTCTGTGCAAGGCTTTCACGTTACCCTACAGGCTACACACCCTGTCGTCTTGCAAAATTCTTCATCGGATTGGTGGGGATAGCCGTTTGGACTTGATGTTGGCTATAACTTTGGTTTGTCTAATTGAAAAATGCAACGAACAATGTGACAAAATGGAGTAAATTATAGAATTTGGCCCTTTGCGATTGCCATCCTGTGACCTTTCCCTCCATCTGGCGAGTTTCCTTTGCATTATGAATAATAATAATGGCCAGTCTTTTCAAGGATTTTATATGCGATGAAGAGAGAGAGAGTTTATGTTATGATTTATTTTATCAATACATCTTAGTAAGACCGATATATTAAATGATATGATGAATTGTTGTTAGGAGATGGATGTAGCTCACTTAATTAAGAGACAACGTGCGGTGTATAACACATATGGTAAACCAAATTTATAAATTGGTATTGAAGTGCTTAGCATTTTTTTTTTTTTTGAAAAGATATAATCCATGTCTCAAAAGTAATAGTTAAATTGTAATGAAAATGTAGGAAGCTTATCGGAGCTAGATTCTATGTCAAGGGCTATGAAAACTACTACGGTCCTCTTGACACCACATTGGACTATCGATCGCCGCGCGATAAAGATGGCCATGGGACTCACACAGCTTCCACCGTCGGAGGCCGAAGGGTGGCTAACATCTCCGCCCTTGGCGGCTTCGCCCACGGCACTGCATCCGGTGGCGCACCGCTCGTCCACCTGGCCATCTACAAAGCGTGTTGGGCGATCCCTAACGTATCCAAAGTCGAAGGTAACACGTGCTCGGAGGAGGACATGTTGGCTGCCATGGACGACGCCATTGGCGACGGCATCGACGTAATGAGCATCTCCATCGGCACCCGTCGGCCCGTGCCATACAACCAGGACAGCTTAGCCCTAGGGGCATTTCATGCGGCCAAAAGCAACATTGTTGTGGTGTGCGCCGCAGGGAACAACGGGCCTGCTCCGGGGACCCTATCGAACCCTGCTCCATGGACCATCACCGTCGGTGCCAGCACTGTCGACCGAACTTTTGTCGCACCGGTAGAGCTCGGAAACGGGATGTCAATCGAGGTGAAAATTAAGTCACTCCATATGTTTGATAGTTCTGTATATGTGGGACAACTATTAAATACTCCAATCTCTCAATCTATGCACTGATAATATTTCCATATGGTGCTCAACATTTGCTAAAAACTCATTTGCACAGGGACAAACAGTCACTCCATATCACTCCAACAATATGTATCCACTAATTTATGCTGGAGATGCAGTAGCCCCAAACATATCCAAGGAGGACTCAGGGTGATTAATCGTTCATTTTTAGAAAAATTTCTGATTGTTTTTACCTAAAATTTGGATTAGTTGCTAATTAATCTTTGCTAATATGGGTATTCATTGCAGTCAATGCCTCCCAAATTCCCTCAATCCAAAGAAGGTGAGGGGGAAGATAGTGCTGTGCATTAGAGGGAACGGGACGAGAGTCGGCAAAGGCATGGAAGTGAGGAGAGCTGGCGGTGCTGGATTCATATTGGGTAACGGCCCGGCCAACGGAGCTGAGCTGACATGCGATGCTCACGTTCTTCCGGCAACCGCCGTGACTCATTACGACGCCACTCGGATTTATGACTACATCCGATCTACCAAGAGTCCGACAGCGAGAATAGTACCAGCAAGAACTGTCCTGTACACTAAGCCCGCTCCCGTCATGGCTGCCTTCACAAGTCGAGGTCCGAATGTCATCGACCCCGATATTCTCAAGGTATAGTTTCCCAGCATTGTTTTCCCTCTTTCACGACAAGGAAGAATACTGTGAAAAATCACGATGACATTGCTAACTTATTGCACTACCAAATTTTTTTTCTTCTGCTCAGCCTGACATCTCAGCCCCGGGAGTGAATATATTGGCAGCGTGGAGTGAGGCAGATTCGCCAACGAAGTTGAAAAGCGATCCTCGAATCGTGAAGTACAACTTCGACTCGGGGACTTCGATGTCGTGCCCTCATGTGGCCGCCGCGGCCGCTCTCCTCAAAGCCATTCATCCAAAATGGAGCAGTGCAGCTATCAGATCTGCCCTTATGACTACAGGTAAAACATCTCAAGATCTCATTTTTAAGGTACAATCAGGGCTGACAGCTCGTGTCTCAATCTGCTCTTACCGTGTTTACAAATGCTGACCATCAAAAGATTCACCAAGGATGAAAATGTGTTGTTTCATGTTGATAAACAGTATACAGATTAAGGCTGTTGCACCGCGTTGCGTCACCATTAAGTTCTTTTTCTACCATTCATATTGCACATTGTGTCTCATTCATGTCTGATCATGTTGAGCATTGCCTTCAACCGACCTCGCGATGACGAAAATTAGTATTGCCTAACCCTTTAACGTCTCTCATGTTGCAGCTTTTCAATTGGACAACAGAGGCAAGCCCATAACCGATGCAGCAGGCACTCTCGCCACTCCCTTCGCATTGGGAGCCGGCCACCTGATGCCGCAGAAAGTGGCCGACCCCGGCCTTGTGTACGATGCATCGTACTCAGACTACGCTGCATATCTTTGTAGCTTCGGCATCAAGGACCCAAGCTTCCAGTGCCCGAAAAAGCGGGTCGTCTCGAGCAACCTAAATTATCCGACTCTCCAAATCAGTAGACTCAACGGGACGATCACAGTGAAGAGAACCGTCACAAATGTAGGCGGAAAACACAACAGCTGTTATTTCTCACATGTCAAACCGCCGACAGGGTTCTTGGTGACAATCCGACCGAGTTTGCTGGTGTTCGATCGCATTGGCCAAAAGAGAAGCTTCACCATTACCGTCAAAGCGAGAAATAGCATGGTGAAGAGGATTCTTGGAGATGACTATGCCTTTGGATGGTACGGATGGAATGATGGTATTCACAACGTGAATAGTCCCATGGCAATATCTTTGGCATAGGCTTTGCCCTTCTTTTTTTTTTAATGCTTGCAATTGATCTCTCATTTTATCTAATGGAGAAATTAGAAATGTAGAGATAAGAAAAACTAGGAAAGCATTCGACAATTCAAGTGGTTTTGGGAAAATTATCTGCCTTGAATAAAGAAAGCTTAACTTGTCCCTTTTGGCATGATATGATATAGGTTTTTAGAATTCAATCCAAATAAATATGATTGATTCTGATCACCTCGATTACATTGTATGTATGCACGAACGGAACCATATGATAACCGGGACTTAGGTCTTCTTCTTCTTCTCCTTTAGATGGCATTGATGGATAAGTCATAATATTCTTAAATAAGATGTGGAGAGGAGACTATGGCCTTTTTTAAAGCATATTCTAACAGACCACTCATCACAAATTATTGTTAGATTATAGTAGCTCAATATCAAGCGTCCAATCACATTATTATCGAATCTAAGATGTGCAAAACTCAATAACTAGGAAAAATTACCAAGAAAGTCGTAAACCTATTATTATTATATTATCCTAAACCTTTTTTTTTTTTTTTTTGACATATAAGTCCTAAACAATTTACATTTGTATCAATTAAAGTCATCTAGCCAATTCAAGTCCTATGTGATTCTATTTGCACTGAAGTGGACAAAATTTTATAATTTTATAATTTCTTTTTAATTATATTTTTCTTATTGACCAAAAAAAAAATTACATTTTTCTTTTCTTTTTCCTTTTCCTTTCTTTCTTTTTCATTCCTTTCCTTCCTTTAGCCGGTCCTTGGGCCAGAGACTAGCCAAAGGCAAGGGCGTGCCTCACCCAAGGGCCCAACCTCACCCATGGATGGTGAGGCTCGACTCTTGCCAACTTAGCGGGCGGCCTAGGTGAGGCATGCCCTCGCTTCCCCAAGGGAGGGCTCGAGCCTCGCCAGGGGCTAGGTGAGGCATGACCTCATCGAAGTTTGTCCCTTGCTCAGCCATGGCAAGGCTTGGTCCTACCTCTGGCCGATCACCGAGTCGACGATCGACTGGAGGAAGAAGGAAGGAAAGAAATTTTTTTTTTGAAAAAACAAATATTAAAATATAACTTACTACATCACTACCAAATCGGCATAGTCGGTCAAAATTGGCTGAATAGATTAAATTAGCATTAATGCAAAAATTTTAAGACTCATTTGGCAAAGTATAAAATATTTAAGACTGAATTTGCACAATTAAAGTATATTTATAATTTCCCCCAATATAACAAGATCACGTAATTGTAATTGGCATAAAATAAAATATTATGATTAATGTTAGTCCACATTTATGTTTAAGAAAAAAACTGACATTCTTTCTTAGACAACATCAATTGCTTAGTATATTGAAAAAAAAAACATGAATTTTGCAAAGTGACTCACAGGCTGTTAAAATATTGAGAGATAACATCTTGGAAAACAATCCAACCAAATGAAATCACAAACATTGAGAGATAACCATCATAATGCGAAGCAATTCTACCATAACATGGTTAATGTGCTAGTGTAGTTTGAAATGGCATCGCTCCATGCAATCTAAATTGATGCTATTTTCAAATTCGGTCCTAATTTGATTTCACTACAACCTGTGTACTTCAAACGAAGTAAAAAGAACCCATTTGACATGGAGTTGCTGTAGTTTTGTCCTTCTCCTTTGCAAACAAAAACCAGATCACAGGGAGGTACCTGACGGAGGAAACCCTGACCGTTTGAGGCAGTCGACCGGATCGAGCTCTATCTGATTTAGTGAGTGCTCGGCAATAGCCTCCACCCCCGAGCATGGGGAGGACGAGAGCCAAAGTTGGGGTGGATTGAGCGCCACCCTTTTTCCCCCCACACGTTATCATCGGTATATTTGGCTAGTCAAATAGAAAGAAACTAAGATGGTCACTTCCCACTTAAGCACTGAATATTCTGTGAGGAACTAGAACCTCTGAGATCTTGCAGGGACAAGGACCAACTTTATAAGGTCCCCAGACAAAAATATATTCACTTCGAGATTGACATAATCAACAGTAACTAGTTCTGCCGTTCAGTTTAATTTCTAGTTCGACCTCCATGAGAAGGATGAAAAAAAGAGTGTTTCTTTCTCACTGATGGTGCCCATCTTGACCCTCAAGCACTACTATGTACAACATAAGCCAACACAGTTACCGGAACCAAATTGTGATTCTGCAGGGCTATCTTCAATTTTTAAACATTGAATGGAAACTTCCTGAATTGTATGTACCTTCATAGGAAAGACAATTTACTAGATCTGAGAAGAGAGGCGAAAAATCTGAATGTGCAAAGATGAAGGGCTCCCACCAGATCAGTAATATCATCGGTATATGTGCCAGAAGATATTTAAGAAGATGGTTTCACTATTACCATCGTCTTTCTCGCTTTTAGAAATGATTTATTCGTCTTCCTCCAAAGTGTGCCTACTCACTTTGACACGCTCCCCATTGAAATGGATGTACTTCCACTTACATTGGTATCTTTTAAGAAACAGCTTTCGCTTTTCTTCTAGACCAAGTCTCCCAAAGGCACCTGCTATTCTCCTGACAGTATCTTCATCTGGCCTCACGCCCAACTCTTCCATGTCCGCAAAGACCTTAAACATTCCACCAAAAAATTCTAAGTATGGACACAAATTTGAATGGCGCATATGTAATCTTTCAATGAAGGAGAGAGTGCAAAATCTAAAAACCTGTGAACTGTAATTACAAAAAGCCGTTTCATGCAACTTAAGCAATGAAAGCCATTTCTGCAGGTAGGAAAGAGTACACACCTCTATTATTTTATCTTGCATGTCATGGTGATCGTACAAAGAGATCATCCTAGAAAATAACCGCTTTGAGATTGAGCGCGTATGCGTGTGCAAGATCATGTTCCACAATGATTCAGCCTCATCAACCCTCCCATCCACATCAAATGCCAGCAGTAAGGTATCATATGTTGCCATTGTTGTTCCCTGACCTTTGCCCAACATCCACTTTGCAACCTGAGTATTATTCAAATCAATTAACTGGTTTAGTTTGAAAGACATGAATACTTTTCTCCAGGAAAAAGGTGGAACTGTCGCAATGTACATACAAATTGCTCATAACAAAAGAAGCCCCAGCAAATTTTGGAATAACCCCAATAGCCTCAGATTACCATAAAAGAAAAAGAATATGAAAGGAAAACAATGCCAGCATTCTTGATTCATCGCTAATGGAAATTTGGTGCATTGCTTAGCATCCATGCACTATACCAATTAACTCGTGTCTATTCAACTATCAACAGAAATTATAAAATAGTTGCGCTTCATCAGGTGCAAGACACAATGCAAACACCTAGAGAACAAGGTAGACAGTGATTTTCCACAATATGATGCGTATTTTTTGGACAATAACTTAAATAAGTTCTCTTTCCATAGCATCTTTACTAGAATCCAGCAGGGTCTATGACTTTATGCACAGATAGGTCAAATTAACCTGCATGTCCTAATAAGAACACGTCCGTAACCTATGGCTCTGTCGACATCTAGTTGTCTATATCATCATAATTATTGCAGATGTTATGAATGCCAGCTTCTTTGTGCATGTGGAATCAATCAACACAGACTAGTTGGGCTTTTCATTATGTTCCCAGAACCAATCTGGTTTTAGATATACTTTGTCTAGCATCATGGACTCCAAGTGATTGTGCTTCATACATCGGTTGGACCATGAAATTAGCATAAGCAACTCTTGCCCACGAATCTTATTGAGTCCATCACATTTCAGATGTACATCGTCATTAGTTAAGTTTCAATGCATGTCCTCAATGGCAAGCAGTATGCCACCACATAACAATAATAGCAAGTAGTAATCAAGAACAGGACGCAATAAAGTGGGATAGCTATACCTGAATCACTCGCAGCCATTGATTTCTACTTTTCAATTTTTTCAAAGCCTTTACTACGGCAACCAAGGGAAACTCCACCTCCCAAGCTGTCCATTTATCCAATGCTCTATAAACAGCCTCTTTCTCATGGGGAAGATCAGATATCTGTTCCAATAAAGAGACACTTTAAAATTAAAAAGAAAATGTAATATTACCAATTATATAGAATTAAATTTGCATAATAACCATAGAGCTATTTTCAGATGTGAAAGCCAAACAATTTGTCCTCCAAAGTTCTCACAGTTCATGTAAGAAAGGGAAGTCTTAAAAAAGAAAAAAGGAAACTATGCTCTTACAATTCTCACAAGATTGTGAGCCTTTTGACCAGACCCAGCTGAATCCCTTTTTTGCCAAAAGTGGCGCTCCTTTCCCTTCTTCCTTCTTAACACTATGCCTTTCCTGCAAAGTAAAATAAAGTGCAACAGCTAAATCAAATGGCAACAAAACAACAAAGAACTGCTTTTCAATGAACTTTTCTCACTTCTAGATTCAGTATGGCTGATTTAAATTTAGTTTGACATAACAAGATAATTAAGGGAAGATCAAACAATCAAATTGGAGAAACAACCAACTTGGTAATGGCTTGAGAATTTGATAAAGACTCCCCATCTCTGTTGTGGTTTCCCTTGACATGGGAAAGACTGATGTCCTACATATCACTAAAGAGATCTACTCACTAGATTATAAACAAAAGATAACAAACAAATTTAGTTTAGGATGAATTTCTTGAGACACATATAATTGATTTTTGTCATCACCTTTCCTTGGACAGCAAACGCATCTGGCTTTCGATTTAAGGAGATTCTTGAACTTCTAAATCCATAATGCAACGGTAATGCTACTCCAGCAATCTTGATCTGGCGGATCATGCAAAGGAAGAATCAGAAAAAGATGTATATGCTACGATAAAGGTAGCTAATCAATTCAATTAGATCAAATTTGAGGTGTTAAGATGCTAACCTGACTTAAGCCTGGACGGTAGAAATGGTGAGAAATTACGTTCTGACAGTCCATGACCAATAGCCTTACCTTTTATTTCAGTCAAACCCAACCAAAAATGCCAAATCAATCCAATACATCCTCTCTATTTTGTCCAGCCAACTAATCTCCCTCTCCCTTCTATCCTCATTCACCTTTTAGATTATGTAGGCACATGCAGTATAGTACTCTTAGCAGAAGTCCAGTGACTTCACTTGAAAAGACATACAGGTTCTCTAAGGCTGAAATTCAACAGCAGCAAAAGTCAACATCTGAATTATGAAGACCTAGGAAGTAACCTTAATCTAACACGAGCAATTCATCAAATGAGTTACATGTAAAATTGTGGCTGTTCTCATCCGCCAGCTCAGGATAAAAGGATGATATGAAATGTCAATGAAGCTCCTCAAAGAAATGCTTTATCATCTATTGAGGTTCACCAATTCATACTAAGAGAAACGAATAATTCAAATGCAGTAAGTGATTCAACTAGTTCCGGTCAGATTGCTCCATGGAAGATGGAACAACCATAAGAATTATCAAAAACAAAACACAGCCGCAGTCTAAAGGAGAGCAAAAATTTCATAGTATTTTAATGAAATAAAAGCAAACATGGATTCTACCCCAAAAGAAAAAAAAAAAAAAAAAAAAAAGAAGAAGAAGATATACAAGGATGCTGTATACAAGACATAACCCAAATAAAAGTGCACGAATGAGTCATTCGCATTAATTATGACATATATTTTCATTACTAAATTTTTCATAAGTTTAGTTACCATCTGCAGTGATGCATTAACTCAATTTCTTTAGACTTTTAGGCCATTAATCACACGTGAAATTCAAATTTATGCACAAACTTCAAATATGCTCCCAATGTGCACATACATTCCAACACTATGTTGCTTGGCTCACTTAATTTGCAATAGGAATGAACTAGCAACAGCACCCAGTAAACAATTAACACCTTTATGCATGTAGGAGTCCTCAAAAAAATGCAAAACCAGGACCAACAATTTTCCCGTTTATGTTGTCCTTTCAACAAAATTTACAGGACTCTGTTTTCTGTGCCACATGTTCTCGCCTTTTACATGCACTTGAGTCAGATAATCACATAATAGAACTTAATGAGTCGTGTCTTGAGCAATCTATCAAGCAGGTTGCGTGCATCCAGCCAATTCGACGCCACGCACCAACGGGTGCTCGAAGGAGCGTTCATTACCACATGGGTCGCTGCTAAAATCAAGAAAACACTAGAAACTCGAGCATTAGAATCGGTGGTCAGAGATCAAAACCATCTAAGAACCCAACACTCAACATGTCTCGTCTTTTTCTACACCTACTGCTGCACATGAACCCGCGAAAGTAGGAAGCGGGACTTCTATGAGAATCGGCGAACGAGTAAAGAAAGGAACGGACAAAGATCAGAGAGAGAACGAGGGAAACGGAGGGTACCATGTTGGAAGCTCACCGCACCTGGGCATGAGAGCAGAGAAGATAGCAAATAGACTGACCCGGTAACCACCATGCGCGTTTTAGCCTATCCAAGAGGGGTACCCGGGAAATTGAAAAAGAAAATGAGGGTACTTTTGTCTTTTCAGTTTTTTCAAGAGTTTCTGCAATTGGGAGTTAGCATTGTTTCAGGTTCCCCAACTACAAGAACGATGAGCACCGATCCAGTTCTAAGTTTTAAGATATGCAAATTAATTAACGGGTTTGTTTCAGATTTTAGATAGGTGCAATTAGAACAATCTTTTTGTATTTTTCTTGAACCATATTTTTACGTGTTCTTACAATATTTCATAACATTTGATGATGAGTATATAAAAGTTTCCATTTTATAATTAATAATTTTATTTTATTAATATTTCCATTTTACATATATCCAAATATAAGTTCTTGTCAGTGGTTTGTCACAACAAGTAATGATCAATAAATATGAGTTTTCATTATAATTATTCAATTAATAATATAGATTAAACTTTAGTAGTTTGGAACAATTTTCAAGTTCCAGATTTCGAAAAATTGAAAACATGTTCCGATGAGTAGGTTTTAGATAGAATCTATGCAGAATCTAAAACCGCTCAACCTTCTCTGCAATTGGCCGGTGAGCAAATGGAGCAGGTCCAACCGGGAACTGAACCGGAAGGAACTAGCTTCATCCGATTCATTTCTGGACCGGTTCACGCGAAGACCGATTCGTATTTGACATCTCCTCCCTCCCTTCCCTCTCTTTTTGCAGTCTCCCTCTCCACTCCAGTGGCGCTATCTCTCTCTCTCTCTCTCTCTCTCTCTTCTCTGCGATCATGAAGCGGCTGAGTGTCGGGCGACGGGCTGTACCCATCTCTAAAATGCGCAGCAAATGCGATCTCACGCGTATAATTTGGTCTTTCGTCACCCCCCGTTTCCCCTGTTCCCATCGCCTCTGGTGATTTCCCTTTTTCTTCACTCCCGCCACTTCGCTCTTTAACTCTCGGTTCCCGCTGGCGCCATGGATTCTCGCGACTCTTCCACTGACAAGAAATTGGGTGACCGATTCCATGGCCTTTGCCTTTTTGTTTTCCCCCCTCCTGGTGTCTGTTGTTGACAAAGTTTGGTGACTTTTACTCTCTTTTTCTCGGGGGGTGTAGATGCTTCGGTGAATGGAAACGCGGGTGAGAAGCCGAAGTTCGTGTGTGCTCGTCGTCGTCCGAGGTAAAAAACCCATCATTGTGTTTCCCTTGATACTGGTTGTCGGCGCTTGATCTTTTCGGTTATGTGCGTGTGTATTAACGTCTTGAATTGCGGTGCTGATGAAATGAACAATATCACAGCTGGATTGGCGATCATAACCGACTTCCCTGCTTTATAATGAATTGCGTAAAGCACCGGTGCATCGGATGATGGAATTAGTATGAGGGTGATCAGTTTTTGGCCCGGACTATTCTAGGCAGGATGGTAAAAATGGCCGGTTCCGTTTCTGATTCCAAAAATTGCGAACTGATAGGTTCCAGGTTCTTGGTATGAAACTTACCCACTCTAGAATCGTTCCCCTATAGAAAATAGACTAACCGGTAAACATATGCTATGTCGATCTTTAAAGTCGTAGTTTCAGTTTGTCGCGTAGAGGTAAAGAAAATGACCTTTTTCTAGTGGGAGAATGCGGAGTCAACACAGGGATTCACTGGAGAAAGTGGGATAAGATGAAATTGGGGAAGAGTGAGGGGGTTCTGGAGTTTAAAGGTATGGTGCTTTTTGGTAAAGCCATGTTTGCGAAGCAGGCTAGGAGAATCACCAATTACTATGGGGCAGACTACCAAAAAGATTTCTTTCCCGAGTCAGATTATTGGCATGTCACTAAAGGTGCACATTCTTCACGGGGGTGACTGAGTATGATATCGGGTTGAGAGTCACTATCCCCATCAGCTAAATGGAGGTTCAGAAATGGGTAAAATATATGGATCAGGGAAGACAGGTGGCTACAAAAAGCAAGAATCTGTGGCCACTTAACAAGGATCAGAGGCAGTATATCAGAGTTAATCGATTCAGAAGCTGTTTGGGGGAAGGAACGAGTAATTGGAGAGCAGCTTGATGAAGAGACTGCAAGTGAGATCTTAGCCATACCTTTGGCAACTAGTCAGGCTAAAGACGAATTGGTCTGGATGAAAAATAACTAGGGGAGTAGTCAGTCAAGAGTGGATAGATCACAATGCTGCAGATGAGTCAAACAGAACTAAATTGTGAAGCCTCTTCATCTTATCAGAGGCCGGATAGACTCTGGCTTTAGTATGGAATGTGCCAACACCCCCAGAAATTTAAACTTTTCTCGTGGAGCATCTGTCAAATCGCCCCACCAATGAAGGACGCCCCACCAATGAAGGAATGTTTTACGTCAAAGAAATGCTATACCTGATCTGTTGTGTCCAAAATGCAGAAAATCCCCGGAAACCCTCGAGCACTTGATTCTTATCTACAACTGGACTCAACTGGTTTTGGAACAAAAATCTTGGCTCAGGGCCTAAGTGAACTGAAGAGAGGATTTTGGAACCGTCTGGCAAAGCATTGGCAATGCATTTGCAATGGAGCGTTCCATGTGACAAGCTCTGAGGACATTCCAACGGAGTTACATGATTTGATGACATTGCCCTTGACAATAATCTCGATCAAGAGCTTGCTCATGGACAGTAACTATGGAGGCGCGATAATCTGGTAGTTAATGCTTTTTGTGGTCTTTGTTCGGAGGACGTTCCTCACTTTAATGGGTCTCTCAAGATTGTGATCTGGAGTTGTCGTGGGGTGGGAAATCTTTAGTTTAGACAGAGCATCAGGGACCTTGTTAGCATACGGATCAACATTCTCATTTTGCTGGAAACATAGGTTAGTATGACCGGATAGGAAGGATCTGCAATGACCTGGCTCTTGATGATTTTATTTCTACGACTTTCTTGCATTTCATATCGTCGAAAACTTCATGACTTTCGCGTCCTCAAAGCCACATTGTTCTTTTGTAATTTTGATGGAGTTGGTTTGTATTTCATTGTTGTTAGCTATGTAGGGATTAAGTGGAGTGACTGGGGGAAATAGTGAAGTTTGCGCTCGATCTTTTTAAGGAAATGAAAGACAACGGGGAGATCTTCCTGCACTTGAAGAGCGACGAAATGAGAGTCGCACGGCTGAAGTATGGGTTCGAAAAGGTTGGTCGTCACTAGGATGTTGGCAACTTAGTCGTACTGCTAGGCATGCTACAACATTGTTTTAACTTTATTTGCACTACGTTTGAACTCTCTCTTATGTTTCGATGCGCAAAACTCGCCTTCAATGGAGGTCATAGAAGCAATCCTTTGGCAGATCGGGAAGCAAAGGAATGACTTTTTTCTCTCTCTGAGCTCTCGAGAGCCTATCTCCACGCTTTTAGCTGGAGCTTCTTCCCCATTGATAGCTCCACCAAAACCTCGACCCAACTGAATCTTCCTTCTTTGAGTTATTGAAAGAAGTTAAAGAGGATAAAGAAGGAGAAAAATATCGAGACTGAAGACGTAGAACTTTGAGAATTTTGTGTATATTGTCTTCAATGAATAATCTGATGTATAGCTCCTAGTAATTATAATACAAGATGTATGTATGAAAGGAAGTTAGAGATCCTATGAATAAATCTAATCTAGATCCAATCTTTAATTGATCTATACAAAATCGTAATTGGATCAAGTCCCCTATCGAATATCACAAGCTAAGCTGCATATCTTCCAACATTGCCCCTCAAGCTAGTGGCTTGTAGATGTCTAAGATGCATAGCTTGCTTAATAGATATGCATGCTGTCTTTGACACAAAGGTTTGGTGAATATGTCCGCAGGTTGCCTGTCGTCCCAATTCCTCTTGTTTCAATTACTCCTAGAATTTTGTCTCGTGTAAAATGACAATCCACTTCTATATGCTTGGTTCTCTTGTGCACTATAGGATTTGCTGCAAATTTGAGAGCCGCGTCATTATCATAGAATAGCTTTGTTGCCCCTTGTACTTGTACTCCGAGATCTTTAAGAAGACCTCGTATCCACACTATTTGACAGGTAGTTTTGGCCATAGCTCGATATTCAACTTCAGCTGAGGATAGGGACACAGTTGGTTGCTTCTTGGTCTTCCATGAGAGTAATGATTCTCCCAATTTAATGCAATATCCAGTAATAGATCTTCGACTCATGGGACAAGTCGCATAATCTGCATCACAATATGCCGTCATTTCCATGTTGCATTTTCTGGATAGAAGTATCCCAAGTCCCGAACACTTCTTTAGATATTTGACGACCTTCAAGGCAGCATTCAAATGTGATTACTTTGGACTGTGCATAAACTGACTAAGTGTTTGTATCGCATAAGAAATGTCGGGTCTGGTCATCATCAAATATATAAGTTTTCCGATGAGCCTTTGATAGCTTAAAGGATCTTCCAGTGTGGAATCATCATCCTGAAGCATTCCCTTGTCATAATCTGTGGTGGTTAACTTAGTGTTCTGTTCAATAGGAATAACAGCTGGCTTGCATCCTGATAGGCTTGTTTCTGATATAATTTCCAATATAAATTTCCACTGACTGAGGGAAATCCCTTGGTCAGATCAAGCAATTTCAATACCAAGGAAATACTTAAGTGCTCATAAGTCCTTAATATGGAAGGTGGCATGTAAATATTCCATAAAGGTTTCTATGGCAGCTTTATTTTTTCCCATAATAAGGATGTCATTGACATATATCATCAAATAAATAGATGACATACCTTTAGTCCACATGAATAGGGCATAATCATGTTTGGACTACTTGAAGCCTGCTGTTGCAAGAGCACTCGCAAATTTTGCGTACCACTGCCTGGAAGCTTGTTTCAACCCATAAAGGGATTTACGGAGGCAACACACTTTATTCTCCCCCTATCTCCGTAAGCCCTGAGGAATATCCATATAGATTTCTTCGTCCAAATCACCATGAAGAAAAGCATTGTGCATGTCCATTTGATGCCAGTCGTGAATAGCAGCAACTATCAAGAATGATCGGACTGTGACATCTTTAGCTATAGGAGAGAATGTCTCGTGATAGTCAAATCATTCTCGCTGAGTGAACCCTTTGGCTACCAATCGTGCCTTGTATCTTTCAATGGAGCCATCAGCACGATATTTAATTTTGTAAACCATTTGTAGCCAATTGGTTTACGATTTGATGGTAGTGAAACTAGATCCCAGGTCTTATTATCAATCAATGCCTGTAATTCTGCTTCCATGGCCTTTTGCCATCGTGGATCAGCAGATGCCTCATCATAACTAGATGGTTCCCTATCTTCTGACAGGCAACTAACATAACATCTATGTTCCGGTGATAGTTTATGAAAGGAAACATAGGATGAGATTGGATATTTGATACCTGGTGAATTGAGAGTGGCACACACATAATCCTTTGTCCAGGTTGGAGGTCGTGTAGCTCGACCAGAACGTCTTGGAGGATCAACTTTTGGAGGAGAAGATGTTGTCTCTTTGGATGACGTTGGTAAAATAACTTGGATTGGTAAAATATCCTGGATTTCTTCATTAGTAGAAGAATCTTCCATTGAATTCCCTACAGTATTCTCTGAAGTCTGATTCTCATTCGAAATAGGTGCTGTTGTTGGAATACTCTTAGGCACAGAAGGAACATTGGCCGGTGTTGCTAATGGTATATAATCAAGATCTTGATATGTTGCCTCATCAGATAAAGAAGTACAAGGAATAGTGATTATACCTGAATCTTCATGTGATGATATCTGTTCACTGAATGGAAAAACATTTTCGTGAAAGATAACATCTCTACTTACCAAGAATTCATTTGTAGATAGCTCAAGAACACAATACCCCTTTTGTAGATTGGGATATCCCATGAATAAGCAACGTCGAGCACGAGGACTCATTTTGTCCCAAGGGCCCACTATGGTGACATAACATAAACATCCAAAAACTTTGAGATGTTTCAGCTCTGGCTTTTTTCCAAATAGAAGTTCAAAAGGTGTTCGCCCATTGAGTACCCAAGTAGGCATGCGGTTGATAAGATAAGCCGTTGTAATAACACAATCTCCCCAATATTCTTTTGGAACTGATGCTTTGAATTTCAGGGCTCGAGCAACTTCCAAAAGGTGACGATGTTTACGCTCGACTACTCCATTCTGTTGCCGTGTATAAACGCAAGAGCTTTCATGTTGGATGTCATGAGATGAATATAATGAAGAGCAATCATGGTTGAAGAATTCCCTTCCGTTATCAGTACGAATCCATTGAATGGATTTTCCGAATTGATTTTGGGAAAGTGAAATGAATGTTTTTAAATGAGAATAAACTTGGCTTTTAGACTGTATTAAAAAAATCCATGTTGCACGAGAATAATCATCTACTATTGTAAGAAAGTAACGAGACCCATCATCATTTATCGTATGATAAGGCTCCCAAACATCCACATGAATTAACGAGAAAATCTCACTAGCACGAGTGCTCCCAGAAGGAAAAGGGGTACGCAGCTGTTTCGCAAGAGGACATATGGAACATTGAGGACAAGGAAAGAAGGCACTGTGACCTATTCTCAAGTGCATAATGAAGTTCTTATCATTGGTAGTCAAATTACACAATGATGGTTTATTGAAAGAAGTGCAAGATAAATTGAAATTACTTGGAAAATTTGTCTAGAAAAATAGTCCTTCAGAAAGACTACACAAGCCCATCAGTCTCCCAGTCGAAAGGGTCTGAAAGAAACATGTGTCAAAATCAAATAATACTCAACATGAATTTTCTTTGCATACTTTTGACACAGAAATGAGATTAAATTGGAACTCTGTGACATAAAGGACATTTTGAAGGGTAATTTGAGGGTTGAGATTGATTGTTCCTGTCACATTCACATGAGTAATATTTCCATTGGGTAATTGTACAAAAACAGGAAAATTCAACCATTTGTTTATACTTGAGAAATATCCTTTGTCACATATAATGTAATCGCTTGCCCCTGAATCAATAATCCATGCCTTCCTTGAAATGGAATTAATCAAGCAATGTGTGATACCTGAAAAACTCCCTCCTTTGTTGAAAGTATCCATATTTTGCAATGCCTGCATCAGCTATTGATATTGACCATATGAGATAAGTTGGTTAGGATTCTGGCCTGTAGGTCCAATCACTTGGTAAGCAGTTGAGAATTTTTTCTCTTTTTCTCCAGGCTTGCCATGTAATTTCCAACAGTTGTCAATTATATGATTAGAACATTTGCAATAATCGCCAAACATTTTACCCCTTCCTTTAAAATTTGGTCTAGAATTCTTTAATAACATGGCGAAGATCTGACCATCCATTCCTTTAGTCACGGACTCATATCCACCGTCCGATCCATCTGTGATCTCGGATCCGTGCAAGCCGTTCGATCCTTGCGCCCGATTTGGGCCGTTAGATCCTCACGCCCGATCTGGGCTGTTCATTCCATCCCTTTTAAGGGATCACATTTCTGCTCCCCCAAACCCTACGACGCCTCTCTTTTCTTTCTCTTGGATTAGGGTTCTGCCAGAACGATCGCGCCGTTCGCCGCGAGCTGCGAGGGCGATACTGTCGCTGCTCCTCATATGTTCCGGCGACGCGAGCCATTGGCTCTCCTCTTGTACAGCCAACTGAAAAATTCGTTTGATTAGAGGTACTGGATCCATGGCCAAAATCTGTGAATGAAAGGTAATGTAAGATTTGTGCAAAATCAGCAAAAAACATGTAGTCTTCTCCCTTTCTTTGATGGATCTGTACTGTTTGAGTGTCGATTCTGGTCCCTGGAGCTTTCTTCAACTGCTTCTCGCTCGTTCCATAATGACGATAGCTTGTTGAAGCAAGCCATGACCGTCATGTTCCCCTGTTTGAGCTCGCTGAGTTCCTGCATGAGGGAGAAAATTTTTGCTCGGTCCAATTTACCGTACATCTCCTTAATATTCTCATACATGTTTTGAGCGGCCTCTATGGGTGGAAGCCCGGCCGCAACTTCTGGAGATATGCAGTTTCCGATCTAGGTTTGGACAAGTTGATTGCACTTCCTCCAGTGTCGGGCTAGGCGCTCATCCAAGGGAACGGCGATGGTTCCGTCGAGGAACCTGTCTTTATCCTTCGTCACCAGGGCGCGCCGGAGCTCCTACAACCACCTGGAGTAATTCTCTGGCCCAGTCAGCTGTTGGCTGATTAGCCGCAATTCTAGTATGTCCGGTGGTGGAGACGAACAGGGGGTCGCCGGGTTCTAGCCATCCGGTGAAGGGTACGGCAAAAATCCGAGTGAAAATCCCAGGTAGGGATTCGTTCCCATATCTGGATTATTCGACTCGGTTCCATAACCCACATTGAAAACGATCAAATATGGATCTGTTCCATTACCTAGTATGTTCGATCCACTTGCCTGCCCTGCAGTTGCTCCATTCGACCCGATGGTCGTGCTTGTCCCGTTTATGGTTGGTGGGCTACCGTCGGGTTGGAAGGAGGCCCATTGGCCCTGAATCCCTGGCGATGATGCATTCGGGCTTGGCCCAAACAACCATGGGTTGGGTTGCATATGAAAAGGCAACCACCGGTAAGGATGGCCCATCATCGGTTGGCTCGGAATGGGTTGAACCGAGAAGGGTTGCCCCAGATTTGTCTGAGCCAGAAGAGATTGACCATCTTGGGCCCGAGCAAGATGTTCTTAAGATTTGGCGACATCAGTAGTGGAAGTGGCATCTCGTCTTTCTGCAGGTTGCACTGGAATTCCTTCTTGCGGATGTTCACTAGAGGCTGAAGGTAAGTTGTTTGTCATGGTAAAAAAAAAATATGCTGAGACGTCGAGTCTTGTAAGCGGGATTGAAGAATCTCGGCAGGGACAAGATGAAAGGAGGGGAAGCAAGGTGAAAAGCTTTTATTGCTCTGATACCATGAAAGAAGTTAAAGAGGATAAAGAAGGAGAAAAATATCGAGACTGAAGATGTAGAACTTTGGGAATTTTGTGTGATTGTCTTCAATGAATAATCTGATGTACAACTCCTAGTAATTATAATACAAGATGTATGTATGAAAGGAAGTTAGAGATCCTATGAATCAATCTAATCTAGATCAATCTTTAATTGATATGTACAAAATCGTAATCAGATCAAATCCTCTATCGAATATCACGAGCTACGCCACATATCTTTTGACAGTTATCATCATTAATTTCAACCCTCTTCTTGTGTACCCCTCTTTCATCTTTACCTATCCTTTTACCCCAACTACCAACCCCTCATAGCACCGTACCTTTCACCAAAAATGGAAGGTGCTGTCCCTTCCCAAAACCCTGTCCTACCAACCACTAAGCAACTCCTTTTGGATGGATACACTCTTCATCTGTGAGCCTGATACTGAACTGATGAACTCCCTGAGCTTTCCAGAGGTCCTCTTGAACACTTGGAATCCTCTCGGCCAGGTACGTGTTGAAGGAATGGCGGGGAATGTTTCTCTCTTCTTGAAGAGCTCGATAAGGTTCGAGTTGAGCGGGGTGTCCTTGGAACATGGTAGGAGCCCCGTCTCATGCTATGTCCTTGGGTTTGGGGTGCAATGCTGCGCGTGCTTAAGGAGTTTGATTTTAATGCCACTTTTAGTTTTAGTTGTAAATCCCTGGAGTTCGCCTTGATGATAGGAAAATATGAAATATTACAAAGATTAAAGTTATGGAAATATTTTTTTCTTAATTGATTTTATGAAAATGAATCTAATATTTCACTTTAAAATTTTCTTTAAATGTCCCACGCATGTAAAGTAAAGGTAGAATTTGAAAGTAATGAGCATATGATGATGTATGAGGGAATAAAATATATAAAATACTCAAACATTAGTGGCAATCGAGCTGCATCAAGGGCCATTCATGAAATTCCAAGCGATCAAAAGGCCACAATTGTCAAGTCCCAAAGGCTGCACTAAAATGGGCCCAAATACAAAAGAGGTCCATCGAAAATCCCGAGTAAGCCAGAAGACGCTTGCTAACGCAGGAACAAAAGGGCCCTTAGCTTTTCCCTTTTGCATACGGCCGCGTTTCGTGACATAGTGCTTCCGTCGGTGACCCGACCACATTGCAATTATCGGCCGCTCGGGGGTTGTCGAGGCCACGGCAACACGAAGAAGACCCAATTGCAACGTATCGACATTGCAGCAAAGTACATATGATGGAGGCAATTAGGACAGAAGCGACATGATGCCGTGGAGATGGAGGTGGTAGGTGGATGGAGCCACAGAGGCGATTGACGATATCACTTATCTTTTTCTTCTTTTTTTTCGGGTCAGATATCATTTATCATTCATTCATCTAAGTTCAAGTAGAGCATCTATTTTCAAATGTTCGACCAATGAATTTATCAAAGGCAAGTCTTGCAAGATTAGATGACATCGATGCACTTGTACCAAATCCATAAACTCGATCCATGTGAAAATTTATCATCAAAGTCCCCCTAATTATTTTACCTAGTAGTCTTAGGAAAATGGAATTGAATGACATGTTCCAATTCCTTCATATCTCGGTATAATTATCCAAAAAGTTTCAAACTTATTGTATAGCAGCTAATTTGATTGTAAACTTATTAATTTTGTTGATTTAATCCTAAACCTTTTAAGTATTTTCAAATGTAGTCTTTTCATTTACTTTTGATCAGGAACTGCTAATGTGGTGATCCAATCAACACCGCTCATCATATATAACATAATTAGAGCTAACGTGGATAATTTTTATAATTTTTCAATATAACTAACATAAGTTCTCGAGTCATGTATTGCATGAGTTACCTTTTTGAATAGGACTGGTGCATGTATCGTCTAGAAGCTCAAGAGCTTGCTTACTTAACCCTTGCAATCAAAATTAAAGGATAAGGTCATATGCCAATTGTATTTAGCAGCGCAAACCGTGGGCAGCTCTTACCATCACGTCTCTCCATCTCTCTCTGATGTAACTCCTCTCTCTCTCTCTCTCTCTCTCTCTCTCGGTTGACCACCATTATAATCCGTGTGCATGAAATGACCGTTCTTCGTCTTCGTGATAGCGAAGTCGACCCTAAAAACCCTAATTTCGAAGAATAAAGCAAGCGACTCAGAAGAAACCTACTTGCATGAAACTTCTTTTATCTTTTTCTTTTTCCAGGTACTTTTGTTACGTTGAGAATAGAAAGTGGTGCCCACCAGGAAATGCTACATCTGTCTTTCTCCAATAGGAAATGTTCAAAGTTAGATAAATAATTTGAGAGCGACGGCCCTTTTTCGCTCATAGGCCATAAGAACCATGACCTTCTTTCGGTCCCACAACACGTGGAAGAATGATTATAAAGAGACAATTACAGGGGAATAGTTTATTTGCTGGTGATTTTTGGGTCCACGTAACATGTTAGCCTACTATTGTATTTAGGATAGAGATATTAATTATTTTGGACTCATCATCAGCCACAATTTATTTAAAAGGTGAACTTTTTTTTTCCCATTCAAGATGTCCTGCCTTTTTATAAATAGCCTTTTTGCTATCCAAAAAAAATAAAAAGAAAAATTGAGTTATTTCTCTAAAAACACAAAACTAAATATATATGAAAAATTTCCAATTGGGGACGTCTGGACTTATTCCATTGTCAATGAACAACAATTGGTCGCATTTATATTTGATATCATATGTATTGATAAGTCTCATTTACCCTACGTTGTAGGGTAACGAGATTCCAAACTTGGTTTTTAATCTCATTGAAAACTAGACTAGCAATAGAATAAATAGAAGATATAACGAGAACTAAAGTTTTCAAGGTAATTAGTCTGCTCAAAATGATAGTCCGGCCGTGCTTTAATGGGAGGTAATGTCACTATGATAATAATAATAATAATAATAATAATAATAATAATAATAATAATAATAATAATAATAATAATAATAATAATAATAATAATAATAATAATACTTATCCGCATAAACTTAAGGTGTTTAATGTAAAAAAAAGAAAAAAATGTTCTCCGAGCAAAATTTTCAGCACATCTTATCTTGTTCAACCATCTCCTTTTCCAACCTTTTCACCCACCAAATTGGAATTTGACAAGTTCCCCCCAATAGAATCCAGCAGTCCCACATGCAAATCCATTTGCATCCCAACGAGCCAGCAGCCCAAATCACTTCGCTTCAAAATCATTATAATAAACTTCTCCCCCTACAACTCCTTGGATTTCATTGGGTCCTGAACTACAACCACCCACCCACACGCGCACAACACACGAAATAAAAGGGGGAAAAAAAAAACAGCTTGACTTTCTTCTCTTTCTTCTTCTTCTACTTCTTCTTCTACCTTCTCTCACATGTCACTCTCTCTTTCCTCGTTGTTTCCTTATCTGCAAAAGCGATTATTATAATGTAGAAACAGATAAATACACACGCTCCCTCCCGAGGCAGAAGTTTAACCAGTGAAAATTTGACATTTTGAAACCCTAATTTAATGCAGAACACGCAAAATCTTATTTTATACCGGGGGTTCTTGATAGACTATGGTGCCGCAAGGATTTTCTGGCCGCGGTGCTGTCCGCGTTAGGCAGTGCATGAGCTTTGAAGTTATTCGGTCCCCTCTATCGGACAAACTTTTGCGTTCATTGAACACGTCGCCCCAGTCGTCATCAGACGTGTGCCAACACGTGGCATCGCGATTTTCATGACATGCTGCTGGTCATCGATCTACGCTCGAGGTGGGGCCTCAGTCCATCTACCTTAAGAAACCTAGAAATGCCACGTTTAAGAGTCAAATATGTGGGGAAGATAAAGAGAGTAATTAGGCTTCAATTGTTTGATCAACTTTTTATTTTGTAATCAAAGATAAAATGAGTTTTGTACTGCCTATCCTGTTATATGTGTATGTATATGTATATATATATACATACAAACACACACATATATATATATATATATATATATATATATATATATATATGTGTGTGTGTATGTATATGTATGTAAATTGAAAATTTGTATGTGTGTGTGTGTGAGAGAGAGAGAGAGAGAGAGAAAGAGAGAGAGAAAGAGAGAGAGGGGGTGGGGAGGGATAGATGATTAACTTGTAATTTGCCTCCTCTTGATTTTATAGAACTCACTTTAATCTTTAATTAGGAATATGTAGGGGGTAATTGGTAATTGTTCAATAATGCATGCAATTGGAAGAAGTTATCTTTCCTAGATTCTGAAGAAGCTCCCAACATGTTAAATGTTCTATTGCTAGGTCATTACAATACGGCAGGGGTGAGCAATCTAGCTAATTCAAGCCTTGAATCGAGAATCCAACTGAACCGACCTTACTTGATTGTGTTAAGGGTCAATTTGCATGGAGACTGGTTTGGTTCTTGTATAGAACGGTTTTGAACCAGTTCAAAACCAAATTTTAAGCCATTCTTGAAACACTTTCTCATTTCTCTTCTATTTGTTTACTATTTATCAGAAATTCCAGTACAAAATAAATATGTTTGATTCACGAAAATAGTGATATAGATAAAAAAAAGGAGTCGATTCAGTTTGAGATTGATTCTAAAGAGATAGGTTCAGCTCTTGTTTCCAAAATTTGGAAAGACTCTAACAGTGTAGATTTCAAATTCTTGACTTGAAATCTATTCACCCTAAAACTTGATTATTTGTACAACACTCGACATATGATCTTGATGCCCCAGTTTGCTTTTATTTATGACTATTGACACATGCGCTTGATGCGTCTATAAGTTCAGCATGAATATGACAATTGCTAGCTTCCAAATCCAGGCATGAACAAACGTAATAATGCACTAGGCAATCATATCCGGAAGTGTCCAAGAATCTTGTCGTATCCTAATTACTTTCCTCTCCATGCTTATCAACAATCTCATGAAAACGAATGCTTCCAGTAACTTTGATTTTTTTAGTATGGACTAATGTACCGGTCGAAAGAGCTATTCTTTCTACGATGTGAACTGACACATGCCATATTATCCCATTAATTTTTTACCCTAAAAAGAGCCCAATCTACATCTTCCATTAGATAGGATTAAAAGACAATCATTTGGGTTCATTCATAGATTATTCATGTTCAATGAGTACCGTCAACTCTGCTTAGATGAATGGATCAGTCTTCCAAACCACAGACAGGTAGCAACCCAGAATCATCCGGTATATCTTTTATTTGCAGAAAACCTTCAATATGATAATCACATATTATAATAGTCGTATATTTAATTCATAACAATTCAAGATGAGGACTTTTTTGTAATTACGAAGATAATATATTACAATATTTGGTATACGAAAGGACATGACAGACTTTTTTCTACAATTTTGTATTCTTCTACAGTTATTTACATACATATATTAATGACTTCTAGTTTAAACTAAAAATCCCCCAAGACCTGCAATACCCTTTCTCTTTCCTCTCCGAAGACATGCAATACCTTCAACTACACTGTTTATACAATTATGTGACCTACAATAGAGAAAATCCCTCCCTCATATAACAGCTGTTTAGGTAGGGCTTTCAGACAATACACATGAAACCCAACATTAATGCCACAAGCTGTCTGTACATGGATTTTAAGGAATAAAAATGAATTGCACGAATTGCACGAGAACCCGCATTTACACTATTCCGATTTTGAATCCAAAGTTCTTCATTCCGTTACAATGAATGAAATTCTGAAAAAGAAACTGAGAAGACATCAAGAAAATGGAGATGAAACAAAGAAAAGGGCACCGTCATTTTTTTGTTGTTGACATTTCCCTTCCCTTTTTCTTTGCCATTTTTTGTGCGTGCTAGGGAAAAAATAATGAATTCTTCAAAAGAGACCTTCTCATGATTCCAAAAAACCGGTCATTCTAAGAATTGAGTTCCGCACTTTACTCAAATGTCTCCCTTTAAGCGTCCTCCCATGGCTAAAGCATACCGACGACGCCATCCTCGCAGCCACGCGCCGCTCAACGATCAGGTGTGGTGGCACGACCTCCCCTCCGTCGTCTCCCTCCTCGAACATGTAGTCAGATTCAGGGGAGCGGATGAAAGTCTCTGGGATATCGACCGGCGATGAGTTTGTCGATTTCTTCTTCTTGGCCTTCTTCTTGATTGACTTGCCACGAGCCCACGAATCGTCGGGAACCGGCACCAACAATGTATTGCAGAAACTGTAGTAGGCATGCTCGTCCTCGTCGCTGCTCTGATCCGTCGTTGCTTGATCTTGATCGGTGAAAACTATGTCGGATTCTTGAAATTCGAAATCCATGAAGATTGAGGAGCGAGAGATGGGAAGTGTGATGAGATTGACAAGGTACAGAGGTGGGGTTTTGAGAGGATGTATTAATGGTGAAGGGAAGGAATGGGAAGGGAAGGAATGGGAAGGGATTTATAGGTGGTGGTGGTGGTGATGGTGAAGAGAGAGAGGGGGAGAGGGGGGTGAAATAATTTGGAGAATCTGCACCGTAGTGAGCACACTTTGTGATTGTTTATGATGTTTTGTCAAAGTGGCACTATTGCATTATTGGAAGAGAGGGATTGAGTGTGGTCCAGGGCATCTTCTTCCGTTTCTTGATTTCTCTCTCTTCAAGTTCTTGAGTGCGGGGTTTTCTTTTCTTTGCCTTCCTTTCTCTCTCTAAGTCGGCTGCCTAAACAAAACAGCTCCCCCTTTTCTTACGGCTCACGGCTTCTTTGGCTTTATAGCTCGTTTGGTTATTCAATTGACCTAAGCAAAACTTAGATTTCTATACGATACATAATTTGTACAGTTTCTTTCGTACATTACCTATCTTCACCGCCATTGATTAGGTAGTTACAATTTGAAACCCAAATCAATGATGGTAGATGTTGGATGAATACAAAAAAGAGTATATGACTGCGCATTTAATATTTTTTCCAGTAAAAATTTGGATATGGCTTTAAATTGCAGCTTCTTATGATTCATGCTAATGTATTGTGGAATATGAAATGCATTGCACGGTATAAATGCCAAAAATTCATCAGCTTTCAATGTCATGTGTTCCTGCATTGGACAAAATAGATATAATTACATTCGCAATCTATCTTATCTTGGAGTTGTTTCATGGATGTACAAGCTCTAAAAGTAATTAGATATAACGTGAAAATATGGTGTATAATACGGATTCGTCATGGGTCCTAGAACTTATGGTTGAGGACTGTTCGTTTTTTATTTTTATAAGCAAAAAGTAACTTGGTTTTGTCCCAAAAAAATATAATATTATTCACATTTAAAAGGTTAGAGGAAAAATTGCTATAAAAACTCAAGTATTAACATTGAAAGTTTAGGTCCTTTTTATTCAAAAAAGTGAAATTGAGTGAGTTTCAAGATTCTAAAAAGCAAGTAATAAATAAAAATCATTCCAAATACACATATGACCAAATTTAAAAAATGAAATTTCCATGATTTTCCGTCAAATGCTAATTGAGAAAAATTTCCACATTAGATTATATTCATATGACTCATATAAGTTTGTCAAAAATTGTCAGCATATAACGATCGTGTACGCTTCTTATTGTCTCGTAATTAACAAGAAATAGAAAGTATTGAAAAAATTACATCTACATTACATATTTTGATTCGATTACAATTAAACAATTAATTATACAAGTGAACCTGTCTTATTATATCTCAAGATTAGTGCTTCACTAATAATATATATAAGATATTAAGTTGAAAACTGGAGTAATTTCGCAAATAAAGATAATACAATGATTAATATTTGAATAAACCGTTTAATTGTAAAAGCCTTTTTGTTTTTTGTTTAAGTAAAATCTCAAATGTACAATACGTGTTCTATATGTACAAGTACGAGAACTTCAGTAACAAAATTACGCAATTAAATGGAATATTCGATGTATAATGTGAAAGGATCAGGACCATTTGGTTTACACGTTTACTTATAGATGACGGCCTCTTGCTTTAGCAATTGAATACTCCCTTTCCCATTACACATGCTATTCTATAGCCTAAAGCATAGTCCACGAGATATGTAATTAGCATATTATTAGGGGCACATGATCAATTATACCATGTGTTTGAGGTGTTACTTTTAATCCCTTATTATATTCTTAGTAACGTATTTTACTAATATTGTGTCTATGGACAAATGCGTAATTTGAGAATTTTATTTTACAACATTTTTCATTATTATAATTTAGGTAGTTTCTATCCTACAAAATGGTATTTAAAACATTAAAAATTATTCCCTTTTAGTAAAAATAATTTATTTCATGTTAACTAATTTATTTTCATTATGCTAAGCATTTAGATACTTCATGACGAACTTAATTTTTCATATGTCAATTTCTTGTACATGAGCAATACGTTTGCACATCCAATAGTAAGTATTTTCCATATTGGATTATTACAATCCACAAATTAAGGACGGTAGATCTTGCTCGCGAACAATTTTCTTTTGCACCGAGCTCTAACTTTTCTCAATTTAACCAGGGGTTCGGGATTATTCATGAAACGCATTCCTAGATTTTCATGATTTCCTTCAATTACCCTCTCCCTCCCTCTCCCTAATGTTATGATAAATATCTTCCATCACCATCTTTCCAAGTTTGGCTGCCTAAATCGTAACCTTTCTTACGCCCGACGACCAAACTTCTTTTTGGGTTTGTTTCACCCGATTTCGATCAATCAATGGCTTGACATGACACGGACGAAATTCATAAAAATCTTTATTGCTTGTGCTTCGTCCGGGTTAGAACCCCAAAGTTGCGGTCACGTTCTATCGAGGGGATCGAAGTCGTTTTCCCTTCTCCAAAAGCAAGAATTTGCCTCTTATAGCCCAAGCTCGATTGCATAATTATTTCTAAAAGATGTTTTTTTTTTTTTTTTTTGGTAAGAAAATTTCTAAAAGATGTTCTGTATCACAAAATTCAAATTTATCATCCTATTATGATAATACGGTATATCATCTAGGAAATGTCCATTAATCAATCATTACCCCTTTGGGACGAAGTAACTGTCATAGGGTCCATTGAATACCCATTGATAATTATAATTAAAAGGAATTTAATTCGAGAGGAAAATCCACTAGTAAAAATATAATTCGAAGCAATTTGTCCCTCACCAAATGCGACAAATTACGATATATTGTATAGGAGCTTGTGCCGGATGTAAACATTAGGTTCTCTTGGAATAAATTTTTCGATACTTCGAAAACAATTACAATTGTCGATTTCAAAATGAATCACGCTAAGATCGAAATGGGACTAACACAAAAAATTAAACTAAGTCATTCATATTATGCTTGGAATATCAAAAGAATTTAACCCGATGGAACTTGAAGTCGGCATTTGATCCGTCGGCACTTGATCCATCGGGTTGTATTTTGATTTAGTTTAAAAATAAAAAATAAAAGAACAAAGAATTACTGAAGGAGAGAGCTTGGCCAACTTATTGCATGCTCCGATTGATAACCGAACCGGTAAGTTTGACTCGCTTCACATTGTAATGATTGACATTACCAATGATTAGGTAAACACCGGCGGGCGAAGTCAGATCAGGCCCTTTAGCCTAGCGCATCCCACGGCTCATGCTCCGCATTAGAAGTGGCGTGAGGCATAAGGTCCAATTCATGGTAATTGTGATTATTTAAAATGGAAATTTTCACTTATATTATTATTATTATTATTTTAGGACTAAGAGTTTAGTCTTCTTTTATTTATATTTTTCTTTTTCCCTTAGATCCTAGGAATTTTATTTCAATGTCATCAATTTTTTCCCCAAGCTTTTCTTCACCATGTGCAATTTTACCACCCTTCCACTATTTTCCTACATTTCATTTTCTTTCGACGAATTATTTCTATCTATACAATTGAAAATTACTCAAACGTGAATTGGAAAATTACTCAAATGTGAATTGATGGCAATGGTTTTCACAATAACGATGTTGACCACTCCATAAATGGTTCAAATTGTAGATGTCATAACGATAATTGTGTCAGATTAAAAAAAAAAACCTCTTTTTTAATTATCTAAATTTAAAATTATAAATAACTCATATAAATTTCAAAATAATCATCAACATCAGTGATTACGTGAGGTGTGAAATCGTGCTAAATAAAAGAAAAATTGTCACATCAGTAACTGCTAATTTTTTTTTTTCTGTTTTCACTCTATTGACAAATTATCCTCCAATGATGCCTCCAGCGGCGAAGGTGGGGGGCCGGCCGGTCCAGGATTAGAGCGAATGCGACAAAGCGGTGCGGTGCGACACGTGTAGTTGTGACGTCACAAGTGTCCAAAATTGATTCTTGAGAAGAGAGTACCACGTTAGTGTTCCAAAGTCTCTTGTCGTGAACTGCTCTTTTCATCCCACCATTATTTTCGGCCAAGCGAGCAAGCCCACCAGTGTCCTAAAGCGATAAGGCTCTCTCCCCATCTGCTTTTCTGAGGAAGCTAACCGACAAAATCCAAAGCTGCAAAGCTCGCGGTGGGGGAAAGTGAGGCTTCAAAGAGAGAGAAACTCTCGGAGAGAGAGAGAGAGAAGGATGACATCCACTAGTTTCAAATTAAGTAATTAAATTTGGACTCACTAGATACTTCACTAATTTCACGGATCAAGTGAATTTACGAGTCATAAATTTGAGGGATGGTCTATTTTTTTATTTGTGTACTTGATGATCAAGAGAACCGAATCTGTGTTACGTACTTGATTTGTATACAAGTTCGATACTTATCCACCAAGCTAATTTGTGATGTTGAGCATGTGTGACGCTGCACGTTGGACAAGATTGAAGATGATTTCAAGACTCGCAATGGCACGATAGCATATTATTGGATGCCTCAATGATAGATGAGAAATTATCCTACATAACGTTGTGAGATGATATGGTGTAACAAGTCAAATTTGTTAAATTAGTGTCTCGAGTTTTGATCCAATTCAAGGTTGTTTCCAAGTTCAAGAGAGGTCCATACGCGAAGTTTGCGGAGTTGATGTTTATATAGCGTTCTTGACAATTTCTTGTTTATTCTTCTCTTGTTATCTTGCTATTATAATGGATTACACAGTTTTATTATGGAGTGACTTTCTTCATGACAATATGAACAGGGATTATAATAAATTAAGAATTTAATTTTAAATTTTAACATGTCGAAATTCTGACTAATCACAACACGTCACAAGTGTCATAAGATAAAGGAAGGCTGATGGGGCATGAACCATGGTCCCCCCATTCATGTATCACGTTTAATTTACTTTCTTTTTAACTATCTAAATAATTATTTACTATCCTCACAAATTTTTTAATAAAGCACATGATCCGCATGCTAAAAAGATCGTATCTTAGCCACGTCTAACCGAATAGCTGGCCAAAAGAAAGAAGAAGAAGGGAACAAGATCAATCGAATGAATACGTCATTCATACTTTTAAATTTTTGGAAAGTAACCAATTCAAATTAATCTCTCCACATTCCACCCAATAGACTACCAAGGGTGATTCTATTTTTCCCCAAAAAAAAGGAACATAAAATATAATCACGGTCGTTTTCTTGACTCGGTTTTCTTTCTTCGGGCTTTGATTTCTTGCGGGGAAAGAGGACTTTTTCTCTTTCTCTGTATTGGTGAAAACTCCCATTCCAAGTCCATTTTCAAGAAATCATGGAGCAAACGCGACTATTCGCCGAATCTTTTAATCGATACCGGGATTGATAGAGGTTAACACGCCAGAAATTGTTCAACTGTGGATGAGAACAAAGTCTGCATCAAATTTTACCAATATAAATATCATTTTGTTGACAAAGCTTTGCGAAAATAGAAATTAAAAGAGAAAACAAAAAAAAAATTGTGTGTAAAATCATGTGATCGGTGGATATCAATAATAGTTAGCGCTGATTTTGCATAAATTGACTTAAAATTTATTCATCATGGTTTTGCTTTGACCAAAGTAAAGAGTTATTTTAGTTTTAGGAATAGGTTTGCTTAGTCAACCTTATGCACCTATCTTGTTGGAAATTTACTTCAGTCAATGAGATAAAAAGAAATGTAAAGAAAAACTATTAGAAATCATTAGTCGAGTCAATTAAGGCGATCGTGAGGTGTTAAACTTGTTCACTTTAATATCCTCGACAACTTTGGATAAATAACAACGATCTCTCTAATCTAAACATATATTTATACATACTAATTCTACATCATCCTCAGGGAAAAAAAAACTCAGTATGCAAATTTTAACCTCTAAATTTTGGATATGCTTACTTTGTTTCTGATAGGAAGAAATTTCTTTCGTCAAGACTTTTAATCTTTGGGTTATGTGTTTTTGTATAAACCGGGGGATATCTTTCACATTAAAAAAAAAAAAAAAAAAATCGAGGAAAAGAAAAAACGTACCCCCTCTGTCTCCTCCTCTTCCTCTACTCAATTCAATTATCCCTTTAATTTATTCAAACAAAAGAAGGTCGTTAACTTCGCTACGTAACTTAGAGCAGAAGCTTAAAGGCATCTTTTCTGGGTGCAATTACTTGCAAAGAACCCGTCCATCGGTCTTGTAGTATTTCGATGGAAAATATTGACTTCACAAGGATTAGGGTTTTCCTTTTGTAGATCTGTGGGTGTTCGAAACCTACAAAGATTCTGTCTGCGCGGTGTACAGTGCAACAGAAGAAAGACGACCATGTTGAACGGTTCAGCTTAATCACGTTAATTAATTGGAATGTGTGGTTCTAATCATGTTGCTTAATCAACCCTTGATTATGACTTGATGAGCTTGAGTCTTGGCATGAACTGGGTTGCTGTCAGAGTACGAAAAGCTACAGCTTGGAGCCAATGGGGATTGGTCATGTCTTCTCCGATTTCTTTAAATGCATTGGGAGACATTAGCACTGGAATACAATTTCAGGATTTGGTTAGAATAGCAAAGACAAATTATCTAAAAAGTTCTAAAATTATTATATTTTTGTCAATTCAATTATAAATCTTGATTTTAAAATCTTTTATATTTTATCAATTGAATCCATCAAACTAATTTTATTGGAAATCATTAATATGGATCAGGTTATCTTATGTGATATAATTGGCATTAACATTAATAATTATTAATAATATTTTAATTTTTTTCCCTTTTTTTTAATTTCTTTTTCTCTTTTTTTCTCTATCGACCATCGTCAAGCCTCAACATTGGCCAGCAGAGGTTGTTGGCTAGAGGCAAAGGACACCCGCACTTGACCTTTCGAGGGCTAGCCTAGATGGGATCAGGCGAGGGCAACTCTTTCTCATGTGAGGGTTGCCATTGCTTGAGGTTGACAACCTTTGCTAGATGGTGATGGTTGGGGAAAGGAAACAATGAAAAAGAAAAAAAAAAGAATAAAGTAAAGAAGGAAAATATAAGAAAAGAAAGAAAGGGAAAATAATAAAAAATAGTAACATAATATGAAAATATTATTAAAAAATATACATGCCATCACCACTAGTGCCACGTAGGATGGTTGATATCTACGTTAGCAATTTCCAGTCAAAATTAGCTTAAGGAATTCAATTAGCAAAATATGAACGGTTTTGAACTTAATTGGCATAAATAAAATGTTTAAAATTAAACTAGTAAAATTGCAATATGTTAAGACTTTTTGAATAATTTTTCCCAAACTTAAAGATAGGAGATTGGGGTTAACAAGTATTCTCTAATCCAATCTATTTTCTAACTGCTTTCTCTCCTCACCCTCCTCCCCGGTTTCCCTTTTCTCTTCCACTCCAAGCTCTCTCGACTGAGCATGTCATTTATTTTCATTTTTATTTCCCCTGGACTAATAAAATAAGTACATGAGTTTGATGATAAATTTTTGCATGGATCTAGTTTATGGACTTCCTGCAATTGCATTTGTGTCGTATAATCTTGCAAGACCTGCCTTTCATAAATTAATTAGTTGAAATTTAAGTTTGACCTCCAAATTGATCGACTCTTACTCAAAATTAGGATAACAATGGGTTGAAGAAGAACGGTCAAATGGTCAAATGCCAGCCACAATTTTTTTTTTTTTTTTTTTAAGGAAACTGAAAGATTGCTTCAAACGGTTTCTATTTCTCGACTTCCCATATTTCTTTTTGCAAGCTTATATTAAGAGACAAAATCAGGGAGGGCTCGCCGTTGTTCCACTATTGCAGGCATGACACAATCAAATCTTCTAATCCAATTAAGCCCTAAATAATTAAATTCCAATCCTAAAAAGTAAATTAAATGCCAAAAAAATAATCACAAGCAGAAAAATATTATCACAGGTAAAAAGCATTGACGTTATTATAAAATTTATTAAATTTCAAAGATGAAAAAACACTTGAAAATTATTATATAATAAAATGGCTCCCTATTCCTATCCCAATGTTATTATCATCATCATCATCATCCTAGGACTAGAAGTTTCCTTTTTAAAAATTTTCTTTTTTCCTGGATCCTAGGATTTTGGTTTCAATGTCATTAATTTTTTCCTGAAATTTGACCACCTTAAATCAAGCATTCGCATTTTATTTTCTGTCCCCCGATTATGTTCATCTACCTCATTGAAAACTAGTTAAATACTAAGAAGTATTGACACTCTCCGACAGCCTTCATGTCTTATCGGACTTTCAGACACTCTCAGACACTTGATCAACATGTATCGGAAAATCCGATACCTGATCAATTTTCTCAACACTCTCCAACACTCGACTCGGAATTCCAACATGCGACGCGAGGTCAATTTTAAAAATTTTTAATAAATGGGAGTCAATATATATATATATATATATATATATATATATATATATATCTGTGTGTGTGAAAAAAATAAAAAAAATAATAAAAATAACAAATGGAGAAAGAAGAAAAACTCGGTTTTCTTTTCTTTTCTGACTCTCACTTTCCATGATACACAATTCATCTATAAAAAAAAATTTCTCTTCTTTTCCAACACATTAGACATGCAAGTCCACAATGCAAATTGCTTTTTTTCTCCAAGTTTTATGGATTATTGAAATAGAGTTGAATTTGTCAAATTGAAATAATGAATGATATTAATAAATGGTGGATTAATATTTTTAGGGTAAATTCATTCTTGTTTTTATTATTATTTATTTATTTGTGAATTTGAATTAAATTAATTTGATTGAAATAATCATAAAAATTATAATTTATTATGTAGATATAAAAATATAAATTTAATATACAACGTGTCCCATTATAACGGAATTCTCTATTTTTTTAGAAATAATGTGTCGGCGTATATCGTGTCGTGTAGGTAATAGGTCGTGTCGTGTCGGTGTCAGTGTTACTTAGACTAGATGTGAGGTTAACTTCTCTAAGGTCAATGAAGATAGCTGGAGTCATGATGACATGTGCATTGGGAAAATATTTAAAAAAAATCATAAATTAATTACATCGATATCAATTCAATCCAAAACTTTTTCAAATTGGTACCAATTTAGTTCGTTGACGTGGACACTAGTCATCCAATATGGCATAATTGATCGACGCAAACATTTTTAAATAATTTTTTGATAATTTTTCGATTTTTCAAAAAATTTCATTTTTTTCTTTCCTTTATTTTTTTTTTTTTCCTTTAGACTGTGACTAGTATTGGCCATGGTCGTTGATTGGCCACAAGCGAGGGCCACCCTCGAATATGGCGAGGGCACAACCCTTGCAACTTGGACTAGGGCAGCCATTGTCGAATTTGGCAAAGGCATGACCCTTGGCGGCCCTTGCTAGAGGTGCGAGGGGCACCCTCATGGAGTCTGGCAAGGGCTTGACCCTTGCCTACCAAAGGCCACAAGGGTGGCCCTTGCCAAACTCAGTGAGGGTCCAGCCCTCACTAGATTCGACGAGAGCCACCCTTGCCCAAGCGGCGAGAGTCACCTGGGGTGGCGAGGGCTCAACCCTCACCAAGTGACCCTCTTCCAAGCTACGAGGGTCATGCCCTCGCTAGATCTAGCGAGAGTGACCCTTGCCTATGGCCGTTTACCCACCACATTCTAAAGGAAAACAAAAAAAGAGAAAAGAACAAAAAGGTAAAAAGGTATTTATTTTTAAAAAATAGAAAAACTATCAAATAAATAATTTAGAAATATCAATGTGTTGGCCGTCCTACGTAAGGTGACCGGTGTCCACATCAGCAGTTCCTGGCATATATTGACCGGATAGATTGATGACACAAATATAAAAAAGTTTAACATTAAAATCTAATTAATTTTTTTTTGATTTAATTAGTATTGATATAACATATTTAGGACTTTTTTGTTTTTTTTTGTACTGCGTCATGACTTGCAAGAGCGAGCTATCTTTTACGTCATTAGATTGTCGTTTCATTCTATATTTGGTCGAGTAACCATATTAAAATTATGAAATAATGTACAATGACGCGACAATTATATAAAAACTGCCATCGGCGTCAGTCACTATGTAGGTTTTCAGCACATAATTTATTAAAGCAACACATGTCATAATTGTCACGTTAGTGAAAAGTAAAGATACTGTGGTTTCTTTTCTCTTTTTTTGTGCCCTTGGATAAATGGTGATTGGAGGGTTTGGGACGATTTGTCATCTAATAATGTCTTTAGGGCAGGCATGAGCAATCCAAAATCGTTCGTGATTGATGTGTAGTGATTGATTCCCACATTGCTGTTTCGAGGTCTCTGTTGTGAACCCTTCACAAGTCTCCTGGATGCGATGAGGCTTTGCATCTCCTTTCCAGGACGCAACCGGACAAATTCAAGCTTGCCGGCAAAAGTGAGGCTTCAAAGAGAGAGAAACTCGTGGAGAAAGAGAGCGAAGGATAATATCCATTTGTTTTCCGACATTTTTCATGATAAAAAATGGGTGGTTAGATGTACGAAATATCTCGTTAACCCTATGGATTAAGAAAAACTTGGGATATTAAATATGTGTATATAATCTAAATAAAACCCCTTTTTTTTTCCTTACACTTGATAATAAAGAGAATCAAGTCAATGTTGTATGCTTAATCCATACACAAGTTCGATATTACTAATTAAGCCGATTTGTGGTGTTAAGCACGTGACATTACACATTGCTTAAGACCAAAGATGATTAGAGGACTCGCAAAAGTCTGATACCATGTTATTAAGTTGCCGCAATGACATATGAGAAAGCATCCTCCACGGCATTTGGAGTTGATGTAACGTAGCGAGTCCAAATTTGAGGTATTCCTAGTTTAAGTGAGATCGAAGGGCGAAGCTTGTAGATTGGATATTAATAAGGGATATAAGATTGAACGCACGGGGCACCAAGCCCAAGACAAAGTATTACGTACAAGGCTAGGAATCCAAAGTGGCGGCTGCCTCCCCCCCCTCCCTCGCGGAAACTCAATTCAATTACCATATGTCTGGCGAGCCCCCACTTAATTCTCCCGACTTATCAACGCCCCCGAAAATTTGTGCTTTGAAATATGTTTTTGACCTATTTTTCATTATTACGTACACCTAAGAGCATTCAAAGAGCATTCAAAGAGAATTTGGATTTTTCTCTATCTCGATTTTTCCATTGAGAAATTACGGGAGATTGTAAGAAAAACTGAGACGTGATTGCATGGATGTGTCTAGATTGAGAAGTACTTGAGAAATTGAATGTGTAATTTTTCAAGGTTTCTTCATTTATGTAATTTTTGCCGCTTTGAGTGTGTCATTCCCCAGATTTTCCATTGTGGGCCTTTTGCCGCTTCTTTTTATTATGTAATTTTTCATTATTACATATACCTAAGAGCTTTCAAAGGCTGGCAAGCTCACCGTTTTCGGGTGAGCTCGAGCCTCATCGCCAAAGGCCACGACGACCTTGCCCAATATGGCAAGGATCGAGCCTCGCCACAAGCTTGCCCACTTTTGTGAGGCCCAAGTTCACTGGCCAGTGACAAGCTAAGGAAGAAGTAACAAATAAAGAGGAAGAAAAGAAAAAATAAAAAAGTTGAATTTTTTTAAAGAAATATTTTGATAAATGTTTCATTAACCAAGGACCCAAATTTGAACGCCAAGAACTCGTGCATGGCTTTTGTGGACCTAGGCCCAATGTGTCGAGGTCAAAGCTCGAGCGTTGAGGATCCAAACACGGCCTTGATTCCCTAGTTCGGGTGTCGAAGCATCAGGTATGGGCACTAGTGGTTCGGGCTTGGTTTCAATGGACCTAAGCTTGACTGCCGAAGACCTAGTCCTGAATGCTGAGACTCAGAAACCAATGTAAGGATTTTCATTTCGTATCATAAAATTTTGAGTCTAAGCACCAATACTTATTTATATCTTCCGAAGATAAAATCATTTTTCTGAATTTAAGTTTTGATAGGAAAGCTTTTTTCATTGATTAAGAAAATATTTTCCATTAACTCATTTTTTAAGCAAATCAAATACCAAAAAATGAAGAAAATATTTTCTTGAAAAATATTTTTCGTGAAATAAACGGACTCAATAGAAAAAAAAAAAAAAAAAAGAATTACTAAGGGATAGAGCTTGGCCAACTTATTGGAGCCATTAAAGCCGGCTCCAATTGATGAGCCAAGTCGGTAAGTCTAATTCGCTTCGCGCATTGCGGTGATTAACAAGTTGAGAGGTGGAAGCATTTGTTAATGATTTTGGGTAAACGCTGGCGGGCGTGCGAAGCCAGACTTAAGCCCTTTAGCCCCGGCGCATCCGACGGCTCATGCTCCGCGTCAGCAGTGGCGTGAGGCAGAAGGTGCAGTTCATGGTAATTGTAATTATTTAGGAGGGAGAATTTCACTATATTCTTATTATTATACTGAGTCTAGGATTAAAGTCTTGTTTTATTTATATTTTCCTTTTTTTCCTAGATCCCACAAATTTTATTTCAATGTCATCAATCTATCCCCGAGCTTTTCTTCACTCGTGAATGGTCGCGTACAAATGTAAATTATGAACACCTTTTTTTTACATTTCACTTTCTTTCTTCGAATTATTTTTATCAGTAAGATAAAAAATTACTCAAATGTGAATGGTTGATAATGGTATTCACAATAATGATGTTGGCCACTCCAATGAACGGTTGAAATAACGGAGTCACGACGATAATTACGTTAGACTCGAGAAAAAGTATAAATAATCCATATAATTTTATGGAGTAATACGCCCTAATGCGAAAATCATTTCAAGATGTGATCGACGTCAGCCATTATGTGCAATGTGAAATTGTAATTTATTTATAGAAAAATGTAACATATATGCAAATTTGTCACATCAGCAAATGCAATTTTTTTTTTTGGCTCTGTCGACAATTTATCCTTCTATAATGTCTCTAGAGGGTCGAGAGAATGCGACAGATCGGTGCTGGTGCAACACGTGTGGTGTGATGTCACGAGTGTCCAAAATGGTTATTGAACTGTTAGTGCCACGTGTGACGTCACTGTTCCAAAAGTCTGTAGTGAACTCAAACTGCCCTTTTCATACCTCCATTATTTTTGTCCAAGCGAGCGAGCCCACCACAAAGTCTCCTAAAGCGATAAGGCTCTCCCCATCTGCTTTTTTAAGGAAGCAAGCACAAAAATCCAAAGTTCGTAGGGAAGAAAGTGAGGCTTTAAAGAGAGAGAAACTAGTAGAGAGAGAAGAATGGTATCCATCTATTTCATATCATTTTTTTTTTTTTGGCAAAAGCAAGTTTCACATTCAATGAATAAATTTCATCTATGCCTTGCTAATATCATGGATCAAGTAAAACTGAGTCATAAATTTGGGTGAAAGGTCTAAATTGAATTTTGTTTTATTTTTTTGTACATGATGATCAAGAGAACCGAATTGGAGTCACATACTTAAATCATATACAAGTCTGATAGCTACCCACTGAGCTAATATGTGATGTCAAGCACGCATGTGTAATGCTGCACATTGGATAAGGTTGAAGATTATTTTAGGACACGCAAAGGCACGAATGGGATGCCTCAATGATAGATGAGCAATTATCCTACATGGCATTATGAGATGTTGTGGTGTAGCAAGTCAAATTTGTTGAATTGAGTTTTGATCCAATTCAAGGTTGTTTTCGAGTTCAAGAGAGACCCACAGAGTCGATATTTATGAAGTGTTCTTTGACAATTTCTTGTTTATTCTTCTTTTATTGTCTTGCTATTATGATGGATTGCATGATTTTATTGTGGAGCGAGTTTCTTAGTGCATAGGGATTATAGAAACTTAAAGGATATGTTTTTAAATTTTAAGATATCGAAACCCGCTTTAATCGCCATAGGTCACAAGTGTCATAAGAGAAAGGAGGCTAATGGGACCAGGAACCATGGTCCCCTCCGTCCATGTTACGCGTTTAAATTTACTTTCTTTTTATCTATCCAATAAAATATTTACTATCTTCCTCAGATTTTTTATAAAACACGCGATCCGCGTGTAACAAAAATCGTATTTTAGCCACATCAAATCGAATAGCTTGCTTAAAAAAAAAAAAAAAAAGATCAATCGTATGAATACGTCATTCAAACTTTCAGATTTCAACATATCCACTAAACTTTTTAAATTAAAGTAACCAAGGGAAATTATTCTCTCCACATTTCCACCCAATACACTACCAAGGGTAATTTTACTTTTCCCAGAAAAAGAACATTAAATATGGTCGTTTTCTTGACTCGGTTTTTTTGCTTCGGGCTTTGATTTCTTGCGGGGAAAGAGGACTTTCTATCTTTCTTCGTATTGGTGAAAACTCCCATTCCAAGTCCACTTTCAAGAAATCATGGAGCAAACGCGACTATTCGCCGAATCTTTCAATCGATACCAGGATCCATAGAGGCTAACACGACAGTAATTGTTCAACTGTGGATGAGAACAAAGTCTGCATCAAATTTTTGCCAATATAAATATCATTTTGTTGACAAAGCTTCCACGAAAATAGAAATTAAAAGAGAAAAAAAAATTGTCTGGTTATATGAACGTGAAACTTAAAATCATGTGATGGTGGATATCAATAATAGTTAGCGCCCCACTCCGCTGTGGGCGCGTTGGTTCAGGTGTTCTCCCCATCCCGGTTGGGGGGAGGTTCGAGTCAATGCGTGTGCAATTCCGCGACTTAGGTGCGGCGTCGTGGGAGGTGGGTCCTTGCACTAGCGTCGCCTTGGGTTTACGTCGCCGGTTGCCGGCTGTACGGCGATTCCCGGGTCATAAAAAAAAATGATTATTTTAGTATAGGGAATAGGTATGCTTAGTCAACATTATGCATCTATCTTGTTGGAATTTATTCTGGTCGACGCGATGACAAGAAATGTCAAGAAAAACCACTAGAAGAAGTCGACGTTAGTCTAGTTGATTAAGGCAATTGTGAGGTGTTAAATTTGTTCACTCCGATATCCTCATCTACTTTGGAGAAATAATAATAATCAATCTAGTCTGAACATATATTTACATATATGAATCCTACACCATCCTCAGGAAAAAAAAAAGAAAAAACCTCAATATGCAAATTTTAACCTCTTGATTTGGACGTTTTTGCTTTAATTTTGATCGGAGGAAATTTCTTTCCCAAGACTTTTAATCGTTGGGTCATGTGTTTATGTATAAACCCGGGATATCTTTAACATTATAAAAACAAAATATTTGGGGAAAAAAAAATACAGTAGCCCCTCTGTCTCCTAATCTTTCAATTATTCCTTTGCTAACTTTACAGATTAACTTAGAGCAGAAGCTTAAAATGCATCTTTTCTGGGTGCAATGACTTGCAAAGAACTCGTCTATTGGTCTTGTAGTTTCTCGATGGAAGATATTGACTTCGCAATCATTAGGGTTTTCCTTTATGTAGATCTGTAAGTGTTCGAAACCTACAAAGATTCTGTCTGCGCGGTTTACAGTGCAACAGAAGAGAGACTGCCATTTGGTTCGATATTGAACAGTTCAGCTTAATTACGTTAATTAATTGGAATGTTGTGGTTCTAATCATGTTTCTTAATCAACCCTTGATTACGACTTGATGAGCCTGAAACTTGGCATGAACTGGGTTGCTGTCGGAGCACGAAAAGCTACAGCTTGGAGCCAATTGGGATTGGTCTTGTATTCTCAGGTTGCTTTAAATGCATTGTGAAGCAATAGTGGCTGGAATAAATTTCTTAATTTCATTAGACATCAATGCTAGGTTATCTAAAAAAATCCTAAATTTATTAGACTTTTGTCAATTCAGTTTTCTAAATTGTTCTGATTGAGTTCTAAATCTTTTTACATTGTGCCAATCGTATCCATCTAGCCAATTTTGATAGGAAATTATTAGCATGGATGCCAGTCGTATTATGTGACACTATTTAATGTTGACGTGGACAATTTTCAATGATAATTTTTTCTAGAATTTTTGTATTTCTTTTCCTTTATTTTCTTTTTTTCTCGTTTTTTTTTTTTCCTTTTTTCCCCTCCGCCAACCATTGTTGGGCTTCATCAATGGCCGGAGAGGTAGTTGGCCTTGCAAGATCAGGTGAGGGCAACCCCCACTTGGGGCCAGCGACCTTTGTCGGCCATCAATGAGGCTCGATGATGGTTGGCAAAGAGAAACAAAGGAAAATTAAAAAGTAAAAGGAAAAAAAATTAAAAAGTAAAGAAGGAAAACAAAGGAAAGATAAAAAAGAAAAAAAAAAGAAATATAAAAATATTATTAAAAAAATGTCTATATCAACTAGATAGGTTCAATTGGCAAAACGTAAAAAGGTTAAGAACTCAATTGGTATAATTAAAAAGTTTATGATTGAATTGATAAATGTGCAACATGTTTAGTAATTTTTTGATAATTTTGCAAGACTTAAAGATAGGAAATTAGTATTGTCAAGTATTCTCTAATCCAATCTATTTTCTAACTACTTTCTCTCCTCACCCTCCTCTCTGGCTTCCCTTTTCCCTTCCACTCATCCAAGCTCCCTCGGTTGAGAAATTGTCGGTCAACATCTCACCAGAACCCGAAGGTATTATGGAAAAGTATCTGGGCCATGAAGACAGAACCGCAAATAAAAACTTTCCTATGGTCTGCTTGTCACAATGCCCTAGCGTCCAGAGCAAATCTATTTCAGCGTCATATCATCACAGATCCTCTATGCCATCTATGTCAACAGAATGCTCTTGAAACCCTAGAACATATATTTTTACAATGCACATGGACTCGTGCTATTTGGTCTGACCCCCAGATCAATATACGGACTTCGATGCTCACAATCAATCGCTTTGATTCTTGGCTAACAGAAAGGGCGAAATTACCTCAGCACTCACCTGGACTAGCACTTGTTGCTAACATCCTTTGGCAGATCTGGCAGATGCAGAATAATTTCATCTTTCGCAATCAGCTTCTGGATCCCTCCCTCGCAGTACAGACAACTATGGCTCAAATGAACTCACACCAGATCTACTCTGCTGCGTCTCAACTGAGATATGGTCTTCACTCTATCGTTCCGGCATGACTCTGGCGTCCTCCGGAAATGGGTACCCTGAAATGTAATATCGATGCAAGCTATAAGCTGGGTAGCACTGAAGGTTCAATAGCCTGTATTTGTAGAGATTACAACGGGAGACTCACGGATTTTTACTCGAGCTGAGTCCCGGAGCAATTCGCTTTTGAAGCAAAGGTTCAAGCTCTTACCTTTTCCCTTCAACATCTGCTCAGCCAACGACTCCATGAAGCTAATCTGGAGGTGGAATCTGACTGTCTTAATCTTGTTGAAGTAGTGCAAGGTACGCAATCGTCGCCGTGGGAGCTCCGACCTGTGATCGCTGAAGCTGTCATTTTGCTTTCCAAGTTTTCTAACCTAAAGCTGCAACACTGCCGGCGTGAAGCTAACCTAGTTGCCCACTGGGCTGCGAAGGCCCACACCTCATCTTTGGCCCATAATTGGATACTATTTCCCCCGTATGTTTTGCTTGATTTAGTTTATGGCGATGCTTTATCTTCAGGTTGTAAACTTCCATTGTCTTGAATGCAAGCTGTGTTTTCGACCAAAAAAAAAGGGACGCTCCATCTTTCCAATTCAAGTTAAGATTGTCTCTCCTGATCTAGTTAGAGATTATTTCATTATTTTCATCGATTTTTTTTTTCTCTTGACTCGCTATTGATGCTCTTCTTCACTTGTTGGGCAAATTTTATGTTTCCATAGTTAGGAATTGAGAAATCAAATAGAATCGAGAAGGAATTTGATGAGTTCTTATCGCCCTGGAAGCATTTATACAATTTCTCTGAATTTTGGAAGCTCTCATGTTCTGTCTAAATCTAGATCTAGGAGCTTATTTAATCTATTTTTGGTGTATTTGTATAATGATAGCATTGAGGACGCTAAATTTAGGCACACACCGCCAACAACCAAACCGTAGTTATTGAAGAAGGGAATTACAATATGTGCTCTTCACTAATGATGATGCAAGATTCGGTGATTGGTCGCCATTAAATCCGTTTTAATACCTAGATGGATACGTGCTTTTTAGAGCAATTTGCACTCGGTTGTCATACTTTATTGTTTGGGATTTGCTTTATTTTGAATCTCTCATGTAACATCTTGAATTATGAATAAAATATTTACTTTCTAACGAAAAAAAGTATTCTCTAATCCAGCTTAAGTAAAATTGAAGGAAATAAACAATATGCGGAGGAATCGGAACGGGCCATTCAATTTCATTTTCCTTAGACTACTAGATAATAAGTACATGAGTTTGATGATAAATTTTTGCATGGACCTAGTTAATGGACTTCGTGCAGTTGCATTCCTGTCGTATAATCTTGCAGGACCTACCTTTCATAAATTAATTAGTTAAAAATTTGAGTCTGACCTCCAAATTGATTGGCTCTTACTGGAAATTAGATAAAGGGCCCGGCTAGGATAACAATGGGTCGAAGAAGAAGAGTCAAATGGTCAAATGTCAGCCATAATTTCTGTTCTTTTAGGAAACTGAAAGACCGCTTGAAACGGTTTCAATTTCTCGACTTCCCGTGTTTCCGTTTGCTGGCTAATATTTAGAGACAAACTCAGAAGACCGCCCACCGTTGTTCCACTATTGCAGGCACGACACAATCAAATTTTCTAATCCTAAATTAAGCCCCAACTAATCAAATCCTCTAATCCGAAATCCTAGTAAGTGAAAATTCTTAACTATGAAGAAATAAAAAATAAATTAAATGCCAAAAAATAGATAATCATAAGTAAAAAAAAAAATCATTGGTTAAAAGAAATCATAAATGTTATTATAAAAAAATCATTAAATTTAAAAGATGAAAAAAATACTGAAAAATCATTATACGAAATGACTTCTCATTCCTTTCAACTTAGTAAAAGTAAAGATGAAATGGTGATTTTAGGGGTACGGACAATTTGTCCTCAGGCACGAGTAATCCAAAATTATTTGAGATTGATGAGTAGTCAATGAGTACCACGTTGCTTTTTCAAGGTCTCTGCCGTGAGCCTTTCATCCCACCATTATTTTCGGCCAAGCAAGACCACAAGTCCTCCTCAAAGCGACAAGGCTCTCCATCTCCTTTCCAGGACGCAACCCGACAAATTCAGGCTTGTAGGGGAAAGGGAGTCTTCAAAGAGAGAATCTCATGGAGGGAGAGAGAGAGAGAGAGAGTAAGATGATATTCATTTATTTCCGGATATTTTTTCATGATAAACAATGGTTTGATGTACCAAATATTTATTAATCTTGTGGATTAAGAAAAAGTAGAGTCCTAACTATGGGCAGATTATCTAAACAAAAACCCTCTTTTTTCATTTACACTTGATTATGAAGAGAATCGAATTAAGTGCGATGTTAAGCAGATTTGTGGTGTTAAGCGATGTTGCACGTTGCTCAAGACCGGAGATGAGGTGAGGACTCGCAAAAGCACGAAACCATGTCGTCAAGTTGCTCAATGTTATGTGATAAAGCATCCTCCACGGCTTTTGGAGTTGTAGCGTAGCAAGTCAATTTTGTTAAATTAATTTCTCGAGTTTTGACCTGACTCAAGGTAGATTCTTATTTTAAGAGAGATCCAAGGGCGAAGTTTATGTATTGGATATTTATAAGTGGTACAGGATTGAGTTCATGGGCCACGAAGCCCGAGACAAAGTAATATGTATAGTGGCCAGGCATTAGGAAAATTTTTCAAAAAAATCCTAGACTATTGCGGTCATACCAATTCAATCATAAACATTTTTTTTGCTAATTTAGTCCTAAAATTTTTGCAATTGTGTCAATTCAGTACATTCAATCAAATTTGACTGATTGGCGCAGATGTAGACAAATTTTTAATAAATTTTTATTTTATTCGAATTTTTAAATAATTTTTATTGATTTTTTCCCTCACTTGTTTCTTCCTCTGGCCATTCGTCGAACTGAGGTGATCAGTCGACAATTGGCCAGAGGTGAGGGTCGGTCATCAGTCTTGCCTAAGGGGTAGCTTGCCCGGTTGCTAGCAAGGGCTAAGTCAACCTCACCCGCGCCTGGTGAGGTTCAATCTCATCATCTCTGGGTGAGGTCGCACTCGCCTAGCTATTGGCGAGGCAAGGGCTCCTTGTTAATTGTTGGGCAAATGCACCTTCACCCAGCAACAATAAGGTCAAGACTCACCTTTGCTAGATCCAACGAGGGCTTGCCTCGTCCAACAACGGCAAGGACTTACCTCACTAGTGGCCAAGCAGGGTCGAACTCACCCCCCTGGTGAGGCTCGCCTAACTGGTTGCTAGGCGAGATAGGCCTTGCCTAGCCATTGTTGAGGCGAGCTCAACCTCACCCAACGATGGCAAGGTCAAGCCTCACCAAGAGTAGGGGTGGGCGAGCTCGCCCTCACCAACCAGTGGTAAGGCGAGACGGGTGATTGGCTAGACGAAGAAAGAAGAGGAAAAAAAAAATAAAGAGAAAGAAAAGATTATTAAAACATTTGAAAAAAATAAGTAAAAAATTGTTCATATCATTGTTTGTCGAACGGTCGGCGCTCACTTTGGTGTCCACGTCAATGCTGGCTAGCCAAATTTAGTTAGATGGATTGAATTGGTACAATTGCAAAATGTTTATGACTAAATTGGCCAAAAAAAATATATATAGAATTGAATTGACAAAATTGCAATAAGTTTACAACTTTTTTGGTAATTCTCCCACTAGGCACCCAAAGTGGCGGCTGCTCGCTCGCCTCTATTGAAACTCAAATCAGCTACTATGCATCTAGCGGGCGCTCGAATAATCCCTCTTGATTTTGCAAGGCCTCTGAAAATTTGTGTTTTTAAATATGTTTTTGACCTTTTTTCCACTATTGCATACACCTAAGAACACAGAAGGAGTAATTAGATTTTTAACTATCTAGATGTTCTTGTTGAGAAAATTATGGGAGATTGTGAGAAATACTGAGACGTGATTGCATGGATGTAATCTAGGGTTGAGAAGTGCTTGAGAGATTGAATGTGTAATTCTCTAGTTTTTTCATTGTATAACTTTTGCCACTTTGAGTGTGTAATTCCCTAGATTTTCCGTAGTGTTTGCCGCTTCCTTTTCCACCGTCGTCCAACGACTCTAACCAACCAAACCATGAAAAATTCCCATGTGTTCTTGGCTATTTCTTGTTTATTTTCTCTTGTTATTTCGCTATTGAGGTGGATTGCTAGTCCTATTACGTAACTAATTTCTTCTTTAACAAAGTGAATAGGAATTATAAAAACTTAGAAGTCTATTTTTTAATTGTGAAATATCTAAACCCCGACAGTATCAAGTACGTTATTCAAACTTGCAAATCTAAACATATCCACTAAACTTTTAAATACAACTTTTCTTTTCAATTTTTCAAATGTCAAATTTAATCTTTTAATTTTTAATATTCGGAAAATAACCAATGCGAATTATTGTCTCGTAGTCCGCACAATATAATACCAAGAGTAATTTCCTTTTTTTTTAACAAATTAACATCAAGTATAATTAAGGCCGTTTCCCTGACTTTCTTAGGGCCTTAATTTTCTTAGAAGTAAAAGCAAAATTAATACCTTTTCTGTTTCTTTTTATTGGTGAAAACTCCTATTCCAAGTCCATTTTCAAGAAATCATGGAGCAAAGGCGACTATTTGCCGAATCTTTCAATCAACATCAGGATGCATAGAGGTTAACACGGTAGAAATTGTTCGACTGTGGATGAGAATGAAGTCGGCATCAATTTTTGAATATCATTTCATCTTGTTTGGGCATGCAGAAAAAGGAGAAAGTGGGAGAAAAAGACGCTAACCAATAGTATTTGTAGTCATGTACGTCAAGTACCCTAATTAGCACGAATTCGCCCTTTAGACCTAGTCATTGTCCCCACCCACCCCCCGCGGGGGTTTTTCTTTTCTCTCTCCGTGGAAGAAATTTTGGTTTACTGTTTTTCATGCCCACCATCGACTTATCAATATGGATCCAAACAAAGATAGAAATTACAAGGGAAAAAAAAAGATTTTGTGTGGATTATTTGACAATGAAACTTAAAATCATGTTATTTTACGTGGGCAACAGTACTTATGTCGTGAATATATTTCTAGTTTGAGCAAGTTATCTAAGAAACGATTTCTTATTTTTGATAGAAATAATGAAAGAGCAAATAAGATGAGTGTCATATTTTCTCTATGTGAGCTTTTTGAGTGAATTCTCCATGAGAAATTGAAAAATAATTCTTGTGGGTTTGTTTTGGGTGTAATTTAGGGCTGGAAAACTTAAGTGATTGAAACTCTACAATTCTCCAATTTGATTGGTAAATTATTTGCTATTATCTCTCTCAATAGAGTAAGTACCAATCTTCAGACCGAATCACGTAAATCTCTAATATATATACACACATATATATATATATATATATATATATATATATATATATATTTTGTTCCTCATTTATTCCTTTGGCAAAATTGATTAGCTTCCGCATTATATTACAATAATTGGTTTTAAAGTCATGATTTTAGAGTTGAATTAGGGCTTTTGCTTATCCGAGTACTGTTTGGGAATTCTATTATTGCAATTATACTTTAAGCAAAAATTGAGAATGAGAAGTTTAACGAGAGGAATAACTTTAGGTTGTGAAGCATTAAAATGCGTGGCTTGTTAACCACCCAAGGTTTAAGTGTTGAATGGTAACTGTAAATTGCTAAAAAATTGTGAAAGCAGCCAATAAAGTAGAGTAATGGAGAAGGCGAAGAGCATAATCTTGTTGACTCTGTCAAATGAGGTGTTGATTGAAGTGGCCAAAGAGAAGAATGTCATAGCGTTGTGGGCAAGATTTGAGGCATTTTTATCTAATGAAGGGCTTGCACAATTGCTTGTATATGCTGAAAAGTATGTTTTGATTTCGGATGGTTGAAGGCACATCCATCATAGTCCACTTACATGAGTTTAACAGACTCATTATGTACTTGAAGAACATCAATGAGTTCTTACTGGATGAAAAACAAGGCATGATGTTGTTGGCATTTCTATTGGATTCTTTTTAGCACTATCCTGATTTGCTGCTGCAAGGGATGATACGATTATCTTGGAAGAGGTCAAGTTTGCCTTATTTTATAGGAAATGGCAAAAGAAGTTATGAAAAAGATAACTTAGCACACGACACGACACAGAGTTTGGTTATACAAGGTAGATAAGAACAAAGAACGTTTGAAGGTAGCAAATGGAAGTTCTCAATTAAGGCCAACATTTGGAAGTCTTGATTGATGAGCTCGAACAGCCGGTTGATGGCAATGAATGGGTGAAGCAGGGAAGGCTCTGACTTTGAAGCCCGAGCTCAAGCAATAAAGAGAAAGAGGCGAGAAAGAAAGTCACGATTGTCTGGTCTGTCCGTTCCTCAAAGCAAGACCCTATGATGACTCACTTGAGGAGGTCAACTGGAGTGGAAGCCAAACGAGGGGGCCGAGAATCTGTGATCGATCCAAATAACCACTGCCAGAATGTGTTTAGACTAGAGGAGATCATTGTTACTTATCGAAGATGATTGCCAAAAAGTCATTATTCTATTGTTTAGATGCTCAATTCAAAATTTTTCAATTTGATCAATTTATCCTAAACTTTTTGACTATTTGCGAATATAGTCATTCCCATCAATTTTGTCTAGAAATTTTTGACGTAAATGCTAACTATCTTATATAGCATAGCCAGCGTTGTCGTAGTGCAATATTTTATGAATTTATATATATTTATTTTATATCTTCTTTTTATGATTTCTTTATTAATTTTATTTGTTTTTTTCCAACTATATTCGGCAAGACTCAAGTGACCCTTGCATGGCACAGTGGAAAAAACTAATAAAAATTTTAATTGTTTTAAATTGTAAAAATTATTTACGCCAATGTCAATTATGCTACATAGGAAGATTGGCATCCATGTCAACAATTTTCAGTCAAAATTGATCGGAATAACTATAATGACAAATTAACAAAAGGTTTAGGGTAACTTGCCCAAATTAAAATATTTAGTATTGAATTGACACTGATTTGTAATTTTTTTAGTAATTTTCTCATTATTTATCCAAAGATAAGGATATTAGAGTAATCGAACGATGATCTTAATCCACTAGATTAACATGGACTCAGTCTTATGGTTATTCTTTACATTTCTTTTCATCTCATCAACCGAAGTAAATTTCCAACAAGATCAGTGCATAATATTGACTAAGCATACCTATTCCTAATACTGAAATGGTTCTTTTTGCTCAAAGAAGAACCAAAAAGAATAAATTTCAAGTCAAGTCATGCAAATCAATGGTAAATTGGGGTGGCAAATGGGTGGATTGGGTTAGTTTGAGTGGGTCATAAGTGGGTTTGACCCAAATCCATCCATTTTATAGTTATTTCCTAAATAATTTAGATAACCTATACTCAGCCCAATTGACCCGCCAGTATAACCCATCCAAAAAATAGAGAAAAAAGCCCAATAATTCTAGATGTCATTTCTTGTCCTTTAAACTAATTTGCAAATTCGACCAAAAAAAAAAAAACTAATTTGCAAATTTTCTTTTAAAAAAAATAAACATCTCTGGTTCCTCCTCCTCTTACTCTGCCGCCACCGCTGCATCCCATCCGCCTCCCCTCCACCCCCGAGCTGCAGCCTCCACCGCCTCCTCCACCGCTGTCCCCAACCATCACCAGTTCCAAGCCCCCTCAAATCCTCTCCACCTCCCGCGTCTCTTCCAACTCCACCTCCAATTACAACTCCAATCTAGGCTACACCCTAACTCCTTGACCGGCAATGGTGAGATCTCTGATCCGCCGGGCTCTGGTCTCCCTCCTCCCCTTCCTCTCCACCTCCCTCTCTCTCGAAAGCCCCAAGCGTCGGGAGAGTCGTCGTCTTGCTCAACGACTTGGCCATCAAGTTGTCGCACTCCCTCTACTTCAAGTCCCTCCATTCTTGTGGCTACGACCTCGACTACAAGCTCGCCAACACCTGAAAATTAAAAAAGACAAAAAATGTAATTGAAAAAAAGAAAAAGAAAAAAGAAAGTAACAAAGATTTTCCCGTGTTTCTCTGCGTTCGCTTTTTCTTCTCCTACCTGAGGCTCTGCGATCGGAGAACGGAAACCCTAAGAGAGAGTGGGGTTGGGGAGGGAAGGAGGGAGAGGATTGCAGAGGGGAGGCAAAATAGGAATTTGCAACTCCTGCCTGCCGGTGGCCTGTGGCAGGTCCTCGTTGGCGGCACTGCGGCAGCTCTCGCCGTAGCACCTGACTCCACCGCAGCTGCTCCTTAATCCGAATATGAAGGGGGTCTTCAAGAACAAGCCTCAGACTCCAGCCAACATCGTCCAGCAAACACGGGAGCTCCTCGCGTACGTCGATTGCAGCGAGAAGCCTTGCGAGAAAGCTCAAGGAGAAGGTTCAGCTTGTTCCTTTTTTTTTTTTTTCCTTTTCCTCTATTTGTCTTTTTTTAAGCCAAATGGGCTGTAAGTGACTTTGGTTTTAGATCCATTTAAACCCACTTAAAATTAGACTTACCACTCAAACTCATTTATCAAAAGTTGACTAGCTTATACATGACCCGGCTCACTAAATATGGGTTAAATATAGTTTTCAACCAATTTTGATATCTCTAGTGATAACTAACAAAATATATTGCTTTATTTTTATTTTTATTTCTATCATTGGTCAAAACTCTATCGATGAGCCGATCTAAGTTAGAGTTGCCTTTTAAAAAAGGGTAAAGAAGGTCCACAAGGGCATGAGATAAACCAAAATTTTCGTGAGAGAGAGAGAGAGAGAGAGAGAGGTGGACCAACAAAATGACTAGATGGAAGAGGAGAATTTGTGCTAATAGGGTACTTGACGTACATGACTGCAAATACTATTTCTAAGTGTCTTTCTCCCACATTCTCCTTTTTTCTACATGCTCAGATGAGAGCAAATGATATCTATATAGACAAAATTTGATTCAGACGTTGTTCTAATCCACAGTTGAACAATTTCTGGCGTGTTAGCCTCTATGCATCCTGGTGTCGATTGAAAGATTCCGCGAATAGTCGCGTTTGCTCCATGATTTCTTGAAAATGGACTTGAAATGGGAGTTTCTACCAATACGAAGAAAGTGAATAAGTCCTGTTTCCCCGCAAGAAAATCAAAGCCCAAAGAAAGAAAACTGAGTCAAAGCAACGACCTTGATTATATTTTATGTTCTTTTTTTTGGGAAAAGTAGAATTACCCTTGGTAGTAAATTGGATGGAATGTGGAGAGAATAATTCGCGTTGGTTACTTTCCAATATTTAATATTATACAAAAAGTCGATTTAAAAGTTTAGTAGATATGTCAAAATTTAAAACTTTCAATAACGTATTTATTCGATTGATCTTTTTTTCTTAACCAGCTATTCGGTTTGATATGGCTAAAATTGAGAGGGACGGTACATATTTATTTAGATAGTTAACAAGAAAGTAAATCAAACGTGAAACATGGATAGAGGGGACCATGGTTCATGGCCCCATTAGCCTCCCGTTCTCTTATGACACTTGTGAACTATTATGATCAGTCGACGTTTTGATATTTTAAAATATAATTCACTTGGTCGAGAAGAAACTCCCTCTCATGCAATCCACCATAATAGTGAGATAATCAAAGATGATAAACAAGAAATTGTCAAGAACACTATATAGATATCCACTCTACAAACTTCGCCCTTGGACCTCTCCTAAAATTATATCCGATCTTGTTCAATGCACAGCATCATATGTGCTTAACACCACAAATTACCTCAGTGAGTAAATATTTGATCCGTATCTAAACCAAGCACAAAATATAAATTCGATTTCCTGATCATCAAGTATCATAAAAATGAAAAAAATGTAGACCGTCCAATCAAATTTATGACTCGTGATTTATTTGATTCATGAAGAAAGTGAGGTAACTTGTGAGTCGAATTTATTCGTTGAAAGTGAAACTTGCTTTGTGATGAAAAATGATATGAAATTGAAGGATCCCATTCTTCACGCTCTTCACGAGTTTCTTTCCCTTTGAAGCCTCACTTTCCCCCCCACGAGCTTGAATTTTGTCAGCTTGCTTCCCTAGAAAGGAGATTATGGAGAGCCTTATCGCTTTTGGGAGACTTGCGAGCTTGGTTGCCGAAATTAATGGTGGGAGAGAAGTTCGCGACAGACCCCTAGGACGTGACATCACAAGACCCGTGTTGCACCGGCACCGCTTTGTCGCTTCTTAGAGGAGATTCGCAACGTTTTATTAATGTGACAATTTCTGTAACTGCTACGTTTTTCATGAATAAATTGCGATTTCACATCCTACTTCGAGACTTCCGTTGATGACAGTCTTGAAATGATTGTCAAGATTACTAACCATTTAAATTTAGATATTAGAAAGAAAAAAATTTCTCTAGAATCTAACAAGAATAAAATCATTATTGTGATATTTGTTGTCTCCACCGTCCTTGTAGTGGTCAACATCATTATCGGAAATACCATCGCTGATCGTTCACATTAGTTAATTCTCAATTAGGCAAATAGGAATAATTCAACAAAGGAGAGTGAAATGCCGGAAGAAGGTGGAAAAGATGGTCAAATTAGACGAGGTGAAGAAAAGCTCACGAAAAAATTGATTACGTTGAAATAAAATTGCTAGGATTCAAGAGAAAAGAAAAGAAAATAGAATAAAAAGACTTAACTCCTAGTCCAAGAGAATTTAATATTACACTGTGCAAAAGCTCCAATGCAAACTGCTATCCCCACCGTCCATGTAGTGGTCAACATCATTACAGGAAGGTCATCGCCAACTGTACACGTTCAATTAGTTTTCGATCAGGTGGACAGAAATAATTCAATGAAAGAAAGTGAAATGCAAGAAAAAGGTGGAAAAAAGGCTGTCAAATTGGACAAGATGAAGAAAACCTCGCAGGAAAATTGATGACGTTGAAATAAAATTCCTCGGATCCAAGAAAAAATAAAATAAAACAAAAAAAGACGAAACTCCTAATCCAAGAAAATTTAATATTTATACTAGGTACAAGCTTCAATGCAAACTATTGTAGCCACCACTCGTATAGTGGTGAACATCATTATTGGGAAGGCTATCGCGGACCATTCACATTTGATTAATTTTTTATCAGGCGGATAGAAATAATTCAACGAAAGAGATTGCTGTAGGAAAAAAAGGCAGAAAAGGTGGTCAAATTGGACAATGTGAAGAAAAGCTCTCTAAAAATTGATGACGTTAAAAAAGAATTCCTAGGACCTAAGAAAAATAAAATAAAATAAAAAAGACAAAACTCCTAGTCCAAGTGAATTTAATATTTACATGGGTACAAGCTCCAATGCAATGTATCGTGATTCGTCACATTTATTAAGTAATAAAGTGCTTCGAATTATATTTGTACATGTGGATTTTCTGTCGAATTAAATTATTTTCACTAATGATTATTCAACAGACCCTATAGTATGTATTTCGCTAGGATTGATTGGTGGAATTTCGTAGATAATATGTCACATTATTATAATGAAATGATAAAAATCGAATTGTGCGATGCTGAGCATTTTTTTATTAGTAATGATGCAAATCAAGCTTGCGCGACAAGAGGCAAATTCTTGTTTTTGAAGATGAGGACTTCAATCCTCTCGATAGAAAGTGACCGCAGCTTTGGTGTTCCAACCCGGACTAAGGACAGGCAATAAAGATTTTAATGAATTTTAGCCATTCAATGTCAAGCCATTGGCCGAAAAAGGGTAAACAAACCCAAAAAGAAGTTTCGCCGTCGGGCATAAGAAAGGGAACAATTTAGGCACCCAAACTTGGATAGATGATAGTGGAAAGAGAGAGAGAGAGAGTCGACGGCGAATAAGAAAGGGAACAATTTAGGCACCCAAACTTGGATAGATGATAGTGGAAAGAGAGAGAGAGAGAGAGAGAGAGAGAGGATTATTAGAGGAAATTATGAAAATCTAGGAACGCATATGATGTTTAATCTCGAACCCATGGTTAAAACCATGGTTAAATTAAGACAAATTGAAGCACGGTGCAAAGAAGATTGTTCACAAATTATATTTTCCACTCTTAATTTGTCGGTTGCAACTATCCGCTTAATCAATAATTAACCATCAAATTAATGGTTGATGAGGTTGATTATAAATTTTCTTTATGCTAATAGCAAGTGACGCTACATTAACAGTGTTTATTATAGAGAATAGATTTATGCAGAAGCTTGAGGGTTTTTTTTTTTTTGAGAATAAACTCAATATACTAAGGTTCATCCCATAAACTAGATGCATGTTTAAGAACTTGTACATAAAGCCGCAATCTAATATGGAAAAATATCCCATGCTATAAAAATTAGCACAGGAACCAGGAAGGTCATAATTTTTGGTGCCGCAGCTAGGTAGAAAAGTCACATTAAAATTTGTGAAAAGTGCCAATGTCATTTATGACTATACAAGCAATTAATTATTTGCCGGTCATCAGCCATAAAGATTGTTTATAACTTGTTAAATGTGCAAACGCAAGAAATTGATATTTGAAAGATTAAGTTTGTCACGAAATATTTAAATGACTAAATAATGAATAGAAACTATTGATAAAAATAGTCTACACAAAGAATTTGCATTTATGGAAAAGTAAAGATTTTTAAGGTTTAAAATCTTTTTAAGTAGGTCGTTGTAGGTCAAAAAATATCTAAATTAAAATAATGAAAAATGTGAAACATAAAATAAAACTATGAATTTACTCATCGCGGACACGATATTTGTAAAATAGGTAATCAAGGATATTCTAAAACGCATTTATAGTAGTCCCTCAACTACATGGCGCAAGAATTGATCATGTGACTATAACTATACGCAAATAGCATATCTCTTCCTTTTATAGTCAATTTTGTCATTCCAATCTCGTAGACTATACTCTAGACTATAGCATAGCATGTGCAATGGGAAAGTGATTATTCAATTTATTAAATCAAGAGATTCTCGTAACTTTACATTAACAAAAAAAAATTAAATGATTAATTCACATATTACTTGTTATATAATCTTTATGTAGGAAAGTACTTCAGTTTTCAACTTAATTATGTCGTTTATACTCTTAGTCAAGTGCTAGTCAGGTGCTAGTCAGGTGCTATAATATGACAATTTTACTTGTATAAGTAAGTATTTAATTGTAATCGAATCAAAATCTGTGATATAGACATAATTTTTCTAATACTCTCGATTTCTTGTTAACTACAAGATAATGAGAATTGTATATGTAAGTATATCGTTATGTGCTAGCAATTTTTGAATACTTATTCAACTTATATGAATATCATGTAATATGGAAAATTTTTCTCAATTAGCATGTGATGGAAAATTCTGGACATTTCATTTTTAAATTTGGTCATATATTATTTAGAATGACTTTTTTTTTTTTTTTTTTAGAATTGTTTTGCTCACTTAATTTAACTTTTTGAATTGCAATGATCTGAAACTTTTACACTATACAAATGTTAATACATAAATTTTCACAGTAATTTTTTCGCTGACATTATAAAATGTAATTGATATTATAATGTTTCGGGTACCAAAAGGTACTTTTTTCTTAGTAAAAATAAAAAAAATGAACACTCCCCAACCATAAGTTCAAAGACCAATGGTGAATCCATATTCTACGCCTTTTTCTTCATGTTGTATCTAATTACTATTAGAGCTTGTACATGGACGAAGCAACTCCAAGATAAGATACATTCTGAATGTAATAACGTCTTCTTTGTCAAGTGCAAAAATACATGATAATGAAAGCCAATGAATTTGTTAGCATTTATACCATGCATTCCACAATTCATTACCATGAAGCACAAGATTCTGCAATTAGAGCCATACCAGAATTTTTGCCTGTGAAATGTTAAATGTAGAGCCCACATATCCTTTTTTTTTTTTTTTTAACACGTTCCATATTTATTATCGTTGATTTGAATAGTTGGTCCAATTATTAAAACGCAACTATCTAATCGATGGTAGTGAAAGTGGGTTATGTACAAAGATAAGTATATGGGTTATGTATCGTCTGCAAATCCAATTTTTGCCAGGTCAATTGAATAACTAGACAAGCTATAAAACCAAAATAGCCGTGAGCCGTAAGAAAGGGGGAGCTGTTTTATTTAGGCAGCCGACTTAGAGAGGGGAAGGCAAAGAAAAGAAAACCCCGCACTCAAGAACTTGTAGAGAGAGGAACCAAGAAAAGGAAGAAGATACATGGGACCACACTCAACCCCCCCTTCCAATAATGTAATAATGCCACTTTGACAAAACATCATAAACAATTGCAAAGTGTAGTCACCACGGTTTAGATTCTCCGAATTCCTTCACCTCTCTCTCTCTCTCGCCCTCTCTCCCTCTCTCCCCCCACCATTACCACCACCACCACCACCTATAAATCCCTCCCATTCCCACCCTTCACCACTAATACATCCTCTCAAAACTCCCATCTCTGTACGTTGTTCATATCATCGCACTTCCCAGCTATCCCTCCTCAATCTCCATGGATTTTGAATTTCAAGAATCCGACATAGTTTTCACCGATGAAGATCAAGCAACCCCAGATCGGAGCAGCGACGAGGACGAGCATGATTACTACAGTTTCTGCAATACAATGGCAGTGCTGATTCACGACAACTCAAGGAAGCATGGCAAATCAGAAAAGAAGAAAAAAATGACAAACTCGCCGCGGATCAATATCCCGGAAACTTTTATCCAGTCCCCTGAATTTCATTACGCATTCGAAGAGGGGGACGATGAAGGGGAGGTTGTACCGCCACACTTGATTGTTGAGCGGCGCGTGGCTGCGAGGATGGTGTCTTCAGTGCGCTTTAGCCATGGGAGGACGCTTAAGGGCAGACATTTGAGTGAAGTGCGGAATTCGATTCTTCGAATGACCGGCTTTTTGGAATCATGAGAAGATCACTTCTGGGGATTTCATTATCATTACCTTGCACACAAAAATATCAAAAAAAAAAAAAAAAAAAAAAAAAAAAAAAAAGGAAGGAAAAAGTCAAAAAAGAAAAAGGAAAGGGTCATTTTCCAAGGGTCATTTTCCCTTTTTTCTTCTTTTTCTTCATCTCCATTTTCTCGATGTCTGTTCGGTTTCTTTGTAGATCATCATTCAGTGCAATGATGTGGACAACTTCGGATTCAAAATCGGAAATGTGTAAATGTAGGTTCTTACGCAATTCGTTCTACTTCCCATTTACAGAAAGCTTGTTGCATTAATGGTGGGTTTAATGTGGATTGTCTGAAAACCCTACCTGGAAATTGTTATCCAAGGGAGGGGTTTCCTTTATTGTTTTTCGTAAGGCTGTATAATGAGTATAGTGGAAGCTATTGCAGGTATTTGGAGAGAGAAAGAAAATAATAGTGAAATAATACAAAATTGTTATATATAATGATATGGTAGACTTTGAGTGATCGTTTAAATCGATAAATTATATTTAACATCAATTTATAAAGCTTGTCATGTCATTTCGCATGACAATACTGTCTCGGTAATTACAAAAGAAATCCTCCTCTTAAATAATATTAATCGAATATATGACTGTCATGGTATGTGAAATATTGGTTAAATAATCACAGGAATTTAATATTGAGGGTTTGCTGCGAATGAAAGAAACAATTGATGTTTCTGGGTTGCTGCCTGTCCGTGTTTTGGAAGAAAGATATAAAAAATATAGAAATCAACCGGTATGATTATGTCTTTTAATTATCTAAAGGAAGACAAAGATTCGGCTCTTTTTAGGGCAAAAAATAAGGGGATAACGTGGCACGTGTCATTTCACAATTATAAACAAAAGGAGTTAATACCATGTACACTTACAATAAATTTATCATGAACTAATTTTTTTTCCACAAAAAATCTCAAATTGATACACGTGGAATAAATTTATCCAAAACTAATTTTTTTGATTAATAAAAACCCAATTCTGCTACATTTCCATCTATTAATTTATGTTAAATTGGATTAATATTATAGAAAATCACAGATTGGTACACCGATAATAGATGGAGGGTAAAATCCCAAATCAGTATACCGGTCAATTGTCACGCGTTATCCAACTCAGCAATTTATTAATGAAAATTATTGGGGGATAAATTCATCACAAATCTACTAGTTTGGGCTTTTTGATGGTTAAAAAGTTAATTTGATGTAAAATTATCATAAGTGCACCACTTTGAAGTTCTTTATGGTATTAACTCTAAAAAATAGCTCTTTCAACTAGTACATTATCATCAATATTAAATAATCATAGTTACTAGATGCATTCGCTTTCATGAGATTGTTGATAAGCATAGCGAGGAAAGTAATTAAGAGACGACAAGATTCTTGGACGCTTCGAGTTATATGATTTTTTTTTTTTTTTTGGCATATGGGTCACATGATTGATTGCCTCGTGCTTTACAACGTTGTCTTACTATCCATCTCCAAATTTGGATGCTTGTGATTGTCACATTCACGGTGGATAAGAACAAAACTAGGCATCGCGATTATATGTTTCATATTGTAATGATCAAGCACCACAGGATTCATTTAACATGTCGAGCATTTCTTTTAGAAACTAGTTTTTTCTTTTCTTTTCTGGAAACTAATTAATAGATGAAAATTGATTTTCTGATTTTTTTTTTCAGACTTTCGATAGTTTGAATGGAGGAAAATTATTCAATATATATATTGGGCACTTTTTACCGAAATGTTTGACTCTTTGCGTGGCTTTTTAGGCTCTTAAGATAGACGAATTGACCGGCACAGCGTGAAAATCGTGGGGCCACGTGTCGGCACAAGGCTTCCAACCTAACGACGACCCGCCACGTTTCCAATGAATACAAAAGCTTGTCCCGAGAGGGGACCGAATAACGTCATGCTCACGCACTGCCTTACGCGGACAGCATCATGGCCAGAAAATTCTTGCAGCAACATATTCTATCAAGAGCCCCCGAAATAAAATAATATTTTACATGTTCTGTATTAAATATTTTGGGGTTTCACAATGTCAGATTTTCACGGGTTAAACTTCTATATTGGGAGGGAGCGTGTGTGTTTATCTGTTTTTTAAGTTACAATAATTGCTTTCGCAGATAAGGAAACAACGAGGAGAGAGAGCGACACGTGAGAAGGAGAAGAAGAGATGAGAGAGTCAAACTAGGTTTTGCTTTGTTTTGTGCGTGTGTGGGTGTGTTGTAGTTCCTAACCCAATCAAACCCCAAGACTTGAGAGAAGTATATTATAATGAGTTTGAAGTAAGTGATTTGGTTGTTGGGATGCAAATGGATTTGCATGACGAATGCATATTCTTTTCGGAAACTTGTCAATTCCAATTTGGTTGGTTGAAGCATTCAAGAAAGGATGAGATGGGTGGAGAATTGCTAGGAGGAGAAGTTTTATCCAGAAGTTCATTTGGGAATAAGAGAGTGGAATATTCGGCCACCTAAGCTAGGGTTTTCGTTTTCGACAACCATATTCTATGTTTCCTAATTTTGTTTCATTTCTTGTATGGAAAAATCAACTAACAACGGAAAAAAAGTGTTCACAATCGGATTTCAGAAAAAATGTAATGATGGTACTTTATATTTTTTAAGATTTTATTTCATTGATCATGGGAGTTCCATCTTCAGTCCACTTAATTACCAATCTATTCGCTAATGAGTTTCAAAACTAGCTCATTAAGACATGCAATATCAATCCATAAACTATGCATGAATACGATCAGTCGTTCCTCATCGATAACAGAGTAATTTGAAGCATCCTAATTCGAAAATGTTCAAATATTTGTAGTGTGTTTTTTTAGAGAAATAGCTCTCGATAGAGAAAAGGCTACCTAAAGAAAGGGAGGACATCTTGAATAATCATATAATCACGTCGTCTTAATGGGAAAAGGGAAAAAAAAAATAATTCACCTTTCAAATATATTGTAGCTGATGATGTGTCCAAAAAATTGATTTCTTTATACTAGCAATGCAACGTGGACCCAAAAATCACCAGTAAATTAACTATTGCCTTATTCAGAATCATTATTCCCGTGGCATATGACCAAAAGAAGGTTAAAGTTCTTTAATCTAAGCGCCAAAGGGATGTCACTCTCAAATTATTTATCTAAACTTTGCACTTTTCCTATTTGATAAGACAAACGTAGCATTTTCGTGCGGGCACCACTTTCTACGCTCAACGTAACAAAAATACCCAAAAAAGGAAAGAAAAGAAGTTTTCATGCAACTAGTTTTCTTTTGAATCGCTTGCTTTATTCTTTGAAATTAGGGTTTTATAGGACTTTGCTATCACGAGAATGATCCATCATCATTTCATGCACACAAATACAATGATGGTCAACTGAGAGAGGGAGACGTGATGGTAAGAGTTCCCCACGATTTGCGCTCTGAGTGCAATTGACATCGACCTAATCCTTTAATTTTGATTGCAAGGGTCGAGCAAGTTCTTAAGTTTCCAGAAGATATCCACACCAGTCATGCTAAAAAGCTAACTTATGGAATATGCTAATTGGAAAATATGTGTTACATATATTAAAATAAGTCCACAAAATAGGCAGTTAAATGATATTGTAACTGAGGCATTGACATCCTAGTAGTAGTCTGTCAACATAGAATTTAGCGTTCAATTTTATAAAGTGATTCGAGTATAATTAAGTTTATTTGTGACTTCAATCTTTTCATGTGGGGCACATCATGATTGTATTTTCATCAACGTGAAGCTTTACTTCTTTATTTGTTTCATTTTAGGGATTACATTGGAACATTCAATATTTTAATTTTATTTATAGTAGTTAGCAAATAAGATTCGATTGGATTAGACTATAGATAGCATTTCCCCATAGAGATTTCTTGGACATTGCGAGCAAGGTCATGACTATTATCAATGAATTTGTATAAAATTCATTTCGACATTCCAAGTTTTAATCTGTATTTCTAGCCATACAATAATAGAAATCTTCCTTGACATACGACGACGCCTTAACCAATACACACTTTTTCTATGGAAAAAATGCCTAGCTGACTGCACTGTTATTTTGCCTAGAGAAAAGTTGGGATGCAGGGTAACCAGATGACTTTTTTTTTCCTGATTTCCTTGGGAAATCAAAATGATTCTCATAAATAACAATTTTTTTTTCTAAAAGTGAGTTTAAAGGGAAAAAAAAACCATAAAAGTACTAATGACCAAAATCCAGGTAATCTCAAATATGAAATAATATTTATTTGATTTAAATCTTCTATTACATATTAAGGTGATGTTTCTTTTACTTTGTTTACATCACTCTTCGTTCGTATTTTTGTAAGCAATATAGGTAACTATTTTTAGAAAAATAATTTTCAAATCATTAATTTTTTGTAAAACGTTCCGCATAAGTAATTTCTTGCTAAAATTGGTTGAAAAAGACTACATTGGAAAATTATCAAAAGATTTTGGACTAAATTGTCTAAACTGAAAATTTTATGACCGAATTGGCCCCATGCAATAAATTTAGAGTTTTTTGGACAATTTTCCATCCACATCTCTTCTATTTCCTACGTTCCCACTTCCGTTTAATTTTGCGTATTTTGGATGAGAGAATACTTAGTAATCCCATTCTCCTATCTCTAAGTCTTCAATCAAATAGAGAAATTTTATTCCAGCACTAATGCTTCACAATGCATCTAAAGCAATTTGAGAATATAAGACCAACCCAAGTGGCTCCAAGCTGTAGCTTTTCGTACTCTGATAGCAACCCACTTCGCGCCAAGTTCCAGGCACATAACTTCCTAATCAAGGGTTGATTAAGCAACATGATTAGAGCCAGAGCATTCCAATAATTAACGTAATCAAGCTGAACTATACAATGTTGCGTTGGGAATACACTATACATTGTGCAAACCGAATCTTTGTTGGTTTCGAACACCCACAGATCTACCTTAGGGAATCCTTGTGAAGTTAATATCTTCCACAAAATCAATAGACCTATAGACGAGTTCTTTGCAAGTCATTTCATTATACCCAGAAGAGCACCAACGTTTTCAACGTGAGGCCTCAACAGATGCATTTAAGCTTCTGCTCTAAGTTACTTAGTAAAATCAGCGGCCGTCTTTTATGCGAATTCTTTCCAAACAAAGACAAAGCAATAAATAAATGGTTATTTACTTTGGTCAAACCAAAACCAAAACCAATAAATTTCAACCCAATTTACAAAAAAATCATCCTCAACTAATACGCTACCAAGGTAAAATCGCATAATTTAAGTTTTAGCAACAAATAATCCATGCAAAATCTTATATTTTTCTTTTAATTTCTTTCATTCTTTGAAACCATATTGATGATTCGATTCAAATTAGGATCGCCCTTGCGAGAGGGGGGAAGCAAAGTCAACTTGGGCATGATAAAACATAATTGAGAGAGAGAGAGAGAGAGAGAGAGAGAGAGAGAAAGAGAGAAAGAGATGGACCAACACAAAGCTTACACGTAAGAGGAGGATTTGTGCTAACTAGAGTACTTGACGTACATTCACTCCATTTTCTGAAAATGACTGCAAATGCTATTTCAAAATATCTTTTCTCACACATTTTCATTTTTCTGCATTCTTAAAAGAGAGAAAATGATTTTAGGGATATGTATAAAAAAAGTTCTAAACTTAATGTATTTATACTAATTTAACTAGAAATCTTTCAATTTGAACAATTTAGTTAAAAGCATTTTCACATTGGGCAAACTCAATCTATCTAGCTAATTTAGATAAGAAATCACTAACATAGACCCGACCTTCTTATGTGGCACAGTGGATTTTGATGTAAACATATTTTAATAATTTTTTCTTTCTTTCTCTTTTTCCTCTTCATTTTGGCTGGCGAGGATCACTGGTAACCCTTGCCGACCATTGGACGACAGCCAACAAGTCCTCGCTAGCTGTTGAATTGGTACAAATGCAAAAGTTTTATGACTAAATTGATTCTATTGAAACATTTAAGACTAAATTCATACCAAAGCAATAAATTTAAAAACTTTTTCGGTACTTCTCACAATATTTATATCTACAAAATTGATACAGACATTGTTCTTATCCACACTTGAAGAATTTCTAGCGTTTTAGCGTCGATGCAAAGCGGTAATAATTGAAAGATTCGGCGAATAGTCGCCTTGCTACATGATTTCTTGATTGTGGAATTGAACGGGAGTTTTCACCAGTAAAAAGAAAGAGAAAAAAAGTTTTCATTTGGCTTCTACCCCCAGGAAAATTCAAGCCCTAAGAAAGAAAACTTAGTCAAGAAAATGACCTTGATATTATATTGTGCGGACTGTCGAGACAATAAATGATATTGGTTATTTTCCAAAATTAACTGGTCATATTTTAGAATTAAAATTAGGAAGATTGAAAAAAAAAGTTAATTTTCTAGTGATTAGTAGAAAATAATCAAATTTGAAAGTTTCAGTAACATATTTATTCGATTGATCTTGCTAAAATACCACTTTTTGTTACATGCGGATCATGTGTTTTACAAAAATTGGAGGGGATAGTGAATATTAATTTAGATAGCTAAAAAGAAACGTGGACGGAGATGTCTCAATTAGCCTCCCTTTCTTCTTACAACATTTGTGACCTCCGTTAAGTAGTTGAAGTTTAGATATTTTAACATGTAAAGACAGATTCCCAAGTTATTATAATCCCTACTCACTTTGTATAGAAGAAATTCGTTTTATAATAAGGCTATGTGATCACCACCATGGTGAGATAATAAGAGAAAATAAACGAGAAATTGTCAGAAATCCATAGGAAGTTTACAAGGTTAAGTTGGTTGAACTATGTGATGTTATGACTATTATGGCTAAAACTATCACCTGGGGGGTTGAATAGGTAATTGTGTGAAAATAAAAGAATTTAAACAAATATTATAGCAAGACAACTTCTGATGAAATTGTCAGATTTAGCGATGTACTATTCTATCTTAATAATTAAAAATGAGTAAAGGATAGAGAATTGCACATTAAAGTTTACAGTGGTTCGGATTTTGCAAGCTTACATTCACTCTCCCGTGTTACAGCCTGTTGGTTGGAATCCATTGATAAAAATCGATTAAAGATTATAAGAACTAGCTAAGAACACTCCACTCCTCACACACCATTAGCCTCTAACAGATTACACAATTTCACTCACAAAGACAAATGTATATGATCACAAAGCATTATTCAGATTTTGGAATTAAAAGCTTCAATTCTTGTGAATGCGTATTCTATTTCCTTCAGCTTTGAAACCTCTTCTTATACTTCTCCTAGTCTAAGCTAATCGTTGGACATATCTCTAGGAGAATTATCCAGCCAATTTACCCATTGGTCTAGATCTCGTCGAGAAAATCTAATTGCTTCGGGATCACCGAGGGTAAAAGTTCTCATATTTTTTTGCTGCTCATACTACAGTCCGGGTTTCCAAAAGTTCAATGTTTAGGATTGGAAAGAATATTTCGCCTCAAGTAAGATTTTCAAGGAAAGTTGAATCTTCGCTAGAAATTTAGGAAGACTTTCTTTTTGAAACTCCTTATAAATATGGCAGAGAATCCAATCAATTGCACTAGCTATTGCACGAGTATTTTGACTCATTCTTAACTATTTGACAGAATATGTAAGAAAGGAAAATAAGTCACGACTTTGATTCCGATTAACATCATCTAATCATGTCCCATCGACTTTCCACCTGAAAATATTTTATATTAGAATCTAAGTTTCTAAGTTTTGTTAGTCATCAAAATCACTTAGGGAATATTTTCTCAATAATCTCCCCCTTATTTTATGATGACAAAACTTGTTCAAGCAAAAAAATTTTAAAGAGATTAAAATTTGAGATTTAAATAGCTCTTGATTAAAGCCAAATATGAAAATGAGGTGCAGTTAAACTATAAGAATATCTAAATAAATATTTAGCAAGATTCTTATAGCTAAAGGTCTAAATTTAAAAGACATGGAATAAAGAAAAAAAATTGCCAATCCCTTAGGCTTTTGCGATGTTCAGAGTCTTAAAATACCTACAGAAATAATATTAGTGCAGTGAAGTTCGCAACTTCAGTTCTACAACTCCAGTTCTGCTGGCCCTTCTCCCCCTTTCTGTCAACAATAAAAAAGATACTAGATAAAGCATAATATTATAGGCAAACTATAGCATGAAGTGTAGTCCAACAGGTTCAAACACGGAAATGATCCATAAACAAACCAAGCATTAACGATCCAAACTTCAAGAAATAATGCAAATAAGGAAAGTTATTCGGAGGAGGATGGTTGATTTGGGTCAGGATTTGGAATAGGAGCCGGAGATGGAATGAGAGCAAGAGATGGAACTCTGTGATTTGAAGGTAGTTGAACAAGAACATGAGATTGCATATTTTCCAAAATACGCTCCATTGTTGTCATTCTGGTGTCCAACGCTTCCACTTGAGTTCTAAGAAAGACAGTTTAGTTCTTAAGCTCTTTCTCCATTTTGTCCTTGTGTTCTTTCATACTGAGTAAAGTCCGCAGGAACAACCTGTCCTCAGTATTATCAATCATCTTGAAGGATCAACTTCTACTCCAAATCTCATCACCATACTAATATTCTCTTACCTTTGTTTATCAGCTTCAAAACCCCCCTCAACATTTGCAACTCATTTCCCTTTCCTGCACAACTGGGTCAAAAGAATGAACAGGATCAAGAATTTGCTCACTAGTCATGCTAGTAGTTCCAGCATGGATGAAAGCAAGGTCAATAACAGAGAGATCAGCAACAACAGATTCTAGAGCCATAGGAGTGTTTCATGAATTGCCCGAGTATCTAGAAGATTAGGAAGAGCTCCAACCATTATGTTAGATACTTCTCGACCTTTTTGAACATTATCAGGACTCCTCAGTGGTGCCTTTATTAACAAAATTTCATTTGTTAGCATCATCAGTGGAGTCCACGGGAATGTTTTCTAGTAGAGGCTCCATAGGGATCAAGCTCCCCCTGAATAGATGCTACGACTTGAGATGATTTAGCTTCAATAGCTCCTATATTAGAGATTGAACCCTGCTCTCCAACAATGATTTGATCTTGAGCAAGTTCCTAATGCTCAGTGATGTCTTGGTCTCTAGCAGGCTCCTGATGCTTAATAGCAGTATCAACATTCTCTTGATTATTAGTTAGATCAACATCCATCATACTGGCTTGATCATATGTTGTTTTGAGTTGATCTTCAGCATCCTTTTGCTATTGTTCTTCAACAATGACTTCCTTTGTCTAATCAGTGACCATCCTTGTTCTTGTTTCTCTTTCGGCTTCATTCTCTTCATCAACATCATCAGAGTTAGGCTGATATACATCGATGATGTCATCTAAATCAATTGTATATTCTTCGGATTTCTCCAGCATTTCTTCATTGAGCCTTTGTAAAAAGGCTCGAGAACTTTGTCTCTATTCAGCAATCCGCCTTCTCTTAGTGGGGCGATCAATTGAATCTGGCACTACTTCATCTGCATCCACTTTCAAAATTTTACCTTTTGTGTTTTTCCAACCTTCAACGGTGTGCCTGAAACTCATTTTTCTCATCATTTGCTCCTCCACCTACAGTTGAGGTAGTTGAGCCTTGCTCAACTTCCTTGGAATCTCAATGTTTAGTTCACGAAAAATCTTCATGATTAGAGAACCATAGGGCAATTGCCCTTTATTTTTCAAAACAATTCTATACATATGCAGTAGAACAAGATGAGTAATAGAAAATGAGTGACCGTTCAAGATTGCCCATATCATTTTGGCTTCATAGCGAGAAATGTCAATTGTGGAAGATCCTTTCGGTTTCAAGCAGTTAGTAATAATTTTGTGAAGGACAATTGGTTGCAAAGGAAACAATTGATGAAATACATGGGAGTAATCATCTCTAGTAAAATAAGGGATTCTAGAGAGTTGTTTATAGGCAACATTAGGATCAACATCTATAGCTTCAAATTTTGAATACTTAACCCTCAAAATTTTTGCCAGTTCCTATGCTTGGATTAGATATGGCTTATCAAACACCGTGAACTCAATAGTGTCTATTGAGTAAAACAAAAGTGTTGAATAAAAATATGCAGTCAGGGCAAGGAATGTAGGATATTCGGTAAGATAAAGATTAGTTAGGAGTCGATCATCAAAAAATTGCTTAAGATGAATGCAAATCAGCTCGAAAAAGTCAAAACCGATACTCCTCTGTTTAATTATTCCCTTGTTCATCAAAGATCTCAAGTGTTGCTGATGCTCTTCAAATTTAATCAGTTTGTCTGCACGATTCACATCAGTCACATATCTAGTGATTTACCTTCTGAAATTAGCGTACATTTTTTCATTGTTATCACCCCTTTGACCATCATCATCTATTCTTTTCTTAGTAACAAACATGTCGACCACTTTCTCCTTCCCCTTTCTAGATTTGACAATACTTGAATCACTAGCACTAGTGGGGGGGGGGGGGGCATGCTTCTGATAGAATTAATGAACATTAACTCTAATGCCTCCTTACTTTCAAAACCGTGCTTAGCCAACAACTGATAAATAACATCTTCACTGTTCCCTAAAGCCTTGAGTGTTGCAACAGTCGATCTTAATTGAGAATACTTAGAAGAAATTTTTGTACCTTCAACATTATCTGAAGAATTGGACAAGTCAACAAATTCAAGGCTTCCTCTAACTTTAGATTGTAATCTCGCAATGCGATTCGATTGTTGTGAACCAAAAGGTCCAGGCTTCAACTTTAGAGTAGATTTTGGTGCCATGGTTTTGAAAAAGAAGAAAATTTTTTATCTTTTGTTGAAAAAGAGGCTATAGGAAGGGTTTTTTACGGAGATGGTTCTTGGGTGTTTGAAGAAGGACAAAGAAGAAAGAAAATTTTTCCTTCTTAAGGGATATGAACCATTGTGACTTAAAAAGTTTTAAAGAAGATCCGATTTTTGAGGGAAAATAAAGAAAAACTATGAAACGGTCTTGGAAAGAATAAATTAAGCAATTTCCAATATGAAGAAATTTATTTTGCAATAAATTGAATAAGGAAAAGATAAATTATATCTAATATGCTTCTAAAAACATTCTAGTGGCCAAAAATTTGAAATTGCAATAGTTGATCTGCCCAGCATCATCTGATGTACCTTGTCTTTAGATACTTGAGCAAATGGATTAATAATACCCAACTTATTGTGAATAAAATTAAAGGCCTTTTTCTCTAGAGGTTTTGTAAAAATGTCAACCAACTGATTTCTAGAATCAACAAACTAAATGTTTCCTTTATTGTTATTGATATCATTGAGTATGAAATAATGTTTAATTTCTATGAGTTTGGCCCTAGATTGTAAGATTGGATTTTTTGTCAGATTGATGGCACTTGTGTTGTCACATTCGATCATTGTATTAGAGTCCTCTGTTCCATAGTCCTTCAGTTGTTGCTTCATCCAGAGGATTTGGGTGAAACAATTGCTCAATACCACATACTCAGTTTTAGCAGTTGACAAGGCAATCGGTGATTGCTTTTTGGAGAACCAAAATACAAGCATGTTGCCAAATAACTAAGAAAGAAGTACACCTCAAGTGTCAAAATTTGGCATGAATGGACACTTAGGGGATGCATGACAAACTACAATTTCTGTTCCAAAAATAATTTTTCTATTCCAGACTTGTTTTGGAATAAAAATCTGTTTGATAAAATTATTCCATTATTCTATTTCTAAAATAGATTTTTTTTTTTCAAAAATAAGTTTGGAATAGAAATCGAAGTAAAAATTTTATACTTTTCTATTTCTGTTCCAGAAATGAGAAATAAAAATTACTCTCATCGTTTCTCCTTGCTATGAACGTCGTCCATCCATCGCCGCCGACCCGTCGACCACCGTCCGCCGGTCGCCATCGCTGTTTGTCCGCTGTTCACAACCTTTGTTCGCTATCCACCGTCCGCCGACCGCCGGCTGCCGTTCGTCGATTGCCACCATTCGAAAAAAGAAATTTTGTATCATTATCAAACGAATTTCTATTTTTAGAGTAAAAATTTTGTGTCATTATCAAATGGGTATTTTTGTTTAGAAACTCATCTAGAAATAGAAATATAAAAATCTATTTCTTTTCTAAAAATCAATTTTTGGCCAGAATGGTTATCATTCACGCCCTTAAGTGTCAAAAGTTATGAAAGTGACACTTAAGTACTATTTTTTTTTAAAAGTGGAACACTTAAGTGCCATATCTCGCGAATTCCGCCGAAAATCCTACATGGCAATTTTTTATTATTTTTTCGCTTACGTGGCTCGTCGGAGACCCGACTCAAGCAAAGAAACGCAAAAACGACGTCGTTTTTACGAGGATTCAATTTTTAATATAAAAATTAATTTAATTAAAAATAATAATAATAATAATAATAATAATAATAATAATAATAATAATAATAATAATAATAATAATAATAATAATAATAGCAAAAAAAAAAAAAGGAGGAGGAGGAAAAGGGAGGAAGAAGGCGATTGAGGGCCGAGCCCTTGCCGCCGCCACCGAGAAGGGCCGAGACGGTGTGGGGAGGGTTGGCCGGGGTCGCCGGCCCCTCCTCCCTTGGTTTTTTCTTTTAGATAAATATTTTTTAAATGATTTAAATAAATGTAAGGAAGAGTTTTAATTTTCTCATCATTCTCATCTCAAACTCATCCTACATTAACTTAGCAAAATTCTTGCAAGGATTTTCATTAGAAGATCCAAATATAATGTCATTAACATAGATTTGTACTAATAAAATTTCCTCAACTTCCTTCCTAATAAATAAAGTAGTATCAACATTACCTTTCTCAAAATCATTCTGAGTGAGGAAAGTTGTTAACCTTTCATACCAAGCATGAGAGGCTTGTTTCAATTTATAGAGGGCCTTCTTTAGCTTGTAGACATGATCAGGTTTTTTTGGCTCCTCAAAACCTATAGGTTCTTTTACAAACACTTTCTCTTTGATGTATCAATTCAAGAAGGCACTCTTTACGTCCATCTAGAAAAGTCTAAGACCATGAAAGCATGTGTGAGCAAGTAAAAGTTTGATCACTTCTAAGCATGCTATTGGTGCATAAGTCTCGTTGTAGTCAATTCCTTCTTGTGAGTAGTCTTTGGCAACCAATCTTGCTTTGTTTATTGTGATTTTTCCTTGATCATTGAGCTTGTTCTTGTACACTCATTTTATTCTAATCATGGGATAGCTTTTGGGTCTAGGAACCAATTCCCATCCTTTGTTTATTTGGAATTGTTGAAGTTCCTCCTGCATTGCTTAGATCCAAATTCAATTGATAGGGCTTCCTCAATATTTCATGGTTCAATGTCTAAAATGAGCGCCAAAGTACTGATGGCATCTTTTGGAGTTGATTGTTCTAATCGATGTCATCGATAATCAGATCCTTTGGATGGCTTGACTTGAGCTTCCAATTTCTATTGAATTTGTCATCAGACATTTTGGATTTCTTAATGTCATGCTTATTAGTCTTTTCTTGTTGCTAAGGCTGTTCATTTGGTTTTGAATCATTGACTTCTTCTTGTGCTTGAATTGCATTAGATGACTACCCTGCTTGATGAGAATCTTCTTGAGGATGAGTATTTTCATCAAACTTTACGTTGATAGACTCCTCTATTATTCGAGATCTTTTATAGTACACTCTGAAAGCCTTGCTTGTGGTTGAGTATCCCTTAAATATATCTTCATATGATCTTTCATCAAACTTACCAGGTTGGTCATTAGCATTTCTCAAGACAAAACATCTACAACCGAAAACTCTAAAATATGAAATGATTGATTTCCTACCTTTGAAAAGCTCATAGGGTTTTTTTTTTTCTAAAGAAGGTCAAAGGAAAACTTGATTGATGATGTAACATGCTATAGAAATAGCTTCGGCCCAAAAAAGTGATGCAATTTTGCTTTTAAGAGAAAAGTTCTTGTCATTTCTTACAAGGAGCTATTTTTCCTCTCTACTCCACTGTTTTGTTTCGGTGTATAGGGAGTCAAAAATTGATACTCAAAACTGCTTTCTTCACAAAAGTTTTGGAAACTTTGATTTTTGAGCTCACCCCCATGATCAATTCTAATGAAAGAAATGAAATAACCTTTTTCATTCTTAATCTTTTTGGTAAATTTTGAAAAATAGGAGAATGCTTCATGCTTGTGTGGCAGGAAGAAAACCCATATGCACTTTGTATAATCATCAACTATTACCAAACTGTACCTTTTGCCTCCTAGACTTCGTGTTCTTGTGGGTTCGAAGATATCCAAATGAAGAAGCTGCAAAGCTCTGTTAATACTAATATAATTGATAGGTTTGAAAGAACTTACCTATTTACCTGGAGCACGAATTAAGCAAACTATAGATCTTTCCAACTTTAGATCTGGCAACCCTCGTACCTATTTCTTTGAGGAAAGCTTTGAAATTTGTTGGTGGTTATGTGTCCAAGCTTCCTGTACCAGAGGTCTGCCTCGTCCCTGATAGAGATCAGATATTGAATGTCATCAGCTATTATATCTGATAGGTAGATATTTCCATGTCTTCTTTCGATAAACGACTATTTCAAATCTTTGCTTATGCCTGAGCATTTGTCTTCTTGAAAGCATATATTGTACCTAGCATCACATAATTGGCTGATGCTGATGAGATTATAGTTCAGATCTTTGACAAGAGATACATTTCTTATAGTTAGATTACCAATTTCAACTGTCCTTTTGCCAATGATCTTTCCTTTGTTGTTTCCTCCAAAGAAAACATTTCCACCATTGAATTTTGTAAGTTCAACAAACTTGCTTGCATCACCGGCCATATATCTTAAGCAACCATTATCAACATACCACTTGTTTCTCTTTTTCTTTGCTACCTGTAAAGATTAAGACAAGTTCAAGTCTTCTTTGGTACCCATATTTGTTTGGGTCATCTCTAGTTAGAAGGATCGGCCATGCTTAGAAAGTTCCTCCGAATTGGCTTCCAATCTTTGGAAGAATCATTTTCATAATGATCATGACAGCCACAAATTGAACATTTAAGAATATTTTGACCAATAGGTTTTAGAAATTGTTTTCTAAAATGGTTTTCATAGAAAACTGTCAGAGGCTTTTGCCTCTTCCTCTCTTTGTGAGTCGGAAAATCATTTTCTAAAACCTTTTTGTTTTTGCATCCAAGTCTTGATTTGTTGTAATATGGGATTTGGATGGACAAAATATGCTCCAAAGTTTTCGAGCCAATTGAAAACCTTTTTGTAACATCTGAAATTTCCTTTTTCAAAAAATCATTTTCTTTTAAAACAGAATCATGATTTTCTTTTGTTCAAAGAATCTTTTCTTTCGGAAAGAATCATGTTGTCTCAATTTTGAGTTTACTTTCTTCAATTCCAAGAATTTTCTAAGTGCAGCCTTATAATCAAAAAGTAATTCTTTTATATAATCAAATACTTCAATTAGAATATCAAAATTACTTATTCCAAATTCTTCTTTTGAATCGGACTTTGCCATAAGACAAATATTAGCATATTCTTCATTGCTTTCTTCGCACTCAATGTAACTCCACGTTTCAGCCTTCAATGCTTTATTTGTCTTCTCATACTTGTTCTTTCTTTACTTCAGAAGAGGATAATTTGACTTGATGTGTCCTCATGTCTTGCACTCGAAACATGCCACATCCTTGCTTTCCTATTTGTCGTTGAAGCTTCTCTTTTACTAAGATGTTTTGAAGAATTTCTTTCCTTTAAGCTTCCTTCATTTTTCAGCCATTCTTTGAAGCTGTTTCACCATAAGTGCGATCTCCTCGTTGTCTTTGTCATCTTTGTCTGAATCTAAATCATTAGAGTCAAGATTAAATTTTAAAGCAATTGCTTTCTTACCTCCGGTATCTTTCTCGTTCAGACGTTCACTTCATAGGATCGGAGTGCTCCCACTAGTTCATCCAAAGAAAGAGGTGATATCATTTGAGTCTCCTGGATGGATGTCTTAATGTTGTTCCACTCCTTTGATAGTCCTCAAAAAATCTTGTTCACTTTCATTGTATCTAATATAGGTTGCCTTTGATACGCCAAACCATTGACAATGTCAATAAATCTATTAAACATGTTTGTTATGGATTCTTCAAGTTTCATTTCAAAGGCTTCATATTGTTGGAGAAGAATATTTATCTTTGTCTCTTTGACTCGATCAGTTTTACCTACAATCTATCTCAAATTTCTTTTGTTGATTCACATGAGGAGATTCAATTATATTCAGATGGAGATAAAGCGCAATATAAAGAGTAGATAACTTTATCATCTAGTGCTTCTCTTTTGGTGATGCCCACATAAGATAAGGCTGAAGTTTCTAGCTTTTTGCCTTCTTCCTTGGTCAAGGGAGGTTTAGGTCTTATGCCTCTCAAAACAACGTTCCACTACAAGGGATCATTGGATCTAATGGATGCTTTTATCTTGTTTTTCTAGATGTTGTAATCTTTTCCATCGGGGTACGGAGGCCTTGTATCACTTTGACCTTGCATCAAACCCGGTGCAATGTTGCTAGCCATTGAAAAATCGTTAACTCAGAAGTAGCACTTCTATTAAGAGTAACCGAGCTCTTATACCAATTGTTATAACTAAAATTATCACCTAGAAGGGGGTTGAATAGGTGATTGTGGGGAAATGAAAGAATTTAAACAAATATTATAGTGAGACAACTTCTAATGAAGTTAGATTTTACCGGTGTACAATTCTATCTCAATAATTAAAAAGGAGTAAAGGATAGAGAATTATACACAAAAATTTATAGTGGTTAGGCTTTTGCAAACTTATGTTCACTCTCCCATGTTACAGTCTATTAGCTGGAATTTACTAATAAGAACTGATCAAAGGTTACAAGAGCTAAGCTAAGAACACTCAGGTTTGTGTGACCCACTCCTCACACTCTTAGCCTCTAACAAGTTACACAATTTTGCTTATAGAGACAAATGTATAAGATCACAAAACACTCTTTAGATTTTGGAATTAAAAACTTCAATTCTCGTGAATGTGAATTCTATTTCCTTCAGCTTCGAAACCTCCTCTTATACTTCTCCTAGTACAAGCTGATCGTTAGACATATCTTCAGGAGAATTATCCAGCTAATCTACCCATTGGCTTAAATCTCGTCAAGAAGATTTGATTACTTCAAGATCGCCGAAGGTGAAACTTCTCATATTTTCTGCCACCTACACAGCAGTCGGGGTTTTCAAAAGTTGAGTGTTTAGAATTGGAAAGAATATTTAGCCTCAAATAAGATGTTCCAAGAAAGTTGAATCTTTAATAGAAATTTAGGAAGACTTTCCTTTTGAAACTCCTAATAATTATTTTAAGAAATCCAACCAATTGTCACTAGCCGTTGCACAATATTTTGACTCCATCCTAGCCATTTGAAGGAAGGAAAATAAGCTGATTTTGATTAACATCATCTAATCATGTCCCATCAGACTTTCCACCTGAAAATACTTTATATCATAATTTAAGTTTCTAAGTTTTGTCAGTCATTAAAATCACTTAGAGAATGTTTTCTCAACATTATTAAGAGCGGCAAGAAAAGTTCCACCTATATAAGCTCAAAATGTCACGTATGATATTTTTAACTTGATTGCAATATCATGCCTTGTCTGAAGTCATCTGCAATCTCGCACAATGTTGAACATTCCACATGCTTAACACCACAAATTGGCTCAAGGCAAGTATTGGGCTTTTGTGTGAATCAAGCACACCACAAAGATTTGATTTTCTTCATCATCAAGTGCCAAAAAAAAAAGGTTTTTTTTATTTATTTAGACAAGTCACCCAAATTTAGGACTTGGATTTTACTTGATCCGTGAGATTAATGAGATATCTTGTAAGTCGATTTTTATTTATCGAGAATGATCCTTTTTCCGCCATGAAAAATATCGTGAAATAGATTGTTACCATCCCTCGTACACTCCACGAGTCTTCCTCTCTATGAAGCCTCACTTTCTCCATGAGCTTGAATTTGTCCGTTTGAGTCCGGGAAATGAGAAGGGGAACCGTATCGCTTTAGGAGACTTGTGACCTCGCTTGGCCGAAAATAATGATGGGATAAAAGCACACGACAAAGACCTTGAAATCACGAATGATTTCAGATGGTGAAATAATTAGGATATATTTGGGATACTTTCTTATTTAAAAAATAATTAGAATATTTTTGTTGTTTCTCAATATCTTTTAAGATTATGCTGACGTCATAGAATAGGATTGCACACACCAGCACTGGTTTGTCGCATGCTCTCTGCATTGGACTAATACGCCCCTCCCCTGAGAGACATTATTGGAGGACAAATGGTCCAAACCCCGTCCATTTGGCATTTTTATCCAAAGCCATAAATATCTCATTTTCAGGAGCGATTCATCACGCAGCATATAACTCTCCATTGTACTGTGCTTTCTAAGTGTGCTTACTCACCCTTCTTCCTTACCATAGCAAGTTTTTGTGAAATAACTCTTATGCGAAGAAAAAAGAAGGTGTCAAGAGATAGACCCTCCTGGTCCAACTCTAGACACTCTAAGATCATTTTTCAAACCCGCTTACATTTCAAGTCAAGAGATAGATAAATAGACACATCCCATTATACTAATCGGGGGTGTTCTTAGTAACCAAGGGGGTCGAAGATCAATAAATGAGTTATTTTATCATTTAAGCATTTGTCTTACTGCTAGATCCAAAATTATATATATATATATATATATATATATATATATATATATATATATATATATATATATATATATATAATATGGAAAAATTAACAACAGTTGGATGCAATTTTAAATTTAAGTAATGAAGAAAAAACTCTCTCTCTCGTGAGTGACGACGCACCAATCATTCCGTCACCTATGATTTCTACCGCCCATGGAGTGATCAACCTCGTGATCGGGATCACCATCGCCATCTATTCGCATTCGACTAATTGTGATCGGACTAATAAAAAATATTCCAACAAAAGTAAGTGAGATATATGGATGCCAGCCTTAGTATTTAAATTGGCCAATTCGCAGAGAAAAGACACAAAAAAAAAAAAAGTAAAAAATTGATGACATTAAAATCAATCTCCTAGGATCTAGGAAAAAAGAAAATTATTCTTTTTAGAAAAAGAAGAAACTCCAAATCCTTGGATAATAATAATAAGGGTTAATACCCTAAAAAACCCCAAACTGGTACACTTGTGACAAATTTACCAAAAACTATTTTTTTGACCATAAAAAACCCGAAATTGGTACACTTGTGACAAATTTACCTCGAATGACCATAAAAAACCCTAAACTGGTACATTTATAACAAATTTACCCAAATTGGTAAATTTGTGACAAATATACCCTCCACTAAATTGAATTAATACTATAAAAAAATCACAAAAATTGTAAACTGTGATAAACAGAGCGTAAAATCCCAAATTGATATACCAGTTAACTGTCACGTGTCATTTAACTTAATAATTTGACAGTAAAATTTAATGAAAACTAACAGATGGTAAATTTGTCAAAAGCGTACCAGTTTGGGGTAAATTTGTCAAATGTATACCAGTTTTGGGTTTTTTTTGGTCAAAAGAATAGTTTGGGGTAAAATTGTCACAGGTGTACCAGTTTGGAGTTTTTCAAGATATTAACCCTAATAATAACAATATAGCGAAATTCTCCCCGTAAATTAATTATCATTACCGCGAACTGGATTTTATGCCACACGCCACTTCTGACGCGTCGCATGAGCCGTCGCATGAGCTGGCCTAAAGGACACAAGCTTCCACCCCTCAATTTGATTTTTGTGGTAGTCCCGCTTCGATCTCAATTTAATTTACTTTGAATCAAAGACGATTATTGTTCTCGAAGTACCGAAAAATTTCACTCCAGGAGAACCTAATATTTTCACGGGGCACAAGCTCTAATGCACTGTACTAAACACATCCTAATTCAAAGCATTTTTTTTTTTAAAATTCATCACATTTTATAGAGGAAAAAAATGCTTCGAATTATTTTCATACATACAGAAATTCCCTTCTATATTAAATTCTTTTCAATTATAATGGCTATGCAAAGGATATTTTGACATGTACTTCGTACCAAAGAGTAAAGATGGATTGATGGACATGTCAAAGATGATATATCGCAGCATCATAAGAATATGATAAAACTAAGGCCATAATCCCCTAAAAAAATCCTTAACTATAGGTCTAATCTCAATTATATGCCGGATTTTTTTTTTTTTAAACTCTCAACTTTAATCTCAGTTCGAAATATGCTTCGAACATTTTTTTTGTCTAGGAAAAACCCCAACTTTTTTTTTATGTCCCAAATCCAGGCCCAAACTTTAATTCTAGTCCCAAATCTGCCCTCTTTTGCCTTATATCCAAAAATTGCCATTAGTCATCCTTAATTTCCATAATTTTCATATCAAAGAAGGGTTTCATTTTAGAGATAATTTTCCATGTCACTTTGCTGATGTAGATTCATCACTGATGCGGAAATGCCACATTTTCTACATCAAACAACTAATAGCGATTTTTTCTTTTATTTTACAGATTTGAATGAAAGCAAACTTAAGATTATATTGAAAGTTGCTGATTATTTATGCAAGAAAAGTTCGAGGCAAATTTGGAACTAGAATAAAGTTGATATTTTCTTAGACAAAAAAAGTCCGACATAGATTTGAGACTAAACTTAAAATTAAGGACTTTTTCAAAGACAATAAAAAGTTTGGAACAGACATAAATTTTGGGATTTTTTAAGACAAAAAAATTTTGGGCAAAATTGAAGCTAAATAAAAAATTTGAGATTTTTTCTCAGGGGACTAGGCGTAGAATTGAGTTGTGTGATACAGAATATCTTCTAGAAATAATGATGCGATCAAGCTTGGGCTATAAGAGGCAAATTATTGCTTTTGGAGAAGGGAAAGCGACTCCAATCCACTCGTCAGAACGTGACCGCAACTTTGGTGTTCTAACCCGGACGAAGCACAAGCAATAAAGATTTTTATGAGTTTTCTTCCATGTCATGTCAAGCCATTGATCCAAAAAGGGTCGAACAAACCCAAAAAGAAGTTTTGTCGTCAGGCATAAGAAAGAAAACTATTTAGGCAGCCAAACTTGGAAAGATCTTTATTGAGATTGACCCATAAACTAGATATATGTTTGAGAATTTGCATATAAAGTCACAATCCAATATGGACGATACTTACTGGTGGATGTGCAAACGCGTTGCAGGTGTGCAAGAAATTAACGTTTGAAAAATTGAGTTTGTCGCGAAATATTTGAATAATTTTCAATTTTTAAAATCCTTTTAAGTAATTGCCCATAGACAGATTTCAATCTTTTTAAGCAATGCCTCTAATTTTATTTACATACAGAAAATTTTGCATGAACAGATTTCAATCTTTAACAGAAAGAAATCAGTTTAAAATAAAAATTTTAATTTACTTATTTGTCCATAGACACAATTTTCACAAAATAAGTAACTAATAATATAATAAAACGGACTAAACGTAATTCCTCACACAAACGGTATAAGAATTGTCATGTGTCCATAATAATATGTTATTTACATATCTTGTAGACTATGCTTTCGGCTATAGCATAGCATGTGTAATGGGAAAGGGAATATTTAATTGTTAAATCAAGAGGATCTTCGTCTAAAAGTAAACATGTAAACAAGATGGCCCTGATCCTTTCAAATTACATATCGAATATTCCCTTTAATTGCGTAGTTTTGTTACTGAAGTTCTCGTACTTGTACATATAGAACACGTCGTTTCCATTTAGGATTTTGCTTTTAAACAAAAAGAAAAGGTTTTATAATTAAACGGTTTATTCATATATTAATCATCGTACTATCTTTATTTGCGAAATTACTTCATTTTTCAACTTAATATCTTATATATACCATTAGTCAAGTACTACTCGTGAGATAAAATATGACAAATGTACTTGTATATTTAAGTTTAATTATAATCAAATCAAATCTGTAGTGTAGACGTAATATTTCTAATAACCTCGATTTCTTGTTAATTATGAGATAATAAGAAGTGTACACGAATGTACATAGTTATATATTGAGAAATTTTGACAAATTTATATGACTCAAATGGATATAATCTAATATGGAAAATTTTTTAAATTAGCATTTGATGAAAAATCAAAGAAATTTCATCTTTTAATTTGGTCTTATGTGTTTCGAATGACTTTTATTTTTTACTTTTCGTATTTTTAAAATCTTGCGGCTCCCTCAATTTGACTTTTTTTGAGCTGAAAAGACTTGAAACTTTACACTATACATATGTTGATACACAAGTTTTCAGAGTAATTTTTCTCTAACATTTTAAAATGTGAATAATACTATAACTTTTAATGACAAAACCAAAAAGGTACTTTTTGCTTATGAAAATTAAAAATGAACACTCCTGAACCATAAGTTCAGAGGTGGTGATGGAATTGTATTTTTCGATCGTATTTTCATATTGTATCGAATTACTATTAGAGGTTGTACATCCATGAAACAACTTCAAGATAAGATACATTCTGAATGTGATAACATCCACTTTGTCCAGTGCAAGAATAAATGATAATGAAAGCCAATGAATTTGTTAGCATTTATACCATGCATTCCACAATTCATTACCATGAAGCACAAGAAGCCACAATTAAAGCCATATCTAAATTTTTGCCTGAAAAATTGTAAATATACAATCATATACTCTTTTCTGTATACATTTCACATCTATCACCATTAATTTGGATAGTCGGTCAAATTTTCAATTCGCAACTGCCAAATCAATGGTGCTGAAGATAGGTTATGTATGAAAGAAACTGTACGGATTATGTATATACAAATCCAAGTTTTGCTTAGGTCAATTGAATAACCAAACGAGCTATAAAGCCAAAGCAGCCGTGAGCCGTAAGAAAAGGGGGGGCTGTTTTATTTAGGCAGCCGACTAAGAGAGAAAGGAAGGCAAATAAAAGAAAACCCCGCACTCAAGAACTTGTAGAGAGAGAAATCAAGAAAAGGAAGAAGATACATGGGACCACACTCAATCCCCCTCTTACAATAATCATACTTGAATAAAACATCATAAACAATCACAAAGTGTGCTCACTACGGTTCAGATTCTCCAAATTCTTTCACCTTCCTCTATCTCTCTCCACCATTACCACCACCACCACCTATAAATCCCTTCCCATTCCGACCCTTCACCACTAATCCATCCTCTCAAACCCCCACCTCTGTACCTTGTTCATATCAGCACACTTCCCATCTCTCGCTCCTCAATCTTTATGGACTTCGAATTTCAAGAATCCGACATAGTTTTCACCTATCAAGATCAAGCAACGACGGATCAGAGCAGCAACGAGGACGAGCATGACTACTACAGTTTTTGCAATACATTGGTGGTGCCGATTCGTGATGATTCGTGGGCTCATGGCAAGTCAAACAACAAGAAGGCCAAGAAGAAAATGACAAACTCATCGCCGATCGATATCCCAGAAACTTTCATCCGGTCCCCCGAATCTGACTATGCGTACGAGGAGGGGGACGACGAAGGGGAGGTCGTGCCACCGCACTTGATCGTTAGGCGGCGCGTGGCCACGAGGATGGCGTCCTCAGTATGCTTTAGCCATGGGAGGATGCTCAAGGGGAGATATTTGAGCGAAGTGCGGAATTCAATTCTTAGAATGACCGGCTTTTTGGAATCATGAGAAGGTCTCTTTTAGAGAATTCATCATTTTTACCCTAGCACACACAAAAAAATGGCAAAAAAGGGGAAGGAAAATGTCAAAAAAAAGTGACGATGTCCTTTTCTTTATTTCATCTCCATTTTCTTGATGTCTTCTGAGTTTCATTTTCAGAATTTCATTCAGTGTAACGGAATGAAGAACTTTGGATTCAAAATCGGAGAAGTGTAAATGTGGGTTCTGGCGCAATTCATTTTTCTTCCTTAAAATTCATGTACAGACAGCTTGTTGCATTGATGTTGGGTTTCATGTATATAGTCCGAAATCCCTACCTGAACAGCTGGTATCCAAGGGAGGGATTTTCTTTATTGTAGGTCATATAATTGTTTAAACAGCGTGGTTGAAGGTATTGTAGGTCTTTGGAGAAGGAAAAAAAAGGGTATAGCAGGTCTTGGGGGATATTTAGTTTAAATTAGAAGTCATTAATATATGTATGCAAATAATGGTAGAAGAATACAAAATTGTAACCAAAAAAAAAAGAAAAAAGAAAAAAAAGTCTGTCATGTCCTTTCATTTATCAAATATTGTAATGAATTATCCTCGTAATTACAAAAAAGTCCTCATCTTAAATTATTATAAATTAAATATAGGACTATTATTGTTGTGAAGTATTGGTATAATAACCACCGAATTTAATATTGAGGGTTTTCTATTAATAAAAGAAATAATGGATGATTCTGGGTTGCTACCTGTCTGTGGTTTGGAAGATTGCTCTATTCATCTAAGCAGAGTTGACTGACTCGAGGAATATGAATAATCTGTACATGAACCGGTATGATCATGTCTTTTAATCTTATCCAATGGAAGATGTAGATTGGGCTCTTTTTATTGCAAAAAATAATGGGTAATGTGGCACGTGTTATTTAAAAATTATGAAAAAAAGAATTCTTTCGACCGGTACATTATCATCAATGTTAAAAAATCATAGTTAGTAGAAGCATTCATTTTCATGAGGTTGTTGATAAGCATAGCGAGGAAAGTAAGTAAAGGACGACAAGATTCTTGCACGCTTCGGGTCATGATTGCCTAGGGCTTTACTAAATTGTCTTTTGTTCATGCCCGGATTTGGATGCATGAGATTGTCACTTTCATGTTGAAGAAGGACAAAACTAGGCAGCACAATCACATGTTTCATGTTGTCATGATCAAGCAATAGGGGATACATTTAAAATCTTCAGAATTTTTCTAGTAACTAGTTGGTTGATGAAAATGATTTTCTGAAATTGTTTTAAGACTTTAGGGCGTTTGAACAACGGAAAATTATTCAATTGACAGAAAGCATATTCTATCAACTAAAAACAACAAGTTTAAGTTATAGGAAAACAACTTCTCTTTCCAATAAGAAAGATAGCATTATACTTTATTTTTTTATAATTTTCGATAAGTCTCGTATGTTTTTTTCCAGAAATATTGTCTATCATCCCTTGAATACTTCACCTATGCTCATGTTCTTCTACTTTTTCCCAAAAACATAGCCATATATGATGTTTTACAAATACTTTTTCACAATTTATTTCCTTTTTTTTTTTTTTTTTTTTTTGTAATTCTTGTTATTTTGATGGATTGCATGATAAACAAAGAATCTATTTTTGGATTCTAGTTTGTTGGTCCTTACATATCATTTCTAACGATGCAAGCAGCCTTATGTAGATTCGCTTATTATCAATTATTATATAATCGAATTTTTAAGCATAATTTCATTACCAATATACTCTGGAAAATGATTTACTTTCTCTGAAATTGAATTTCCTGAAAACACTTTTCAGGATGAAAATTTTTCTGTGAAATAAACGTACTTTAGAAAAGACGAGTTCCTTTAATTGCTTGCATTAATGAACAACTATCAATTAGTCACTACCTATTTCAGATCAAAGATTAAAACAAATTCTACAAAAATAAGAAGGGACAAATTACCAGCCAATAATCTCTCTCTCTCTCTCTCTCATTTTCACACCAACGTACTGTTTGAGTGCAAGTCAAATACACAGATAATTAAAAATAAATTAATTTTAATTACAAAATAATTCTCAAATAACTCGTATCTTAGCCATATCTTTGACTTTTTACGTGGTATTTTTAGGTTTCTTGAGGCAGATGGATTGAGTCCCCCGCATCGAGCGCAGATCAATGGCCGGCACGGCGTGAAAAGCGGGAGGCCACGTGCGGACGCACGGCTTCCACCTAATGATGACCCGCCTCACCGTGTGCAACGCGTTACAATGCTCGTCCGAGAAGGGACCGGATAACGTCAAGCTCATGCAACCGGCATACGCGGACAGCATCGCGGCCAGAAAATTCTTGCAGCACCATATTTTATCAGCAACCCCCGTAATAAAATAAGATTTTACGTGTTCTACATTGGAATTTAGGGTCTCAGGCTGTCGGATTTTCATTGGTTAACTTCTATTTTGGGACGGAGTGCGTGTGTTTTATCTGTTTCTATATTATAATAACCGAGTTGCAGATAAGGAAACAGCAAGGAGAGATTGACATGCGAGAGTCAAGAAGAAGAGAGAAGAAAGTCAAACTGGTTTTTATTAATTTATCTATTTTGTGTGTGGGTGTCTTGAACTTCATGACCCAATCAACTCCAAAGACTTTGAGAGAAATTGAATATAGTGAGTTTTGAAGCAAGTGATTGGTCGTTGGGATGCAAATGGATTGGCATGACGAACGCTAATTCTCTCGGAGACTTGTCGATTTCAATTTGGTTGGTAAAACATTAGGAAATGAAATAGTTGATCAAGATAAGGCGGGTTGAAAATTGCTAGGAGGAGAAAACTTTTTACATAAACACCTTAAGCTTACCCAGATCATAATTATAGTAGATAATCTGAGAATTGGATTTCATCGTCTTGTCCCACCTTTCACTGAACTGCCAAGAAAACAAAACCGGACTATCATTTTGAGCAGATTAATTACCTTGAAAATTTTCATTTTCATTATCTTCTGCGTACTCAATTACTAGTCTAGTTTTTAATGAAATTATTAAAACTTCTAGTGTTTGAGATCCCTTTACCCAATATGGCAATTGAAATGACACTTATTATACAATATCAAACTGTTGACTACATATGAACGTGATCAGTGATGCTTTATCGACAATCGAGTAAGTCAAAGCGTCTAAAAATGAAATTGTTCAAATATTTTTAGTTTTGTGTTTTTAGAGAAATAACTCAAATTTTTCTAGATAGAGAAGAGGGCTACTAAAAGAAAGGGAGGACATCTCGATCAGTCATATAATTATAGCGTCGAGTGAAAAGAAATGCTCACCTTTCAAATAAATTGTATCTGATGATGAATCCAAAAACTCATGATAAAATATAAACACTTGAGAAGATGGAAAATTGGGAGTGTAGAAACCAAACATGCCCAAGCAATGAAACGTTGACCCATCCATCACCAATAAATAAGCTATTCCCTTGCAATGGTTTCTTCGGAATCGTTCTTCCACGTGGCTTAATGTTCTGTGGTTTTCATACAATTAGTTTTCTCCTGAATCGCTTGCTTTATTCTTTGAAATTAGGGTTCCACATAGGGTCGAGGTTGCTATCACGAGAGTGATGAGCAACCATTCCATGCACTCGAAAATAATGATGATCTGGTTTTGAGAGCGAGGGAGAGAGAGAGAGAGAGAGAGAGAGAGAGAGAGAGAGAGAGAGACGTGATGGTAAGAGTTGCCCCCAGTTTGCGCTGCTAAATACAATTGGCCTATGACCTTGGCCTTTAGTTTTGATTGGATGGGTTAAGCAAGCTCATGAGTTTCGAGATGATATCTACACCAGTCATATTCAAAAAGCTAACTTATGGAATATACAACTGAAAAAGTTAAGTTAAGATATACTAAAATTAGGGAGAATTACTAAAAAAAAAGTTTTAAATTTATTGTAATTATGCCAATTTAGTAATAAATATTTTTTTTTTGCCAATTGAGTCATGAATTTTTTGTGTTTATGCTTATTCAGTCCTTCAGATTAATTTTGGCCGAAAATGGCTAATATGGATGTCGGTTACTTAGCGTCTTACATAACAATTGATATTGACATGAATAATTTTTAATAAAATTTTAATATTTTTCAAATTTTTTTATTTGTTGTTTTCTTTTTCAGCTTTTATCCCCTTCCCTTCTTCCTCTTGCCGGTCACTGGATCAATGGTTGTTTAGAGGTGAGAGTTGATGAGGTTGGCCTTGCCACCAACCACTCGTGATGGTGAGTACTCAAAAGATGAGTGTACTTGAGTACCTAGAGGCATTCGATGCCCCTGAGCTTCAAATACGGAACAACGCCACCTTCGACAATGGAGAATCCAAAGATTCCACTGCTATCGCCATTAAGGACTCTTGGCCTTCCATCGATCCTGTCTTCATAAAACTTTATGAATCGCTTGAGTCGGACGATTTTACAAAGAAAACCGGAATCGCAAGTGCGCCAATTTCAAGTTTATTTCGTAAGTTGAATCTTTTTTATGTGGGGGGCACATCAAAATTGGATTTACATCTTTTAGTCAATAGATTTCACATCGTAGAATCCGATGCATTGATTTTTTGTTTACATTGTTTTAGAGATTGTGGGATATTATTTGATATCGTAGTTTAATTTTTTAGTAGCTGGCAAATTAGATTAGATTAGACTAGACAATAGATAATATTTTTAGATTTTTCTAATTTACAACTCCAAGTATTTGTTTCCTATAGCTTGAATTTCTCTCTTTAGTTTTTTAGTTATAAGTATTGCTTCTCATTTCATATAGAAATAACTTATCCTTCTACCTTATAAAACATTGAGAGATTATCTCTGTTGCACTTCTGCGTGTGCGCCCTTCGGCCGTGTGTTCACAATGAGCATCTGAAAGGTGTGGAAACATTGAAAGGTTTGGCTCATCAACGAGCGTCTCAACAGGCAATAAAACAACGGCCGGATGCGATGACTATCCGATCCAAGGCTTTTCACCTAGAGAGACAATCCGAACTGGGTGACAAAGTGGCACCAGGAGGGAATCAAGCCCATGGCCAACCGTTTGACAAACCTGCCCCAGAAGTTAGGAACATCCGACATCAACCCTACCTCAGGGAGATTTTCATGATGATCACGACGAGTACAGAGTTCACAGAGGTTATGGCAGCCGCTTATTATGGAGGTCGTGATACATGCTATAGACATAATGGTCATCATGGGTGAGATTGACGTGGAGATTACGAGCAAGATTATGACCATCAATGAGCAAGAGAGTTGTATAAATTTCATTGTGACCTTCCAAGTTTTAATATGTATTTCTAGGCATAGATTAGTAGAACTCCGCCTAGATATATGATGCCGTTAACCAAACGGTACAGACCCCGTCTGTGAAGAAATAAAACATGTCCCATGCAACCATAAAAGAGTAGTCTAGCAGTACGCTAAGGAGAGAAAAAGTAAAGCAGTACATAACGACTAAAGCCCGAGTTTTACATGGATCAAGCCCAGAAATTACACTACTGGAAAGAAGACCTTGCATCATAGTCATACATTAGCGACCTCTTCAAGTGTCTGACTAGGGATCAATACAAGTTTAGAGAGACTGCTATGCAAGCACAGACTTACACAGATACTGAAAATAGTAGATTAGGCATGATATCGAATGTAAGGACAAGTTCAGTACCTCTCCGGATCATCATGTTGCTCACTACCGTCTGGACTTCTCATGATGCCTGCATGAGAGAGCAAAACCCACACGTGAGTCACAAACTCACCCCCTGTGGAGAGGTACTTAGCGTGAGCCCCCATATCATTTGAAGGAGCCACATACAACATCATTTCTGCCCAGAAGTCGGCCAAGATCGTCCAAATATGCTCATCATCTGTTGCTTCAATCGGAAGTTGACTTCCCAGCCGAGTGCCTTGACCCACAATTGTTTTGCCGTATTGTTCATTGTCAAGGGCCTTCAGCTTTTGAATCCTCTCATCCATCAAAATTGAGCTTGCCTCAAATAATTCCCTAGCTTCTTTCACAACACGACCGAATATGTATTCAGATCTGTAAGGGTGATTGGGTAGTAGTCTTGGGGCAAAAGCAACCAAATAAGCAAGATATTTCGATAGCGTAGTTGCTATATTGAAGTTCTCCCTTTGTCCTTGTGAAACGAGAGAAGGTACTGCCCCCGTTGTTCATGCTCGTAGATACTGGTCGCTATGTGCCAGACCATTATAACATGAGTAGTTGACTCGAGATTGCATGCCCATGAGAACTGATCAAACACGTTGTTGCGTCTCAAAGAAGCTCTCCCATTCTCCAAGTTGCGGGTGCCATTGTTCATTAGAGACCGCGCAATTGCCTTCATTACCTCTTTGGACAATTTGGTGGGAGCAATTTCCTGCTGACCATCCCTTTCCTGATCAAAATAAGCCGCGGTAAAGCTATTATATATCAACTTTGGCGGATGATAGCTGCATTTTTCCAGAAGTGAGTATTGCCGAAGTTGTCCTCCCCATGGTTTCCGGAGCTTAATTCCACACATTATCTCGATAACCTTCTCTGCGATTCTGTTTCTTTGGCACCACTCATTTCGAACGTATATACATATATATAATACCTTGGCCCATTCTGAGAAAACCCTGATGCCAAATTGGACAATCTCAATACCAAGGATCACAATCATCATTAAAAAGGTTACCAAAGCATCGGCAGAAAACCATGTGCTTTCATTTTGAGATTTTTGGTAACTTGATATTATAGCCAGAGAGAAAGCAAGCAAAATGACTAGTTGCAGTACTTCCACTATTATATGATGGGGACTGGGAGTAACCGAGAAGTTGGTGTAGAATAGATCGAAAAGAAATGCAAGTTCTACCTCAATTACTCTGAAAACTCGCTGGTAACCATTCGCTTCAGAATGTAGGCTATGATGAATCAGGGACCATAACTTGTCGTGAGCTTCTTGGGGCAACGAGTAGCCGGCGAATCTCAGACGGATAAGCTGGAAGAGCGAAAAAGAGAGGCAAAGATCCTTGAGTTTGCCATCTGGGTCTCCTTCTCTCGCGCTTAAAAGCCTCCCGCTGCAATTCCAAACCTTTTCAACGGTGATAACATCATCCGTGTTACCTAATGATATTCGATACTCTGGTGCTTTTCCCTCAAAAAACAGTGGCCGTCGCCTCCAATATGCTGGTAAGAACCACAAGCGGTCCTTTGTCTCTTTTGTCTCCCTCACGAAGTACTTGTAACCTCGCAGAGAAGATGGATCAACTTGGTTTGAATCGCTGTTTTGGTGCTCGGTTTTCATGTAGTCGGCTAACAAAATACAGTTTGTCTGCATCACATCCTTGCTTGCTGACATCAAAGCTCGGACTCTATAGTCGACTTTCACGAACACCAAACATAAAAGATACATAAGGATCCGCATTATGTTCGATGTGGGCGTGTAGGTACCAATGACCCACCCTATCATAACACCTTTACCACACATCTCGATATAAAATGACTTCCATCGTTCGACATCCTCAAGGCTGTGTACCGTGTAGGAATCAGCGCTTCCAAGAACCATCACCAAGAAAACTGCCCCCAGGGGGAATAACTCATCGCAAAACGTAGCATTTTGGATGAGGCCCAGAGTGTATGCGACCGCAGTGAATGAAATGGTATAGGCTGCGAACCCGAACAGTGTGAATGCGCGGTTATTGCAACATCGCCTGAACGCCCCAAAGACCCCCAAAAAGGTTAGAAAGCAAGCTAGGAGGACCAGCAGCGCCTCGATGGCTATAAGCCTGAGCTGGCGACTCTCCTGCGTATCCACCAAGCGATGTGTGCAGAAAGGCTCTGCCGGCGTCGGGTAGGGCGCTGGCATTGACATGTTGATCGAGGCTAGAGAATCACCTGTTGTGAAGGGAAAAGAAAAAGATCGTTAGAAGATCATAAAGGCACCAGGATGGAGTCTATTAACAAAAACGAAGAAGCAAAAGTCCTTCATAGCGGGATGAAATGGAAGCAGTAACAGAGAGTCCAGTTTTACATTTTGACTCTTAAAGAGAAAGGACTTGAGTTTTGATTGAGAAGAAGTAAACAAACAAGTGCAGTAGCAGTAGTAATTATAATAACAACAATTTATTTACTATTATGTAAAATAAAGAGGGCCTCCTACTTTTGAAAAAAACACAATTCTTGTTTTCTTCCTCAAATATCCTCAATTAGTTATTTTATAAGTACTCTGTCAATAAAAACCCTCTGTCCATACTATTCTTACTTCTTTTTTCAACTTCATGTATTTTGTCCAAATCATGTGAATTTATGGTCTTCAAGAGAATCCGTTGTATTCATTCCACGTTGTCGCGACCTAAATTTCGAGGGCACCACCTAGGATTTAGGCTAATGGACTACTAAATCAAAACTTAGCTCAGGCTCTCCCAAACTCATATCAATTCGCGACTTAAGTTTAAATGATTAACATGCAAAAGGGAGTTGCTACTAATCAATTTACGGTAGGTCGATTAAATTCCTAAGTAAAATAATTTGAGAATTATTTTACTTCTACGAGTAAGAGATTTTTGGTATGGGGACTTGGTTACACTAAACTTTTCAAATGCCCTTTCGGTACCTTTCTCTTTTTATTTCGAAAAAAATGTTTTGTAGGCAGTTTGAATTAATTTTAATTCACTTCCCTAATATGTGAAGTGATCATGCGGGTGCGCAAACCACCAATTTAACACCCAAATAAAGCAATGAACAAGTTGCAGGACTTACCTCATAGCAACGAAAGCATCTGCGATGTTATATCGAATTCATATCAACAATCTTAAATATGATATCTAATTAACACGCAATCACTTAATCTTTTTCAAGATTTTCTTTTATTTAAATGAAGCCTAGAAATTACGTGTAATGTAATGCGATGACGTACAAAATGACACGCAACATGCAACCTAACATGTAAACTATATGTCACGCGATAATTATTAGATGACCTTAATCCTAATGACGGACAGTTTCTAACTAAATGAATCTGGCAGCAATTTCATCAAATGAAATGCATTTCATGAACTTAATTCTATATGACGTGCATATGATTTTTTTTTATTTTTTTTTATTTTTTTTAATAAGCACGCGAACTATCCTAATATGCAATGACGTACAAATAATGTCCTAATCCTAATTTTTTTCTTTTTTCTTTTATGAAATTCAAAATTAAAATTGCCAAATAATTAAACATGCAATTCAAATTTTTTTTAAAAAAATCCCTATTCTAAACATGCAAGATAACTCTAAAACAAGAAATATTCTAAAGCGAATCTAATCTATCTCAAATCTTTTTTGATTTTTTTATTTACGAAAACAAATCGACTCAAACCACATGACGGCAAATCAAAGCAGGATAAGATTAATATCCAACAATTGACGAACCATATCTCGCATATAAGATCGGGTTAGTCAATTTCGAATAAATCGCGAATCGAATCTTGAGTGTGAGATCGGATTGGCAATTTTTTAGGCGATTGCGAGTCGGATTTCGGACGTGAAAATCAAACTGTCAATCCCTAATTTAAGAGTTGATTTCATATTGAGAAATCTCAATCTTACGTTAGGGAATAATTCTACTAAAAAAACCAAATAAAGTAAAATAAAATAAAATAAAATAAAATAAAGTGAATAAAAAAAACTACCTAATTTGATTTTTTTTTCTTCCAAACAAGGCTAGGCAGCTCGTGGTGGTTCGCCGGGGGTGATGTGATGGGTCGCCAAGGGAGTTGGTGCGCTGCAGGCGTCGGGTCGCTAGTCGGAGCGGCACGGGTGGAGCAGCAGGCAGCTTCGCTCGGAGGAGGCTCGGAGCGGATCTGCTGGGTGTCGAACGAGCAAGCGGGGGGTGAACGGCAGGCAGAGCTCGGCGGCTGTGGCAGCGTCGGTTCGCGGCTGAGGAGCGGCGTCGGGCTGTGGCAGAGGATCGATGTCGGGCTGTGACAGAGAAGCAGTTCGTCGGGCAGAGGGTGGAGCGACTTGACTCGGGCTCGGGCAAAGGGAAGCTTAGCGATCGCGCGGTGGACGATCGGCACGGAGACGCGACGAAGGTGCGGCGCTGGGCTGGGCAGATCGCGGACAGAGCAGGGGCGTCGCTCGGGCGGCGATGGCTCGGCAGCAGGGGAGCTCAGCGATCGGTCCTGGCGTCACGATCTGCAGCAGTGGTGGGCGTCGGGTAGCAGCAGGCGAAGCGGGTTGCAGGCAAAGGTGAGCGCGACAGTGGCTGGCGAAGCTTCGGGCTGGCGACGGGGCAACGGAGTCAGGCGTCAGGCGTCGCAGCTGCTAGCGTCGGGTCACGCGGCGATGCTAGTGTCGAGTCGAAGCAGAGGCCGGCGGAGCTCAGGCGGAGGGCGGCACGTGCGAGCGACGGCAGCAGCGAGTCGCGGGTCGTTGGGTGGAATGGCGAGGCGGAGGCGTCCAGTGGGCAGAAGGCAGAGCGCGAGCAGATTGCAGCAGCCTTCCCGGGGAAGAAGAAGGGTTCTTTCCTTTTTTTTTCAATTCTCTCTCCCTGTCTCCCTCACATCTCTTTTCCTTTGCTGCCGTCCTCTCTCTCTTCTTTCACGCCGACTTTTTTTTTCTTGAGAAGAACCCAAAAAGATTCTTTTGAATTTGTGTTGTGTTTTTTTTATTTTTACCTAGAACCTAAAGAAAGCCCCCATATGTCTCCCTCACGTCTCTTCCCCTCTGCTGCTGTCCTCTCTCTCTTCTTTCACTCATTCTTTTGGACTTTTTTTTCTTGAGAAGAACCCAAAAAAAAAAAAAAAAGATTCTTTTCACTTTGTGTTGGTATTTTTTTATTTTTACCTAGAACCAAAAGAAAGCCCTCATCTGTCTCCCTACTTCCCCTCTGCTGCCGTCCTCTCTCTCTTCTTTCACTCCTTCTTTTTGACTTCTTTTTCTCTTGAGAAGAACCCAAAATAATTCTTCACTTTGTGTTGTGTTTTTTTATTTTTACCTAGAACCAAAAGAAAGCCCCCATCTGTCTCCCTACTTCCCCTTTGCTGCCGTCCTCTCTCTCTTCTTTCACTCCTTCTTTTTGACTTTTTTTTTCTTGAGAAGAACCCAAAAAGATTCTTCACTTTGTGTTGTGTTTTTTTATTTTTACCTAGAACCAAAAGAAAGCCCCCATCTGTCTCCCTACTTCCCCTCTGCTGCCATCCTCTCTCTCTTCTTTCACTCCTTCTTTTTGACTTTTTTTTTCTTGAGAAGAACCCAAAAAGATTCTTCACTTTGTGTTGTGTTTTTTTATTTTTACCTAGAACCAAAAAGAAAGCCCCTATCTGTCTCCCTACTTCCCCTCTGCTGCCGTCCTCTCTCTCTTCTTTCACTCCTTGTTTTTGACGTTTTTTTTTCTCTCGAGAAGAACCCCTAAAAAGAATCTTTTCTCTGTGTTGTTTTTTTTTTACGTAGAACGAAAAGAAACCCCCCCCGGTTCTATCTCCCTCGCGTCTCTTCCCCTCTACTGCCGTCCTCTCTCTCTTCTTCCACTCCTTCTTTTTAACTTTTTTTTATCGAGAAGAACCCCCGAAAGGAAAACTTTTCCTTTCTCTTTGTGTTGTGTTTTTTTCTTTTACCTAGAACGAAAAGAAAACCGCCCCTCCCCCTCAATCTTTTCACTGTACACGGCTCCTTTTATAGACAAAAAAAAAAATATGATCTTCGTAAAATATTTCATCTCCTTTTCAATATACAAGAAAATTACCTATAACTTTCCGATTACCAAAATCATTTTATTTTCCTGTTCTCTATTGATTCTATCGCATATTGCTAAAGATAAAATTGCAATGCAATTTTCTTAAATTCCAAAAATCTACCGTAATATCATATCAATCTCCATTTCTCACCATATAATTAAAAAAAAAATGGGCTTTGGCTAATTTGCTCCCTTTGTGGGCTTAGTCCAACTCATCAAATTAAAGTTCAAAACTACCAATTTGAACTCATCTGTCACCAGCCCAAAGCAAATGCAATAATAACAAATAAATGACCTAAAATTATATGCTATGCATTTTAATATTTTTTCCAAAGATAAAATTAATCCCTAATTTTATGCAATAAATAAATAATTGAGTAATCAAAATTTAGGTGTCAACACACGTGTACTTGAGAAGATACTTTCAAGATGAAAAATAAATTGACTGTATAAAATTTTCTTCCCGTTTATGGCTTCAATCCTTTGTCGACCGCTAATAGATTTCAGTTCCATTCACTAAAGTATGAGGTTCAGCTACCTTGTCCCCTACATCCATTCAATGAAAAACTAAGGTAGGGTCCCACCAAACCGAAACGGACTCTAGGATTTTTTATGCTCGAAGCCACTTTGTTTGTCAAAAAATTAACAAATATGGATTAACATTTATAGCTCATTTTTCAAATCAACACATGAAAATTGAATCATTTTCCTTGAAAACGCTTTTTGTAACACATTTCTAGCAAAACCAAAATTTTTGCAGTAGAAAAGGACCTTGGTCTATAAATGTAATATAGTTTTTGTTGGATATATTGTTAATATAGTCCAAAATAATATGTTCACATACAAGCCCAGTAGGTAAAAGCATGGTTATTTGGGTCCATATGGGTCGGAGCCCAATAACGTGCATATAAAAACTCTAGGGTTTCCCTACGCTGGAGGTAACACTGTTAAGCGTTCCAAACTTGACGTCTCTTGGTGTAATACTTCAAGCAATTGCTTTTCTCTCTCAAACCTATTACCTCCTTGAAGTATTAGGTTCGTGTGTCGGATTTGAGCGAGTAAAGTGTCTTCTTGAAGATTTTGTCAAGACGAACTCGCAGCTGTAATTTACTTTCGATTTCGACGGTGATATTGGCCGGATATGAGTTTGAAGATTCGAGTGACCGAAATCTTTGATTCAAAAACCCAAAAATTATAGCCAATTTTAGAGGATGAAACCACTTGGGCTTTGTTCTACTCGTCGATACGAACGTTTTGAGTGGTCACTTGTGTCAATCGGAGGTCGGACGAAGAAGTTACGGCACCCGAAAATTTCCATCTGAATTTCTAGCAGATTTCGGGGACGAAATTTCTAGCGAATTTTGGGGGTAGAAATTTTTAGCGAGTTTCGGCGACAAGGGCAGTCTATCTTAAGGTTTTTGGGCGCTCCAGATCTGTTTTTGGGGTTTGTTTTGGCAAATTCCATCTCTACAGAGTGGTTTGATCAAGGTTAGAAGAGTTATTCGACTTTAAGGCTCTGAGAACTCCAAGGTACACTCTTTCTAACACTTTGCTCTGATTAAAATAGCAAAGCGTAGTTCCTATGATATTATAAAGTTGCAATCTTTTGATGTTACTGAATTTCATGGCTGGAAATTACATGTTCAATTTGGCATGAAAGAACGTGACATATTATATACTGTATTAAGTGATTTTGCCTCTACCACTAAAGATGTGGATGGATATCAATGGAACAAAGATGATTATTTTTGTAGAGATTACTTGTTGAACTCTCTAAATCCTAATCTGGCTATGACTTATAGTGAGTATAAGACAGCGAAAGAGATATGGGATCACTTGAACGCTCAGTTCCAAAAACAAGAGGAGCTCTCTAAAACTCTCCTAACGGAGAAATTTTTTGACTTAAAATTCACTATGAATTCAAGCATCACCTCTCAGTTAGTTGAATTTGAGAACATGAGGAACAAGCTGAAAGATGATAACTCTGATATGTCCGATAATCTCTTTGTCGGTTTTGTATTGAGCAAACTACCAACTTATTAGAGTTCTTTCAAGACTGAAATGCACAGACTGAAGAAACATATGGGACTTGATGAATTAAAGAGGTATATTCACATTGAGGATCAAAATATTATTAGGAAGAGTTTGGAACAAGATGGACAACAAAAGTCAGTTGCCAACTTAGTTTCACATTCCAATAAACCTCAGAAAAAGTCCAAGTCATAAAAAGGTAAATCCTCTTTACAGTTAGAGGCCAAAAAAACCATCTTCAAAAAGAAGAAGAATGACAAGTGCCATAACTGTGGAAAGTGGGGTCACTAGGCAGCAGAGTGTAAGTTGCCGAAAAAGCCAAAGAATGACACACCACAAAATGAGGCCAATATGCTAATTAGAGGATCTGAACCTCAAGTCTTCATTGGAATGATGAAGAATGGAAAGGTCAGCGTTTCTTCTGAGTGGTGGTTGGACAGTGGCGTTACTTGTTATGCTACAAATGACAAGAAGTTACTCACTGAGGTCACCAAGTGATGTATTATTTTGGACTATATTAATAATATATCCAACAATCTCCTCCTATGTTCATCATACAACACAATCCAATAAGGTGGTCAGTGTAATGTTCAAACAAACATGAATCATCCACATTCAATCCAAGACAATCAACTCGGATTGGTCAAAGAGTATTCCAGTAGTAAAGTATAAAACTAAATCATCATATGCAATCTAAATAAGTGAATCATTCTTATCATGAATCTGTTCTGAGATTAACAAAATCCAAATCCCAAAATAAATCTCAGACTCAATTCACAACCAATATATGCATATTAATCAAGTATAAGTAGGCCAGTCAAAATAGTCCAACGCCTTACAAATATAAGAAACAAGCATAATAATGTCCACAAAATAGAAATAGCAAAATGCAAGTCTCAAGTAAATGGACTTCATCAAAATAGGCAATAGTAGGTAAACTGTCAAGTCCCTACACGCTTTAAATGATATATATTCATTCATCAAGTAGGTCATCCTAGTCAGGATCCCACACATTAAGCTCTCATCCATATCTACCATCCCCTGTAGAATGTCAAATATGAATTTCATATTATCATGAATTCAATCATTTGAATAAAAACTTAGCACCATTCCATCAGGCAGAGAAGAACATATATTGATGTCATAAAGCATCATAATATCATGTCATAAGCATCAAGCCAGTTTCATAAATTATGAACAAGACCTAAATAATGTGATTTACAAAGAGCCATCAACTTAAGTTATTTGTAGGAGAATAACTATTGTCTAGTTTCAAAGAACATGACCAATAGTCAAGTCACTTACAATAACCTAGTCATATAATATCAAGTTTCAATTAAGAACAAGACTAATAGGCTTCTTATGTAAACAATTGTTTTTATGTTTCAATTTGGAATGTCACAGTTACCGATTCCTTAAAGTCAAATAATCTAGCATCAAGTTTGGAATGAGATCATTTAATCAAAAAAGGATAGTCCAATCTAGTTGAATTGTATCATCAAGTTTGGAATGACACAATTTTCCCAGATAGAACATTTGAATTAGGTTAAAGTCATCTTCATCAAATTTGGAACGAGACAACTCACCCTCTTCAAATTAGTCAGCAACTGTGAACATCGATGAAACATATAAACTGTGCTTATCATTGTAGCCAATAAAAAAAGATTTGATAATTCAAAACACACAATTAGAAGGTAAGTAAATGGTAGTTAAGACTTGCCTATATAGTCTTTAACCCCAGTCCCCCCACTGTTTTGAATAATCGATCTTTAGGCATACCTTTGGTGAGAGCATCGGCTATGTTATCCTTCGATCTCACATCGATCAAGGTGATAACCCCTTGTTCTCTCAGATAATTCAACAACACATGTCTCAGTCGCACATGTCTTCTCTTTGAATTAAAGAGAGAATTCTTGACGACTTGGACAGCTGCTCGATTATCACAGAATATGCTTAAAGAATTAATCTTTACCCGAGTCAAAGGAATATCCATAATTAGATTCTTTATCCACTCTGCCTCTTCACCGGCTGAGGCTAAAGCAAAAAGTTCTGATTCCATAGACGACAATGCAATCCAAGTCTATCGTTTGAATTCTCTCTTTAATTCAAAGAGAAGACATGTGAGAATGAGACATGCGTTGTTGAATTATCTGATAGAACAATGGGTTATCACCTTGATCGATGTGAGATTGAAGGATAACATAGCCGATACTCTCACCAAAGGTATGCCTAAAGATCGATTATTCAAAACAGTGGGGGAACTGGGGTTAAAGACTATATAGGCAAGTCTTAACTACCATTTACTTACCTTCTAATTGTGTGTTTTGAATTATCAAATCTTTCTTAATTGGCTACAATGATGAGCACAGTTTATATATTTCATCGATGTTCACAATTGCTGACTAATTTGAAGAGGGTGAGTTGTCTCATTCCAAATTTGATGAAGATGACTTTAACCTAATTCAAATGTTCTATCTGGGAAAATTGTGTCATTCCAAACTTGATGATACAATTCAACTAGATTAGACTATCCTTTTTTGGTTGATCTCATTCCAAATTTGATGCTAGATTATTTGACTTTAAGAAATCAGTAACTATGACATTCCAAATTGAAACATAGAAACAATTGTTTACATAAGAAACCTATTGGTCTTGTTCTTAATTGAAACTTGATATTACATGACTAGGTTATTGTAAGTAACTTGACTATTGGTCGTGTTCTTTGAAACTAGACAATAGTTATTCTCATACAAATAAACTTAAGTTGATGGCTCTTTGTAAATCACATTGCTTAGGTCTTGTTCATAATTTATGAAACTGGCTTGATGCTTATGACATGATATTATGATGCTTTATGACATCAATATATGTTCTTCTCTGCCTGATGGAATGGTGCTAAGTTTTATTCAAATGATTGAATTCATGATAATATGAAATTCATATTTGACATTCTACAGGGGATGGCAGAGATAGAGGAGAGCTTAATGAGTGGGATCTTGACCAAGATGACCTTCTTGATGAATGAATATATATATCATTTAAAGCGTGTAGAGACTTGACAGTTTACCTACTATTGCCTATTTTGATGAAGTCCATTTACTTGAGACATGCATTTTGCTATTTCTATTTTGTGGACATTATTATGCTTGTTTCTTATATTTGTAAGGCCTTGAACTATTTTGACTGGCCTACTTATACTTGATTAATATGCATATATTGGTTGTGAACTGAGTCTGAGATTTATTTTGGGATTTCGATTTTGTTAATCTTAAAACAGATTCATGATAAGAATGATTCACTTATTTAGATTGCATATGATGATTTAGTTTAATATTTTATTGCTAGAATACTCTTTGACCAATCCGAGTTGATTGTCTTGGACTGAATGTGGATGATTCATGTTTGTTTGAACATTACACTGACCACCTTATTGGATTGTGCTGTATGGTGAACATAGGAGGAGATTGTTGGATATATTGTTAATATAGTCCAAAATAATATGTTCACATACAAGCCCAGTAGGTAAAAGCATGGTTATTTGGGTCCATATTGGCCGGAGCCCAATAACGTGCATATAAAAACTCTAGGGTTTCCTAACGCTGGAGGTAACACTGTTGAGCGTTCCAAACTTGACGTCTCTTAGTGTAATATTTCAAGCAATTGTTTTTCTCTCTCAAACCTATTACCTCCAACAGTTTTGTATCAATGTAAGTCACCAAAATTTCATATTGTAAATAATGAATATTTTTTTTTCTTTAATTTCAAATTAAAATTAATAATTTTTCTGAAAAGTGATTTTAATTCGTGGATCATGTGAAAATTTAGATTATATTTACCAACAAAAATAATGTTAACAACGGAAACTTAAGAAAAATGAAGGTGGCTGCACCTCATCTGCTGAACATGGCACTATCTTAGCTCAATGAGGGCAAATTGGTAACTTGGGGAAAGCCAACTCAGTGTGGTCAATGTTTGTCCTACCAGTCGGATTGTGTATCAAGTACTAATAATTTCTAAACTTTGGTATAGTATCCTTGTATTTTTAATTCGTCTTATGTGCTCCTAAAATTATTCTTAAATGTTCAATCTAATCCCTAAGCTTTCAACTGATTCAACCTAATCCCTCAACTTTTCATAACCAAGTGAAATCAATCACTTGATATATACAAGTTTACATAATTACACTAATTCCCAAAATTTATAATATTTTTTCAATTCAATTCATATCGTAAATCAACAACATGTATGCTATCTTTTTAATACCTTTTTACAATTTTAGTATTTATAAATGTTACAATAGTTTCAAATAAGTATATGTATGATATCAATAATAGTCAAAATTAAACCTCTTCTAGAGTTATATTGGGTTATTAATCCTTTCACTTGAAAAATAAGTGTTTAACTATCTCTCGATACTCATGTTAATCTAAATCTTTTTCCTAATATTTTACATTGATAAATTTTTTTAGTTTTTGCGTTTCATGTATTTTTAATGAAATTTAGCTAAATCTATAAATGAGGAGATTAAGATAGCAGGAACATCAACCCGACAAAACACTAACTGAGGTTCTAATTTTGCTATAATAAAGACCATAAGTTAGAACATATTTAAATGAAATTATTGTAATATTTATAAAATTTTTAAGCTTTTGTGTTTCATATATTCTTAATTAAATTTAGCTAATTCTATAAATGAGAAAATTAAAGTAGCGGGAACATCAATCTAACATATCTCTAAATGAGGTGTTACTTTTTTATTATTATTATAGAGACTATAAGCTAAACACGGTTGAATGAAAAAACTAAAAACGTAAAAAAGTAACACAAGGATAGAATTTTGTTGTTGTTTAGGATATGGATGGAATTAAAAGATATTTAACATTCGGGCAATAGTGTAATTATGGAAATTTGTGAATTTATCGAATGACGTATTGGATTTTGTTACCGGAAGTTAAGGGATTGATTGAACGTTTAACTTTCATTATCTGAAAATAGTCTTATCTGTGTAAATTGATGAGGATTTCAACGTACTTCCAACCAAAGTTTAAAAAGAAAATTCTTTCACTAAACTACGCAATACATTCACTTTCCCTCGGACTAAATCTCCACAATGGAGATAAACTGAGAATTTAAAGGAAACATTTTATACTTTCATTTTCATATAGATGTACACAACTGCATATCACATTATTTCACTTTGATGTAAACATATTTTAGATCCTGACAAATAACCTGCGCAATGAGGGCTTACATCTAGTGACAACATGCAGGCTTTTGTGCACAAAATTGTTTCTTGGCGGTTCTCAAAATCAATAAATTAAAGTCAAAATCATCATTTATCTCCATTTTTACTTTCTAAAATTTCAATTGCTATATGTAACCCTCATTCATTGAGTAAAAACTCAATTTTCTTTCTATGCAAATATAATCACCATTTTGTCTCATTTTACAAAAGTGTCGATATGATTTACAAACACTATGGTCATTGCATAAGTTTTAATCTATAGTTTTGCATACAATGATTTTCATCTGATATCTACAATGACATCACTAAATATATTTAGCAAATATAATTTACAATATCATCTTAAGAAAAAGTTGGGCACACGTGAGGCGACCGTGAGAACTCTTGTAAATAATGTAACAAAAGATATTTATTATTGCAATATGAATGTGTACATAACCAACTAAAACTAATGAAATAGAAAAATATTAACCAATTTTGATATAACTTTCTTAAACTTTAAAAGGTTGGGATAAATAATTTACTTGAAGCATCAATAAATGCCCCCATATAATTACAACCACCCATTGGAAACGAAATATTGTCAAGAAAATGATGTGAATATTCTTATGCTGAAAATAGATCAATGGAATCCTAGATATGCATTCTTGTAGAAATATATTTTGAATTTTATTAAAAAAATAAAAATTGAATCTTGCTTATTTCATGATGATGCACATTTATATATATAATACATACATTTATCTTAGAAGATGGCATTTCCATCAGTTCTTGCAAAAGAGTAAGATAGACATCAAATGATTACCAAAATTAAAATGAAGCGTATTCTTTTCTAAAAAAAGGCAATTGAAGTCGACCGGATTAAAAAATAATCTCGAAGAAGTTATTTCAAACTTCATATAAATAGTAATTGTCATATGGAGTAGATAGAAGAAAGTACTTTGCTTTCACGAAGATGTACAAATAATATGGTCCCCCTTTCCATACCAAGCTCATGGTAAAAATGTTAAGATTCCGACAAATGTAGGAAAGCTATTTAGAGAGGGGAATTTACATTCTCACTTTATTTTTTCAATGTTTTTTAATTGATTCATAATACGTGTTCAAAATAGTTTGTGCCATATTATGATTATATAAGTGTTGCAATTTTGTGTCTAATGTTTTCTCAAAATCGGAGAATAAACCGATATGATGGGGTTCAAATCCACTTTAGATAGAATTTCAGGCATTGATTGGTGTGAATATCGTTCTTGTTATAATTATATGCATCTTATTTCTCTAGCAAAATACACATCAACACAATAATTTAAAATTATATAGCAAATGTAAACTCATACCCGTGCAACACACATTTATCTTGCTAGTTTAAATATATACGAGAATATCTATATATCAAAAGTAAATAGGAGCAGCATAGTATCAGGGTGACGTGGTCTTCATAGAATTGTAAATTTATTTTACAATTTGAAGTATAGAAAAATTTATCTTTAGTTTTTGGTTGGGAAAATGGTTTTTGCCTGTGATTTTCTGAATAAGAATTTCTCTGTCTTTTCCACTTCTTTGAGAAACTGAAAGTATGTGATGTGAAATATTGTTACCGTTGTCCGGCAACCCAGACTCGGGTACTCATCGCCCGAACACAGATCCGGTCAGCCGGTTCCTGATCCTGCAACCTTGACCTATGTCTGTGGCGCCCAGACGTAGGTGCTTGGTAGCCTAGACCCAAGACCCTGATCCAAGACGTTGGTCCCTTGATTGCACTCAAGTCTATATGTTTCAGTGTTTTTCAATTAAAAAAAGAAAAAAGTATCAGAAAATGACTACTATATATTTGTCAAGGACACTCAGACACAGCAAAACGAAACCACTTCCTTTGAAAAGAACTACTTTAAAATTAGTTTCCAGTAGATCCGCTAGACATTCCGTGCGATGGACTAGATGATCATTTTCAGCTGTCTCAAGAAGATGAAAAACATTGCGTGGACAACAAATTTAGAAGAAATGAAAGTGATATCGAGAAAAAAAGTTTTCATTATCGTGTTTGAAGGGGGAAATTACCAAAAATTCTATTTTAAAATTTTTTGAATTTATTTATTATTTTCTTTTTCCTAGGTCAACCCGGTCGCAACTGGCTAAAGCAAAAAAAGGAAGATAAGAAAAAGAGGAGAGATAATTAAAAAAATATTATATTATTAAAATTGTCTACATCAGCACCGGCTGCACCACGATCTAAATTAATCAAGATTCTTACCTAATTTACGATATCACCCGGATATTATTTCTATATTCGGATGGATGACAGATCACGAGAATTTTTCTGTGAAATAAACATACTTTAGAAAAGACGAGTTCCTTCAATTGCTTGCATTAATGAACAACTATCAATTAGTCACTACCTATTTCAGATCAAAGATTAAAACAAATTCTACAAAAATAAGAAGGGACAAATTACTATTAATAAAAGAAATAATGGATGATTCTGGGTTGCTACCTGTCTGTGGTTTGGAAGATTGCTCTATTCATCTAAGCAGAGTTGACTGACTCGAGGAATATGAATAATCTGTACATGAACCGGTATGATCATGTCTTTTAATCTTATCCAATGGAAGATGTAGATTGGGCTCTTTTTATTGCAAAAAATAATGGGTAATGTGGCACGTGTTATTTAAAAATTATGAAAAAAAGAATTCTTTCGACCGGTACATTATCATCAATGTTAAAAAATCATAGTTAGTAGAAGCATTCATTTTCATGAGGTTGTTGATAAGCATAGCGAGGAAAGTAAGTAAAGGACGACAAGATTCTTGCACGCTTCGGGTCATGATTGCCTAGGGCTTTACTAAATTGTCTTTTGTTCATGCCCGGATTTGGATGCATGAGATTGTCACTTTCATGTTGAAGAAGGACAAAACTAGGCAGCACAATCACATGTTTCATGTTGTCATGATCAAGCAATAGGGGATACATTTAAAATCTTCAGAATTTTTCTAGTAACTAGTTGGTTGATGAAAATGATTTTCTGAAATTGTTTTAAGACTTTAGGGCGTTTGAACAACGGAAAATTATTCAATTGACAGAAAGCATATTCTATCAACTAAAAACAACAAGTTTAAGTTATAGGAAAACAACTTCTCTTTCCAATAAGAAAGATAGCATTATACTTTATTTTTTTATAATTTTCGATAAGTCTCGTATGTTTTTTTTCCAGAAATATTGTCTATCATCCCTTGAATACTTCACCTATGCTCATGTTCTTCTACTTTTTCCCAAAAACATAGCCATATATGATGTTTTACAAATACTTTTTCACAATTTATTTCCTTTTTTTTTTTTTTTTGTAATTCTTGTTATTTTGATGGATTGCATGATAAACAAAGAATCTATTTTTGGATTCTAGTTTGTTGGTCCTTACATATCATTTCTAACGATGCAAGCAGCCTTATGTAGATTCGCTTATTATCAATTATTATATAATCGAATTTTTAAGCATAATTTCATTACCAATATACTCTGGAAAATGATTTACTTTCTCTGAAATTGAATTTCCTGAAAACACTTTTCAGGATGAAAATTTTTCTGTGAAATAAACATACTTTAGAAAAGACGAGTTCCTTCAATTGCTTGCATTAATGAACAACTATCAATTAGTCACTACCTATTTCAGATCAAAGATTAAAACAAATTCTACAAAAATAAGAAGGGACAAATTACCAGCCAATAATCTCTCTCTCTCTCTCATTTTCACACCAACGTACTGTTTGAGTGCAAGTCAAATACACAGATAATTAAAAATAAATTAATTTTAATTACAAAATAATTCTCAAATAACTCGTATCTTAGCCATATCTTTGACTTTTTACGTGGTATTTTTAGGTTTCTTGAGGCAGATGGATTGAGTCCCCCGCATCGAGCGCAGATCAATGGCCGGCACGGCGTGAAAAGCGGGAGGCCACGTGCGGACGCACGGCTTCCACCTAATGATGACCCGCCTCACCGTGTGCAACGCGTTACAATGCTCGTCCGAGAAGGGACCGGATAACGTCAAGCTCATGCAACCGGCATACGCGGACAGCATCGCGGCCAGAAAATTCTTGCAGCACCATATTTTATCAGCAACCCCCGTAATAAAATAAGATTTTACGTGTTCTACATTGGAATTTAGGGTCTCAGGCTGTCGGATTTTCATTGGTTAACTTCTATTTTGGGACGGAGTGCGTGTGTTTTATCTGTTTCTATATTATAATAACCGAGTTGCAGATAAGGAAACAGCAAGGAGAGATTGACATGCGAGAGTCAAGAAGAAGAGAGAAGAAAGTCAAACTGGTTTTTATTAATTTATCTATTTTGTGTGTGGGTGTCTTGAACTTCATGACCCAATCAACTCCAAAGACTTTGAGAGAAATTGAATATAGTGAGTTTTGAAGCAAGTGATTGGTCGTTGGGATGCAAATGGATTGGCATGACGAACGCTAATTCTCTCGGAGACTTGTCGATTTCAATTTGGTTGGTAAAACATTAGGAAATGAAATAGTTGATCAAGATAAGACTGGTTGAAAATTGCTAGGAGGAGAAAACTTTTTACATAAACACCTTAAGCTTACCCAGATCATAATTATAGTAGATAATATGAGAATTGGATTTCATCGTCTTGTCCCACCTTTCACTGAACTGCCAAGAAAACAAAACCGGACTATCATTTTGAGCAGATTAATTACCTTGAAAATTTTCATTTTCATTATCTTCTGCGTACTCAATTACTAGTCTAGTTTTTAATGAAATTATTAAAACTTCTAGTGTTTGAGATCCCTTTACCCAATATGGCAATTGAAATGACACTTATTATACAATATCAAACTGTTGACTACATATAAACGTGATCAGTGATGCTTTATCGACAATCGAGTAAGTCAAAGCGTCTAAAAATGAAATTGTTCAAATATTTTTAGTTTTGTGTTTTTAGAGAAATAACTCAAATTTTTCTAGATAGAGAAGAGGGCTACTAAAAGAAAAGGAGGACATCTCGATCAGTCATATAATTATAGCGTCGAGTGAAAAGAAATGCTCACCTTTCAAATAAATTGTATCTGATGATGAATCCAAAAACTCATGATAAAATATAAACACTTGAGAAGATGGAAAATTGGGAGTGTAGAAACCAAACATGCCCAAGCAATGAAACGTTGACCCATCCATCACCAATAAATAAGCTATTCCCTTGCAATGGTTTCTTCGGAATCGTTCTTCCACGTGGCTTAATGTTCTGTGGTTTTCATACAATTAGTTTTCTCCTGAATCGCTTGCTTTATTCTTTGAAATTAGGGTTCCACATAGGGTCGAGGTTGCTATCACGAGAGTGATGAGCAACCATTCCATGCACTCGAAAATAATGATGATCTGGTTTTGAGAGCGAGGGGGAGAGAGAGAGAGAGAGAGAGAGAGAGAGAGAGAGAGACGTGATGGTAAGAGTTGCCCCCAGTTTGCGCTGCTAAATACAATTGGCCTATGACCTTGGCCTTTAGTTTTGATTGGATGGGTTAAGCAAGCTCATGAGTTTCGAGATGATATCTACACCAGTCATATTCAAAAAGCTAACTTATGGAATATACAACTGAAAAAGTTATGTTAAGATATACTAAAATTAGGGAGAATTACTAAAAAAAAGTTTTAAATTTATTGTAATTATGCCAATTTAGTAATAAATATTTTTTTTGCCAATTGAGTCATGAATTTTTTGTGTTTATGCTTATTCAGTCCTTGATTAATTTTGGCCGAAAATGGCTAATATGGATGTCGGTTACTTAGCGTCTTACATAACAATTGATATTGACATGAATAATTTTTAATAAAATTTTAATTTTTTTCAAATTTTTTTATTTGTTGTTTTCTTTTTCAGCTTTTATCCCCTTCCCTTCTTCCTCTTGCCGGTCACTGGATCAATGGTTGTTTAGAGGTGAGAGTTGATGAGGTTGGCCTTGCCACCAACCACTCGTGATGGTGAGTACTCAAAAGATGAGTGTACTTGAGTACCTAGAGGCATTCGATGCCCCTGAGCTTCAAATACGGAACAACGCCACCTTCGACAATGGAGAATCCAAAGATTCCACTGCTATCGCCATTAAGGACTCTTGGCCTTCCATCGATCCTGTCTTCCTAAAACTTTATGAATCGCTTGAGTCGGACGATTTTACAAAGAAAACCGGAATCGCAAGTGCGCCAATTTCAAGTTTATTTCGTAAGTTGAATCTTTTTTATGTGGGGGCACATCAAAATTGGATTTACATCTTTTAGTCAATAGATTTCACATCGTAGAATCCGATGCATTGATTTTTTGTTTACATTGTTTTAGAGATTGTGGGATATTATTTGATATCGTAGTTTAATTTTTAGTAGCTGGCAAATTAGATTAGATTAGACTAGACAATAGATAATATTTTTAGATTTTTCTAATTTACAACTCCAAGTATTTGTTTCCTATAGCTTGAATTTCTCTCTTTAGTTTTTTAGTTATAAGTATTGCTTCTCATTTCATATAGAAATAACTTATCCTTCTACCTTATAAAACATTGAGAGATTATCTCTGTTGCACTTCTGCGTGTGCGCCCTTCGGCCGTGTGTTCACAATGAGCATCTGAAAGGTGTGGAAACATTGAAAGGTTTGGCTCATCAACGAGCGTCTCAACAGGCAATAAAACAACGGCCGGATGCGATGACTATCCGATCCAAGGCTTTTCACCTAGAGAGACAATCCGAACTGGGTGACAAAGTGGCACCAGGAGAGGAATCAAGCCCATGGCCAACCGTTTGACAAACCTGCCCCAGAAGTTAGGAACATCCGACATCAACCCTACCTCAGGGAGATTTTCATGATGATCACGACGAGTACAGAGTTCACAGAGGTTATGGCAGCCGCTTATTATGGAGGTCGTGATACATGCTATAGACATAATGGTCATCATGGGTGAGATTGACGTGGAGATTACGAGCAAGATTATGACCATCAATGAGCAAGAGAGTTGTATAAATTTCATTGTGACCTTCCAAGTTTTAATATGTATTTCTAGGCATAGATTAGTAGAACTCCGCCTAGATATATGATGCCGTTAACCAAACGGTACAGACCCCGTCTGTGAAGAAATAAAACATGTCCCATGCAACCATAAAAGAGTAGTCTAGCAGTACGCTAAGGAGAGAAAAAGTAAAGCAGTACATAACGACTAAAGCCCGAGTTTTACATGGATCAAGCCCAGAAATTACACTACTGGAAAGAAGACCTTGCATCATAGTCATACATTAGCGACCTCTTCAAGTGTCTGACTAGGGATCAATACAAGTTTAGAGAGACTGCTATGCAAGCACAGACTTACACAGATACTGAAAATAGTAGATTAGGCATGATATCGAATGTAAGGACAAGTTCAGTACCTCTCCGGATCATCATGTTGCTCACTACCGTCTGGACTTCTCATGATGCCTGCATGAGAGAGCAAAACCCACACGTGAGTCACAAACTCACCCCCTGTGGAGAGGTACTTAGCGTGAGCCCCCATATCATTTGAAGGAGCCACATACAACATCATTTCTGCCCAGAAGTCGGCCAAGATCGTCCAAATATGCTCATCATCTGTTGCTTCAATCGGAAGTTGACTTCCCAGCCGAGTGCCTTGACCCACAATTGTTTTGCCGTATTGTTCATTGTCAAGGGCCTTCAGCTTTTGAATCCTCTCATCCATCAAAATTGAGCTTGCCTCAAATAATTCCCTAGCTTCTTTCACAACACGACCGAATATGTATTCAGATCTGTAAGGGTGATTGGGTAGTAGTCTTGGGGCAAAAGCAACCAAATAAGCAAGATATTTCGATAGCGTAGTTGCTATATTGAAGTTCTCCCTTTGTCCTTGTGAAACGAGAGAAGGTACTGCCCCCCGTTGTTCATGCTCGTAGATACTGGTCGCTATGTGCCAGACCATTATAACATGAGTAGTTGACTCGAGATTGCATGCCCATGAGAACTGATCAAACACGTTGTTGCGTCTCAAAGAAGCTCTCCCATTCTCCAAGTTGCGGGTGCCATTGTTCATTAGAGACCGCGCAATTGCCTTCATTACCTCTTTGGACAATTTGGTGGGAGCAATTTCCTGCTGACCATCCCTTTCCTGATCAAAATAAGCCGCGGTAAAGCTATTATATATCAACTTTGGCGGATGATAGCTGCATTTTTCCAGAAGTGAGTATTGCCGAAGTTGTCCTCCCCATGGTTTCCGGAGCTTAATTCCACACATTATCTCGATAACCTTCTCTGCGATTCTGTTTCTTTGGCACCACTCATTTCGAACGTATATACATATATATAATACCTTGGCCCATTCTGAGAAAACCCTGATGCCAAATTGGACAATCTCAATACCAAGGATCACAATCATCATTAAAAAGGTTACCAAAGCATCGGCAGAAAACCATGTGCTTTCATTTTGAGATTTTTGGTAACTTGATATTATAGCCAGAGAGAAAGCAAGCAAAATGACTAGTTGCAGTACTTCCACTATTATATGATGGGGACTGGGAGTAACCGAGAAGTTGGTGTAGAATAGATCGAAAAGAAATGCAAGTTCTACCTCAATTACTCTGAAAACTCGCTGGTAACCATTCGCTTCAGAATGTAGGCTATGATGAATCAGGGACCATAACTTGTCGTGAGCTTCTTGGGGCAACGAGTAGCCGGCGAATCTCAGACGGATAAGCTGGAAGAGCGAAAAAGAGAGGCAAAGATCCTTGAGTTTGCCATCTGGGTCTCCTTCTCTCGCGCTTAAAAGCCTCCCGCTGCAATTCCAAACCTTTTCAACGGTGATAACATCATCCGTGTTACCTAATGATATTCGATACTCTGGTGCTTTTCCCTCAAAAAACAGTGGCCGTCGCCTCCAATATGCTGGTAAGAACCACAAGCGGTCCTTTGTCTCTTTTGTCTCCCTCACGAAGTACTTGTAACCTCGCAGAGAAGATGGATCAACTTGGTTTGAATCGCTGTTTTGGTGCTCGGTTTTCATGTAGTCGGCTAACAAAATACAGTTTGTCTGCATCACATCCTTGCTTGCTGACATCAAAGCTCGGACTCTATAGTCGACTTTCACGAACACCAAACATAAAAGATACATAAGGATCCGCATTATGTTCGATGTGGGCGTGTAGGTACCAATGACCCACCCTATCATAACACCTTTACCACACATCTCGATATAAAATGACTTCCATCGTTCGACATCCTCAAGGCTGTGTACCGTGTAGGAATCAGCGCTTCCAAGAACCATCACCAAGAAAACTGCCCCCAGGGGAATAACTCATCGCAAAACGTAGCATTTTGGATGAGGCCCAGAGTGTATGCGACCGCAGTGAATGAAATGGTATAGGCTGCGAACCCGAACAGTGTGAATGCGCGGTTATTGCAACATCGCCTGAACGCCCCAAAGACCCCCAAAAAGGTTAGAAAGCAAGCTAGGAGGACCAGCAGCGCCTCGATGGCTATAAGCCTGAGCTGGCGACTCTCCTGCGTATCCACCAAGCGATGTGTGCAGAAAGGCTCTGCCGGCGTCGGGTAGGGCGCTGGCATTGACATGTTGATCGAGGCTAGAGAATCACCTGTTGTGAAGGGAAAAGAAAAAGATCGTTAGAAGATCATAAAGGCACCAGGATGGAGTCTATTAACAAAAACGAAGAAGCAAAAGTCCTTCATAGCGGGATGAAATGGAAGCAGTAACAGAGAGTCCAGTTTTACATTTTGACTCTTAAAGAGAAAGGACTTGAGTTTTGATTGAGAAGAAGTAAACAAACAAGTGCAGTAGCAGTAGTAATTATAATAACAACAATTTATTTACTATTATGTAAAATAAAGAGGGCCTCCTACTTTTGAAAAAAACACAATTCTTGTTTTCTTCCTCAAATATCCTCAATTAGTTATTTTATAAGTACTCTGTCAATAAAAACCCTCTGTCCATACTATTCTTACTTCTTTTTTCAACTTCATGTATTTTGTCCAAATCATGTGAATTTATGGTCTTCAAGAGAATCCGTTGTATTCATTCCACGTTGTCGCGACCTAAATTTCGAGGGCACCACCTAGGATTTAGGCTAATGGACTACTAAATCAAAACTTAGCTCAGGCTCTCCCAAACTCATATCAATTCGCGACTTAAGTTTAAATGATTAACATGCAAAAGGGAGTTGCTACTAATCAATTTACGGTAGGTCGATTAAATTCCTAAGTAAAATAATTTGAGAATTATTTTACTTCTACGAGTAAGAGATTTTTGGTACGGGGACTTGGTTACACTAAACTTTTCAAATGCCCTTTGGGTACCTTTCTCTTTTTATTTCGAAAAAAATGTTTTGTAGGCAGTTTGAATTAATTTTAATTCACTTCCCTAATATGTGAAGTGATCATGCGGGTGCGCAAACCACCAATTTAACACCCAAATAAAGCAATGAACAAGTTGCAGGACTTACCTCATAGCAACGAAAGCATCTGCGATGTTATATCAGAATTCATATCAACAATCTTAAATATGATATCTAATTAACACGCAATCACTTAATCTTTTTCAAGATTTTCTTTTATTTAAATGAAGCCTAGAAATTACGTGTAATGTAATGCGATGACGTACAAAATGACACGCAACATGCAACCTAACATGTAAACTATATGTCACGCGATAATTATTAGATGACCTTAATCCTAATGACGGACAGTTTCTAACTAAATGAATCTGGCAGCAATTTCATCAAATGAAATGCATTTCATGAACTTAATTCTATATGACGTGCATATGATTTTTTTTTTATTTTTTTTAATAAGCACGCGATCTATCCTAATATGCAATGACGTACAAATAATGTCCTAATCCTAATTTTTTCTTTTTTCTTTTATGAAATTCAAAATTAAAATTGCCAAATAATTAAACATGCAATGCAAATTTTTTTTTTTTAAAAATCCCTATTCTAAACATGCAAGATAACTCTAAAACAAGAAATATTCTAAAGCGAATCTAATCTATCTCAAATCTTTTTTGATTTTTTTATTTACGAAAACAAATCGACTCAAACCACATGACGGCAAATCAAAGCAGGATAAGATTAACATCCAACAATTGACGAACCATATCTCGCATATAAGATCGGGTTAGTCAATTTCGAATAAATCGCGAATCGAATATTGAGAGTGAGATCGGATTGGCAATTTTTTAGGCGATGCGAGTCGGATTTCGAACGTGAAAATCAAACTGTCAATCCCTAATTTAAGAGTTGATTTCATATTGAGAAATCTCAATCTTACGATAGGGAATAATTCTACTAAAAAAACCAAATAAAGTAAAATAAAATAAAATAAAATAAAATAAAGTGAATAAAAAAAACTACCTAATTTGATTTTTTTCTTCCAAACAAGGCTAGGCAGCTCGTGGTGGTTCGCCGGGGGTGATGTGATGGGTCGCCAAGGGAGTTGGTGCGCTGCAGGCGTCGGGTCGCTAGTCGGAGCGGCACGGGTGGAGCAGCAGGCAGCTTCGCTCGGAGGAGGCTCGGAGCGGATCTGCTGGGCGTCGAACGAGCAAGCGGGGGGTGAACGGCAGGCAGAGCTCGGCGGCTGTGGCAGCGTCGGTTCGCGGCTGAGGAGCGGCGTCGGGCTGTGGCAGAGGATCGATGTCGGGCTGTGACAGAGAAGCAGTTCGTCGGGCAGAGGGTGGAGCGACTTGACTCGGGCTCGGGCAAGGGAAGCTTAGCGATCGCGCGGTGGACGATCGGCACGGAGACGCAACGAAGGTGCGGCGCTGGGCTGGGCAGATCGCGGACAGAGCAGGGGCGTCGCTCGGGCGGCGATGGCTCGGCAGCAGGGGAGCTCAGCGATCGGTCCTGGCGTCACGATCTGCAGCAGTGGTGGGCGTCGGGTAGCAGCAAGCGAAGCGGGTTGCAGGCAAAGGTGAGCGCGACAGTGGCTGGCGAAGCTTCGGGCTGGCGACGGGGCAACGGAGTCAGGCGTCAGGCGTCGCAGCTGCTAGCGTCGGGTCACGCGGCGATGCTAGTGTCGAGTCGAAGCAGAGGCCGGCGGAGCTCAGGCGGAGGGCGGCACGTGCGAGCGACGGCAGCAGCGAGTCGCGGGTTGTTGGGTGGAATGGCGAGGCGGAGGCGTCCAGTGGGCAGAAGGCAGAGCGCGAGCAGACTGCAGCAGCCTTCCCGGGGAAGAAGAAGGGTTCTTTCCTTTTTTTTTTCAATTCTCTCTCCCTGTCTCCCTCACATCTCTTTCCCTTTGCTGCCGTCCACTCTCTCTTCTTTCACGCTGACTTTTTTTTTCTTGAGAAGAACCCAAAAAGATTCTTTTGAATTTGTGTTGTGTTTTTTTTATTTTTACCTAGAACCTAAAGAAAGCCCCCATATGTCTCCCTCACGTCTCTTCCCCTCTGCTGCTGTCCTCTCTCTCTTCTTTCACTCATTCTTTTGGACTTTTTTTCTTGAGAAGAACCCAAAAAAAAAAAAAAAAAAAAAAAAAAAAAAAAAAAAAAAAAGATTCTTTTCACTTTGTGTTGGTATTTTTTTATTTTTACCTAGAACCAAAAGAAAGCCCTCATCTGTCTCCCTACTTCCCCTCTGCTGCCGTCCTCTCTCTCTCTTCTTTCACTCCTTCTTTTTGACTTCTTTTTCTCTTGAGAAGAACCCAAAATGATTCTTCACTTTGTGTTGTGTTTTTTTATTTTTACCTAGAACCAAAAGAAAGCCCCCATCTGTCTCCCTACTACCCCTTTGCTGCCGTCCTCTCTCTCTTCTTTCACTCCTTTTTGACTTTTTTTTTCTTGAGAAGAACCCAAAAAGATTCTTCACTTTGTGTTGTGTTTTTTTATTTTTACCTAGAACCAAAAGAAAGCCCCCATCTGTCTCCCTACTTCCCCTCTGCTGCCATCCTCTCTCTCTTCTTTCACTCCTTCTTTTTGACTTTTTTTTTCTTGAGAAGAACCCAAAAAGATTCTTCACTTTGTGTTGTGTTTTTTTATTTTTACCTAGAACCAAAAGAAAGCCCCTATCTGTCTCCCTACTTCCCCTCTGCTGCCGTCCTCTCTCTCTTCTTTCACTCCTTCTTTTTGACTTTTTTTTTCTTGAGAAGAACCCAAAATGATTCTTCACTTTGTGTTGTGTTTTTTTATTTTTACCTAGAACCAAAAGAAAGCCCCCATCTGTCTCCCTACTTCCCCTCTGCTGCCGTCCTCTCTATCTTCTTTCACTCCTTCTTTTTGACTTTTTTTTCTTGAGAAGAACCCAAAAAGATTCTTCACTTTGTGTTGTGTTTTTTTATTTTTACCTAGAACCAAAAGAAAGCCCCTATCTGTCTCCCTACTTCCCCTCTGCTGCCGTCCTCTCTCTCTTCTTTCACTCCTTGTTTTTGACGTTTTTTTTCTCTCGAGAAGAACCCCTAAAAAGTATCTTTTCTCTGTGTTGTTTTTTTTTACCTAGAACGAAAAGAAACCCCCCCCCCCCCCGGTTCTATCTCCCTCGCGTCTCTTCCCCTCTACTGCCGTCCTCTCTCTCTTCTTCCACTCCTTCTTTTTAACTTTTTTTTATCGAGAAGAACCCCGAAAGGAAAACTTTTCCTTTCTATTTGTGTTGTGTTTTTTCTTTTACCTAGAACGAAAAGAAAACTGCCCCTCCCCCTCAATCTTTTCACTGTACACGGCTCCTTTTATAGACAAAATATATATATATATATATATATATATCTATATATATATCTATATATATATATATGATCTTCGTAAAATATTTCATCTCCTTTTTAATATACAAGAAAATTACCTATAACTTCCCGATTACCAAAATCATTTTATTTTCCTGTTCTCTATTGATTCTATCGCATATTGCTAAAGATAAAATTGCAATGCAATTTTTTTAAATTCCAAAAATCTACCGTAATATCATATCAAATCTCCATTTCTCACAAGATAATTAAAAAAAAATGGGCTTTGGCTAATTTGCTCCCTTTGTGGGCTTAGTCCAACTCATCAAATTAAAGTTCAAAACTACCAATTTGAACTCATCTGTCACCAGCCCAAAGCAAATGCAATAATAACAAATAAATGACCTAAAATTATATGCTATGGATTTTAATATTTTTTCCAAAGATAAAATTAATCCCTAATTTTATGCAATAAATAAATAATTGAGTAATCAAAATTTAGGTGTCAACACACGTGTACTTGAGAAGATACTTTCAAGATGAAAAATAAATTGACTGTATAAAATTTTCTTCCCGTTTATGGCTTCAATCCTTTGTCTGACCGCTAATAGATTTCCAGTTCCATTCACTAAAGTATGAGGTTCAGCTACCTTGTCCCCTACATCCATTCAATGAAAAACTAAGGTAGGGTCCCACCAAACCGAAACGGACTCTAGGATTTTTTATGCTTGAAGCCACTTTGTTTGTCAAAAAATTAACAAATATGGATTAACATTTATAGCTCATTTTTTCAAATCAACACATGAAAATTGAATCATTTTCCTTGAAAACGCTTTTTGTAACACATTTCTAGCAAAACCAAAATTTTTGCAGTAGAAAAGGACCTTGGTCTATAAATGTAATATAGTTTTTGTTGGATATATTGTTAATATAGTCCAAAATAATATGTTCACATACAAGCCCGAGGTAGGTAAAAGCATGGTTATTTGGGTCCATATGGGTCGGAGCCAATAACGTGCATATAAAAACTCTAGGGTTTCCCTACGCTGTATAGAAGTAACTGTTTGTTGAGCGTTCCAAACTCGACGTCTCTTGGTGTAATACTTCAAGCAATTGATTTTCTCTCTCAAACCTATTACCTCCTTGAAGTATTAGGTTCGTGTGTCGGATTTGAGCGAGTAAAGTGTCTTCTTGAAGATTTTGTCAAGACGAACTCGCGGCTGTAATTTACTTTCGATTTCGACGGTGATATTGGCCGGATCTGAGTTTGAAGATTCGAGTGACCGAAATCTTTGATTCAAAACCCAAAAATTATAGCCAATTTTAGAGAGTGAAACCACTTGGGCTTTGTTCTACTCATCGATACGAACGTTTTGAGTGGTCACTTGTGTCAATCGGAGGTCGGACGAAGAAGTTACGGCACCGAAAATTTCCATATGAATTTCTAGCGGATTTCGGGGACGAAATTTCTAGCGAATTTTGGGGGCAGAAATTTTTAGCGAGTTTCAGCGACAAGGGCAGTCTATCTTAAGGTTTTTGGGCGCTCCAGATCTGTTTTTGGGGTTTGTTTTGGCAAATTCCATCTCTGAAAGTGGTTTGATCAAGGTTAGAAGAGTTATTCGACTTTAAGGTTCTGAGAACTCCAAGGTACACTCTTTCTAACACTTTGCTCTGATTAAAATAGCAAAGCCTAGTTCCTATGATATTATAAAGTTGCAATCTTTTGATGTTACTGAATTTCATGGCTGGAAATTACATGTTCAATTTGGCATGAAAGAACGTGACATATTCTATACTGTATTAAGTGATTTTGCCTCTACCACTGAAGATGTGGATGGATATCAATGGAACAAAGATGATGATTTTTGTAGAGATTACTTGTTGAACTCTCTAAATCCTAATCTGGCTATGACTTATAGTGAGTATAAGACAGCAAAAGAGATATGGGATCACTTGAACGCTCAGTTCCAAAAACAAGAGGAGCTCTCTAAAACTCTCCTAGCGGAGAAATTTTTTGACTTTAAATTCACTATAAATTCAAGCATCACCTCTCGTTAGTTGAATTTGAGAACATGAGGAACAAGCTGAAAGATGATAACTCGATATGTCCGATAATCTCTTTGTCGGTTTTGTATTGAGCAAACTACCAACTGATTAGAGTTCTTTCAAGACTCGAAATGCACAGACTGAAGAAATGAGATGGGACTTGATGAATTAAAGAGGTATATTCACATTGAGGATCAAAATATTATTAGGAAGAGTTTGGAACAAGATGGACAACAAAAGTCGTTGCCAACTTAGTTTCACATTCCAATAAACCTCGAAAAAGTCCAAGTCACAAAAAGGTAAATCATCTTTACAGTTAGAGGCCAAAAAAACCATCTTCAAAAAGAAGAAGAATGACAAGTGCCATAACGTGGAAAGTGGGGTCACTAGGCAGCAGAGTGTAAGTTGCCGAAAAAGCCAAAGAATGACACACCACAAAATGAGGCCAATATGCTAATTAGAGGATCTGAACCTCAAGTCTTCATTGGAATGATGAAGAATGGAAATGTCGATTGCTTTTCCGAGTGGTGGTTGGACGGTGGCATTACTTGTTATGCTACAAATGACAAGAACTTACTCACCGAGGTCACCAAGAGACGTATTATTTTGGACTATATTAATAATATATCCAACAATCTCCTCCTATGTTCATCATACAGCACAATCCAATAAGGTGGTCAGTGTAATGTTCAAACAAACATGAATCATCCACATTCAATCCAAGACAATCAACTCGGATTGGTCAAAGAGTATTCCAATAGTAAAGTATAAAACTAAATCATCATATGCAATCTAAATAAGTGAATCATTCTTATCATGAATCTGTTCGAGATTAACAAAATCCAAATCCCAAAATAAATCTCGACTCAATTCACAACCAATATATGCATATTAATCAAGTATAAGTAGGCCAGTCAAAATAGTCCAACGCCTTACAAATATAAGAAACAAGCATAATAATGTCCACAAAATAGAAATAGCAAAATGCAAGTCTCAAGTAAATGGACTTCATCAAAATAGGCAATAGTAGGTAAACCGTCAAGTCCCTACACGCTTTAAATGATATATATTCATTCATCAAGTAGGTCATCCTAGTCGGGATCCCACACATTAAGCTCTCATCCATATCTACCATCCCCTCGTAGAATGTCAAATATGAATTTCATATTATCATGAATTCAATCATTTGAATAAAAACTTAGCACCATTCCATCAGGCAGAGAAGAACATATATTGATGTCATAAAGCATCATAATATCATGTCATAAGCATCAAGCCAGTTTCATAAATTATGAACAAGACCTAAATAATGTGATTTACAAAGAGCCATCAACTTAAGTTATTTGTAGGAGAATAACTATTGTCTAGTTTCAAAGAACATGACCAATAGTCAAGTCACTTACAATAACCTAGTCATATAATATCAAGTTTCAATTAAGAACAAGACTAATAGGCTTCTTATGTAAACAATTGTTTTTATGTTTCAATTTGGAATGTCACGATTATCGATTCCTTAAAGTCAAATAATCTAGCATCAAGTTTGGAATGAGATCATTTAATCAAAAAAGGATAGTCCAATCTAGTTGAATTGTATCATCAAGTTTGGAATGACACAATTTTCCCAGATAGAACATTTGAATTAGGTTAAAGTCATCTTCATCAAATTTGGAACGAGACAACTCACCCTCTTCAAATTAGTCAATCGTGAACATCGATGAAACATATAAACTGTGCTTATCATTGTAGCCAATAAAAAAGATTTGATAATTCAAAACACACAATTAGAAGGTAAGTAAATGGTAGTTAAGACTTGCCTATATAGTCTTTAACCCTTGGTCCCCCACTGTTTTGAATAATCGATCTTTAGGCATACCTTTGGTGAGAGCATCGGCTATGTTATCCTTCGATCTCACATCGATCAAGGTGATAACCCCTTGTTCTCTCAGATAATTCAACAACACATGTCTCAGTCGCACATGTCTTCTCTTTGAATTAAAGAGAGAATTCTTGACGACTTGGACAGCTGCTCGATTATCACAGAATATGCTTAAAGAATTAATCTTTACCCGAGTCAAAGGAATATCCATAATTAGATTCTTTATCCACTCTGCCTCTTCACCGGCTGAGGCTAAAGCAAAAAGTTCTGATTCCATAGACGACAATGCAATCCAAGTCTATCGTTTGGATTTCCAAGGAATATCCATAATTAGATTTTTCAACTATGAATGGTAGAGTAACTTTATCTGTTAACTCATATTATTTTGGTTGTGCATTCATGGTTAATGGTATGTATAGGTTGAGTTTAAATGCGATAGCATAAACCATGTGAATTCTACTTTGATTGATCCAAAGTTGCTACACAATAGACTTGGACATATGAATTACAGGAAAATGCAACATCTAGTTAAAACTCACAACATTCCATTAGATACTTCTATTCGATTTGATAAGTGTGAAGTGTGTGCATAGGCTAAAATCACTATAAAACCATTTAAGTTGGTTTCTAAAAGCACACAACTTCTTGAGCTAATACATTCTGACATTTGTGATTTTAGAAATTACATTACTAAATGTGGTCGGAAGTATCTAATAACATTCATAGACCATTTTTCTAGATATTGTTATGTCTATTTGTTGAAATCGAAAGATGAGGCTTTTGAAAAATTTAAGATTTTCAAATCTAGAGTAGAAAATCAACTCAACTTGAAAATTAAGAGATTTAGGAGTGATAGAGGAGGAGAATATACTATGTCAAGGTTCAAGGAATTTTGTGCTTCAAAAGGTATAATACTTGAAACCACCTTTGCTCCTTATCCACCCTAATCAAATGGTGTTGCGAGCATAAGAATAGAACGTTAACTAAAATGTTAAACTCTATGTTACTTACAGCCGGCATGCCTTCCTCCTACTGGGGAGAAGTAGTTCTAAGCGCTAATCACATTTTGAACAAAGTTGCCGCACTCTAAGTTATCCATGACACCTTATGAGATATGGTATAAGCACACTTGTAGATATGATATTCTTAAAACTTGGGGCTGTATTGCTTATGTAAGTATACCAGATCCTAAGAAACCTAAGATGAGATCTAGAACTATTGCTTGTGTATATCTAGGTAGTGCAGAAGATAGCGCTGCAAATAGGGTTTTAGATCTGTCTACTAAAATAGTGATAGAATCTAGAGATGTAGTGTTTTTCGAAAATAAGTTTCTCAAAGATTAAGGCTTGAATGTTTCTGGATCTACAGATATGATTTCAGAATCTCATGTAGAATCTGAAGCAGGCCCTTTTGACACTGATTCCACACAGTTGGCTATTGAACCAACTCCAGTTAGAATATCTATAAGAGAGAGAATTCCCAAAAGTTTTGGTAATGACTTTGTTGCTTACCATCTTGAGGATAATCCATTCTCCTATCAGGAAGCAATGAGATCTAGGGAATCTCTACTATGGGCAGAAGCCATAGATGATGAAATGAGCTCTCTACTGCAGAATCACACTTGGCAGTTAGTAAATTTGCCAAAATGGGCTAAAGCTATAGGCTGTAAATGGGTGTTGAAGAAGAAACTGAATAGTGATGGATCAATAGCTAGATACAAAGCACATTTAATAGCTAAAAGCTATAAACAATAGAGTGGAATAGATTATTTTGATGTCTATTCACCTGTGTGTCATCTATCAACTATAACAATTCTTCTTGCTTTGGCATTTATTGAACATTTTGTAGTGCATCAAATGGATGTAAAAACAGCTTTCTTAAATGGGGATTTAAATAAGGAAATTTACATGGAACAACCGGAAGGATATGTTATGAAAGGTCTTGAGGACAAAGTTTGTAAATTGAATAAATCCTTATATGGTCTTAAACAAGCACCTAAGATGTGGCATCTTAAATTTGATAAAGTGGTAAAGAGTTATGGCTTTCGGTCTAGTTATTCGATAAATACCTTTACCATCCTTTAGCGAGACTCATTATATTGAGCAACTACTTTCTACTTGGGGATACGATAAGTGTAAACCGAGTGAGACACCATGTGATTATAATAACTTGATTGAGTCCTAATGAAGGGACCAGCGTGGATCGGTTAAAATACTCGAAACCGATTGATAGTCTCATGTATGCTATGAGTTGCACTAGACCCGACATAGCCTTTACAAGTTGGCATGTTAAGTCGTTTTACTAGTAATCCTAGTAAAGAGCATTGGTATGCCCTCAATAGGCTAATGAGATACCTTAAATGTACTAAAGATTATGCTGTCTATTATTCTGGTTATCCTCCAACTGTGGATGGATATTCTGATGCCTCATGGTGCTCATATATTGGAAATAGTAAGTCCACTAGTAGATATGTATTCACTTTAGGTGGAGCTGCTATTACTTGGAAATCCAAAACGACAGACTTGTATTGCATTGTCGTCTATGGAATCGAAACTTTTTGCTTTAGCCTCGGCCCGGTGAAGAGGCGAGTGGATAAAGAATCTGATTATGGATATTCCTTTGACTCGGCTAAAGATTAATTCTTTAAGCCTATTCTGTGATAATCGAGCGAGTTGTTCAAGTCGTCAAGAATTCTCTCTTTAATTCAAAGAGAAGACATGTGAGAATGAGACATGCGTTGTTGAATTATCCGAGAGAACAATGGGTTATCACCTTGATCGATGTGAGATTGAAGGATAACATAGCCGATACTCTCACCAAAGGTATGCCTAAAGATCGATTATTCAAAACAGTGGGGAACCGGGGTTAAAGACTATATAGGCAAGTCTTAACTACCATTTACTTACCTTCTAATTGTGTGTTTTGAATTATCAAATCTTTCTTAATTGGCTACAATGATGAGCACAGTTTATATATTTCATCGATGTTCACAATTGCTGACTAATTTGAAGAGGGTGAGTTGTCTCATTCCAAATTTGATGAAGATGACTTTAACCTAATTCAAATGTTCTATCTGGGAAAATTGTGTCATTCCAAACTTGATGATACAATTCAACTAGATTAGACTATCCTTTTTTGGTTGATCTCATTCCAAATTTGATGCTAGATTATTTGACTTTAAGAAATCAGTAACTATGACATTCCAAATTGAAACATAGAAACAATTGTTTACATAAGAAACCTATTGGTCTTGTTCTTAATTGAAACTTGATATTACATGACTAGGTTATTGTAAGTAACTTGACTATTGGTCGTGTTCTTTGAAACTAGACAATAGTTATTCTCATACAAATAAACTTAAGTTGATGGCTCTTTGTAAATCACATTGCTTAGGTCTTGTTCATAATTATATAAGTGTTGCAATTTTGTGTCTAATGTTTTCTCAAAATCGGAGAATAAACCGATATGATGGGGTTCAGATCCACTTTAGATAGAATTTCAGGCATTGATTGGTGTGAATATCGTTCTTGTTATAATTATATGCATCTTATTTCTCTAGCAAAATACACATCAACACAATAATTTAAAATTATATAGCAAATGTAAACTCATACCCGTGCAACACACATTTATCTTGCTAGTTTAAATATATACGAGAATATCTATATATCAAAAGTAAATAGGAGCAGCATAGTATCGGGGTGACATGGTCTTCATAGAATTGTAAATTTATTTTACAATTTGAAGTATAGAAAAATTTATCTTTAGTTTTTCGTTGGGAAAATGGTTTTTGCCTGTGATTTTCTGAATAAGAATTTCTCAGTCTTTTCCACTTCTTTGAGAAACTGAAAGTATGTGATGTGAAATATTGTTACCGTTGTCCGGCAACCCAGACTCGGGTACTCATCGCCCGAACACAGATCCGGTCAGCCGGTTCCCGATCCAACCTTGACCTATGTCTGTGGCGCCCAGACGTAGGTGCTTGGTAGCCTAGACCCAAGACCCTGATCCAAGACGTTGGTCCCTTGATTGCACTCAAGTCTATATGTTTCAGTGCTTTTCAATTAAAAAAAGAAAAAAAGTATCAAAAAATGACTACTATATATTTGTCAAGGACACTCAGACACAGCAAAACGAAACCACTTCCTTTGAAAAGAACTACTTTAAAATTAGTTTCCAGTAGATCCGCTAGACATTCCATGCGATGGACTAGATGATCATTTTCAACTGTCTCAAGAAGATGAAAAACATTGCGTGGACAACAAATTTAGAAGAAATGAAAGTGATATCGAGAAAAAAGTTTTCATTATCGTGTTTGAAGGGGAAAATTACCAAAAATTCTATTTAAAAATTTTTTGAATTTATTTATTATTTTCTTTTTCCTAGGTCAACCTTGATCGCGAAGCTGGCTAAAGCAAAAAAAGGAAGATAAGAAAAAGAGGAGAGATAATTAAAAAAATATTATATTATTAAAATTGTCTACATCAAGATTTTGCACCACGATCTAAATTAATCAAGATTCTTACCTAATTTACGATATCACCCGGATATTATTTCTATATTCGGATGGATGACAGATCACGAGAATTTTTCTGTGAAATAAACATACTTTAGAAAAGACGAGTTCCTTCAATTGCTTGCATTAATGAACAACTATCAATTAGTCACTACCTATTTCAGATCAAAGATTAAAACAAATTCTACAAAAATAAGAAGGGACAAATTACCAGCCAATAATCTCTCTCTCTCTCTCTCATTTTCACACCAACGTACTGTTTGAGTGCAAGTCAAATACACAGATAATTAAAAATAAATTAATTTTAATTACAAAATAATTCTCAAATAACTCGTATCTTAGCCATATCTTTGACTTTTTACGTGGTATTTTTAGGTTTCTTGAGGCAGATGGATTGAGTCCCCCGCATCGAGCGCAGATCAATGGCCGGCACGGCGTGAAAAGCGGGAGGCCACGTGCGGACGCACGGCTTCCACCTAATGATGACCCGCCTCACCGTGTGCAACGCGTTACAATGCTCGTCCGAGAAGGGACCGGATAACGTCAAGCTCATGCAACCGGCATACGCGGACAGCATCGCGGCCAGAAAATTCTTGCAGCACCATATTTTATCAGCAACCCCGTAATAAAATAAGATTTTACGTGTTCTACATTGGAATTTAGGGTCTCAGGCTGTCGGATTTTCATTGGTTAACTTCTATTTTGGGACGGAGTGCGTGTGTTTTATCTGTTTCTATATTATAATAACCGAGTTGCAGATAAGGAAACAGCAAGGAGAGATTGACATGCGAGAGTCAAGAAGAAGAGAGAAGAAAGTCAAACTGGTTTTTATTAATTTATCTATTTTGTGTGTGGGTGTCTTGAACTTCATGACCCAATCAACTCCAAAGACTTTGAGAGAAATTGAATATAGTGAGTTTTGAAGCAAGTGATTGGTCGTTGGGATGCAAATGGATTGGCATGACGAACGCTAATTCTCTCGGAGACTTGTCGATTTCAATTTGGTTGGTAAAACATTGGGAAATGAAATAGTTGATCAAGATAAGACGGGTTGAAAATTGCTAGGAGGAGAAAACTTTTTACATAAACACCTTAAGCTTACCCAGATCATAATTATAGTAGATAATCGAGAATTGGATTTCATCGCGTCTTGTCCCACCTTTCACTGAATCGCAAGAAAACAAAACCGGACTATCATTTTGAGCAAATTAATTACCTTGAAAATTTTCATTTTCATTATCTTCTGCTTACTCAATTACTAGTCTAGTTTTTAATGAAATTATTAAAACTTCTAGTGTTTGAGATCCCTTTACCCAATATGGCAATTGAAATGACACTTATTATACAATATCAAACATTGACTACATATGAACGTGATCAGTGATGCTTTATCGACAATCGAGTAAGTCAAAGCGTCTAAAAATGAAATTGTTCAAATATTTTTAGTTTTGTGTTTTTAGAGAAATAACTCAAATTTTTCTAGATAGAGAAGAGGGCTACTAAAAGAAAGGGAGGACATCTCGATCAGTCATATAATTATAGCGTCGAGTGAAAAGAAATGCTCACCTTTCAAATAAATTGTATCTGATGATGAATCCAAAACTCATGATAAAATATAAACACTTGAGAAGATGGAAAATTGGGAGTGTAGAAACCAAACATGCCCAAGCAATGAAACGTTGACCCATCCATCACCAATAAATAAGCTATTCCCTTGCAATGGTTTCTTCGGAATCGTTCTTCCACGTGGCTTAATGTTCTGTGGTTTTCATACAATTAGTTTTCTCCTGAATCGCTTGCTTTATTCTTTGAAATTAGGGTTCCACATAGGGTCGAGGTTGCTATCACGAGAGTGATGAGCAACCATTCCATGCACTCGAAAATAATGATGATCTGGTTTTGAGAGCGAGGGGAGAGAGAGAGAGAGAGAGAGAGAGAGAGAGAGAGAGACGTGATGGTAAGAGTTGCCCCCAGTTTGCGCTGCTAAATACAATTGGCCTATGACCTTGGCCTTTAGTTTTGATTGGATGGGTTAAGCAAGCTCATGAGTTTCGAGATGATATCTACACCAGTCATATTCAAAAAGCTAACTTATGGAATATACAACTGAAAAAGTTAAGTTAAGATATACTAAAATTAGGGAGAATTACTAAAAAAAAAAAGTTTTAAATTTATTGTAATTATGCCAATTTAGTAATAAATATTTTTTTTTTGCCAATTGAGTCATGAATTTTTTGTGTTTATGCTTATTCAGTCCTTGATTAATTTTGGCCGAAAATGGCTAATATGGATGTCGGTTACTTAGCGTCTTAGATAACAATTGATATTGACATGAATAATTTTTAATAAAATTTTAAATTTTTTCAATTTTTTTATTTGTTCTTTTCTTTTTCAGCTTTTATCCCCTTCCCTTCTTCCTCTTGCCGGTCACTGGATCAATGGTTGTTTAGAGGTGAGAGTCGATGAGGTTGGCCTTGCCACCAACCACTCGTGATGGTGAGTACTCAAAAGATGAGTGTACTTGAGTACCTAGAGGCATTCGATGCCCCTGAGCTTCAAATACGGAACAACGCCACGTTCGACAATGGAGAATCCAAAGATTCCACTGCTATCGCCATTAAGGACTCTTGGCCTTCCATCGATCCTGTCTTCGTAAAACTTTATGAATCGCTTGAGTCGGACGATTTTACAAAGAAAACCGGAATCGCAAGTGCGCCAATTTCAAGTTTATTTCGTAAGTTGAATCTTTTTTATGTGGGGGCACATCAAAATTGGATTTACATCTTTTAGTCAATAGATTTCACATCGTAGAATCCGATGCATTGATTTTTTGTTTACATTGTTTTAGAGATTGTGGGATATTATTTGATATCGTAGTTTAATTTTTTAGTAGCTGGCAAATTAGATTAGATTAGACTAGACAATAGATAATATTTTTAGATTTTTCTAATTTACAACTCCAAGTATTTGTTTCCTATAGCTTGAATTTCTCTCTTTAGTTTTTTAGTTATAAGTATTGCTTCTCATTTCATATAGAAATAACTTATCCTTCTACCTTATAAAACATTGAGAGATTATCTCTGTTGCACTTCTGCGTGTGCGCCCTTCGGCCGTGTGTTCACAATGAGCATCTGAAAGGTGTGGAAACATTGAAAGGTTTGGCTCATCAACGAGCGTCTCAACAGGCAATAAAACAACGGCCGGATGCGATGACTATCCGATCCAAGGCTTTTCACCAAGAGAGAGACAATCCGAACTGGGTGACAAAGTGGCACCAGGAGGGAATCAAGCCCATGGCCAACCGTTTGACAAACCTGCCCCAGAAGTTAGGAACATCCGACATCAACCCTACCTCAGGGAGATTTTCATGATGATCACGACGAGTACAGAGTTCACAGAGGTTATGGCAGCCGCTTATTATGGAGGTCGTGATACATGCTATAGACATAATGGTCATCATGGGTGAGATTGACGTGGAGATTACGAGCAAGATTATGACCATCAATGAGCAAGAGAGTTGTATAAATTTCATTGTGACCTTCCAAGTTTTAATATGTATTTCTAGGCATAGATTAGTAGAACTCCGCCTAGATATATGATGCCGTTAACCAAACGGTACAGACCCCGTCTGTGAAGAAATAAAACATGTCCCATGCAACCATAAAAGAGTAGTCTAGCAGTACGCTAAGGAGAGAAAAAGTAAAGCAGTACATAACGACTAAAGCCCGAGTTTTACATGGATCAAGCCCAGAAATTACACTACTGGAAAGAAGACCTTGCATTATAGTCATACATTAGCGACCTCTTCAAGTGTCTGACTAGGGATCAATACAAGTTTAGAGAGACTGCTATGCAAGCACAGACTTACACAGATACTGAAAATAGTAGATTAGGCATGATATCGAATGTAAGGACAAGTTCAGTACCTCTCCGGATCATCATGTTGCTCACTACCGTCTGGACTTCTCATGATGCCTGCATGAGAGAGCAAAACCCACACGTGAGTCACAAACTCACCCCTGTGGAGAGGTACTTAGCGTGAGCCCCCATATCATTTGAAGGAGCCACATACAACATCATTTCTGCCCAGAAGTCGGCCAAGATCGTCCAAATATGCTCATCATCTGTTGCTTCAATCGGAAGTTGACTTCCCAGCCGAGTGCCTTGACCCATAATTGTTTTGCCGTATTGTTCATTGTCAAGGGCCTTCAGCTTTTGAATCCTCTCATCCATCAAAATTGAGCTTGCCTCAAATAATTCCCTAGCTTCTTTCACAACACGACCGAATATGTATTCAGATCTGTAAGGGTGATTGGGTAGTAGTCTTGGGGCAAAAGCAACCAAATAAGCAAGATATTTCGATAGCGTAGTTGCTATATTGAAGTTCTCCCTTTGTCCTTGTGAAACGAGAGAAGGTACTGCCCCCGTTGTTCATGCTCGTAGATACTGGTCGCTATGTGCCAGACCATTATAACATGAGTAGTTGACTCGAGATTGCATGCCCATGAGAACTGATCAAACACGTTGTTGCGTCTCAAAGAAGCTCTCCCATTCTCCAAGTTGCGGGTGCCATTGTTCATTAGAGACCGCGCAATTGCCTTCATTACCTCTTTGGACAATTTGGTGGGAGCAATTTCCTGCTGACCATCCCTTTCCTGATCAAAATAAGCCGCGGTAAAGCTATTATATATCAACTTTGGCGGATGATAGCTGCATTTTTCCAGAAGTGAGTATTGCCGAAGTTGTCCTCCCCATGGTTTCGGAGCTTAATTCCACACATTATCTCGATAACCTTCTCTGCGATTCTGTTTCTTTGGCACCACTCATTTCGAACGTATATACATATATATAATACCTTGGCCCATTCTGAGAAAACCCTGATGCCAAATTGGACAATCTCAATACCAAGGATCACAATCATCATTAAAAAGGTTACCAAAGCATCGGCAGAAAACCATGTGCTTTCATTTTGAGATTTTTGGTAACTTGATATTATAGCCAGAGAGAAAGCAAGCAAAATGACTAGTTGCAGTACTTCCACTATTATATGATGGGGACTGGGAGTAACCGAGAAGTTGGTGTAGAATAGATCGAAAAGAAATGCAAGCTCTACCTCAATTACTCTGAAAACTCGCTGGTAACCATTCGCTTCAGAATGTAGGCTATGATGAATCAGGGACCATAACTTGTCGTGAGCTTCTTGGGGCAACGAGTAGCCTGCGAATCTCAGACGGATAAGCTGGAAGAGCGAAAAAGAGAGGCAAAGATCTTGAGTTTGCCATCTGGGTCTCCTTCTCTCGCGCTTAAAAGCCTCCCGCTGCAATTCCAAACCTTTTCAACGGTGATAACATCATCCGTGTTACCTAATGATATTCGATACTCTGGTGCTTTTCCTCAAAAAACAGTGGCCGTCGCCTCCAATATGCTGGTAAGAACCACAAGCGGTCCTTTGTCTCTTTTGTCTCCCTCACGAAGTACTTGTAACCTCGCAGAGAAGATGGATCAACTTGGTTTGAATCGCTGTTTTGGTGCTCGGTTTTCATGTAGTCGGCTAACAAAATACAGTTTGTCTGCATAACATCCTTGCTTGCTGACATCAAAGCTCGGACTCTATAGTCGATTTTCACGGCTACCAAACATACAAGATACATAAGGATCCGCATTATGTTCGATGTGGGCGTGTAAGTACCAATGACCCACCCTATCATAAAACATTTACCAAACATCTCGATATTAAATGACTTCCATCGTTCGACATCCTCAAGGCTGTGTACCGTGTAGGAATCAGCGCTTCCAAGAACCATCACCAAGAAAACTGCCCCAGGGGAATAACTCATCGCAAAACGTAGCATTTTGGATGAGGCCCAGAGTGTACGCGACCGCAGTGAATGAAATGGTATAGGCTGCGAACCCGAACAGTGTGAATGCGCGGTTTGTGCAACATCGCCTGAACGCCCCAAAGACCCCCAAAAGGTTAGAAAGCAAGCTAGGAGGACCAGCAGCGCCTCGATGGCTATAAGCCTGAGCTGGCGACTCTCCTGCGTATCCACCAAGCGATGTGTGCAGAAAGGCTCTGCCGGCGTCGGGTAGGGCGCTGGCATTGACATGTTGATCGAGGCTAGAGAATCACCTGTTGTGAAGGGAAAAGAAGAAGCTCGTTAGAAGATCATAAAGGCACCAGGATGGAGTCTATTAACAAAAACGAAGAAGCTAAAGTCCTTCATAGCGGGATGAAATGGAAGCAGTAACAGAGAGTCCAGTTTTACATTTTGACTCTTAAAGAGAAAGGACTTGAGTTTTGATTGAGAACAAGTAAACAAACAAGTGCAGTAGCAGTAGTAATTATAATAACAACAATTTATTTACTATTATGTAAAATAAAGAGGGCCTCCTACTTTTGAAAAAAACACAATTCTTGTTTTCTTCCTCAAATATCCTCAATTAGTTATTTTATAAGTACTCTGTCAATAAAAACCCTCTGTCCATACTATTCTTACTTCTTTTTTTCAACTTCATGTATTTTGTCCAAATCATGTGAATTTATGGTCTTCAAGAGAATCCGTTGTATTCATTCCACGTTGTCGCGACCCTAAATTTCGAGGGCACAACCTAGGATTTAGGCTAATGGACTACTAAATCAAAACTTAGCTCGGGCTCTCCCAAACTCATACCACCCGCGACTTAAGTTTAAATATTTAACATGCAAAAAGGAGTTGCTACTAATCAATTTACGGTAGTCGATCAACACCTAAGTAAAATAATTTGAGAATTATTTTACTTCTACGAGTAAGATTTTGAGTGATGGGACTTGGTTACACTAAACTTTTCAAATGCCCTTTGGGTACCTTTCTCTTTTATTTCGAAAAAAATGTTTTGTAGGCAGTTTGAATTAATTTTAATTCACTTCCCTAATATGTGAAGTGATCATGCGGGTGCGCAAACCACCAATTTAACACCCAAATAAAGCAATGAACAAGTTGCGGGACTTACCTCAAGCAATTTAAAGCATCTGCGATGTTATATCAATTCATATCAACAATCTTAAATATGATTTCTAATTAACACAATCACTTAATCTTTTTCAAGATTTTCTTTTATTTAAATGAAGCCTAGAAATTACGTGTAATGTAATGCGATGACGTACAAAATGACACCTAACATGTAAACTATATGTCACGCGATAATTATTAAATGACCTTAATCCTAATGACGGACAATTTCTAACTAAATGAATCTGGCGCAATTTCATCAAATGAAATGCATTTCATGAACTTAATTCTATATGACGTGCATATTTTTTTTTTATTTTTTTTAATAAGCATGCGATCTATCCTAATATGCAATGACGTACAAATAATGTCCTAATCCTAATTTTTTTTTCTTTTTCTTTTATGAAATTCAAAATTAAAATTGCCAAATAATTAAACATGCAATTCAAATTTTTTTTAAAAATCCCTATTCTAAACATGCAAGATAACTCTAAAACAAGAAATATTCTAAAACGAATCTAATCTATCTCAAATCTTTTTTGATTTTTTTATTTACGAAAAAACAAAATCGACTCAAACCACATGACGGCAAATCAAAGCGGGATAAGATTAATATCCAACAATTGACGAACCATATCTCGCATATAAGATCGGGTTAATCAATTTCAAATAAACGCGAATCGAATCTTGAGCGTGAGATCGGATTGGCAATGTTTTAGGGCGATTGCGAGTCGGATTTCGGCGTTAAAATCAAACTGCCAATCCCTAATTTAAGAGTTTATTTCATATTGAGAAATCTCAATCTTACGTTAGGGAATAATTCTATTAAAAAAACCAAATAAAGTAAAATAAAATAAAATAAAATAAAGTGAATAAAAAAAACTACCTAATTTGATTTTGTTTTTCTTCCAAACAAGGCTAGGCAGCTCGTGGTGGTTCGCCGGTGTGATGTGATGGGTCGCCAAGGGAGTTGGTGTGCTGCAGGCGTCGGGTCGCTAGTCGGAGCGGCACGGGTGGAGCAGCAGGCAGCTTCGCTCGGAGGAGGCTCGGAGCGGATCTGCTGGGCGTCGGACGAGCAAGCGGGGGGTGAACGGCAGGCAGAGCTCGGCGGCTGTGGTAGTGTCGGTTCGCGGCTGACGAGCGGCGTCGGGTTGTGGTAGAGGATCGACGTCAGGTTGTGACAGAGAAGCAATTCGTCGGGCAGAGGGTGGAGCGACTCGACTCGGGCTCGGGCAAAGGGGAAGCTCAGCGATTGCGCGGTGGACGATCGGCACGGAGACGCGACGAAGGTGCGGCGCTGGGCTGGGCAGATCGCGGACAGAGCAGGGGCGTCGCTCGGGCGGCGATGGCTCGGCAGCAGGGAGCTCAGCGATCGGTCCTGGCGTCACGATCTGCAGCAGTGGTGGGCGTCGGGTAGCAGCAGGCGAAGCGGGTTGCAGGCAGGTGAGCGCGACAGTGGCTGGCGAAGCTTCCGGGCTGGCGTCGGGGCAACGGCGTCAGGCGTCAGGCGTCGCAGCTGCTGGCATCGGGTCACGCGGCGATCCTGGTGTCGAGTCGAAGCAGAGGCCGGCGGAGCTCAGGCGGAGGGAAGCACGTGCGAGCGACGGCAGCAGCGGGTCGCGGGTCGTTGGGTGGAATGGCGAGGCGGAGGCGTCCGGTGGGCAGAAGGCAGAGCGCGCGCAGACTGCAGCAGGCTTCCCGGGGGAAGAAGAACAGGGTTCTTTCCTTTTTATTCAATTCTCTCTCTCCCTGTCTCCCTCACGTCTCTTTCCCTCTGCTGCCGTCCTCTCTCTTCTTTCACGCCGACTTTTTTTTTTTCTTGAGAAGAACCCAAAAGATTCTTTTGAATTTGTGTTGTGTTTTTTTATTTTTACCTAGAACCTAAAAGAAAGCCCCATCTGTCTCCCTCACGTCTCTTCCCTCTGCTGCCGTCTCTCTCTTCTTTCACTCCTTCTTTTTGACTTTTTTTTTTTCTTGAGAAGAACCCAAAAACAAAAAAAAAGATTCTTTTCACTTTGTGTTGGTATTTTTTTATTTGTACCTAGAACCAAAAGAAAGCCCCCATCTGTCTCCCTACTTCCCCTCTGCTGCCGTCCTCTCTCTCTTCTTTCACTCCTTTTTGACTTTTTTTTTCTTGAGAAGAACCCAAAATGATTCTTCACTTTGTGTTGTGTTTTTTTATTTTTACCTAGAACAAAAAGAAAGCCCCCATCTGTCTCCCTACTTCCCCTCTGCTGCGTCCTCTCTCTTCTTTCACTCCCCTCTTTTTGACTTTTTTTTTTCTTGAGAAGAACCCAAAAGATTCTTCACTTTGTGTTGTGTTTTTTTATTTTTACCTAGAACCAAAAGAAAGCTCCTATCTGTCTCCCTACTTCCTCTGCTGCCGTCCTCTCTCTCTTCTTTCACTCCTTGTTTTTGACATTTTTCTCTCGAGAAGAACCCCTAAAAAGAATCTATTCTCTGTGTTGTTTTTCTTTTACCCTGAACGAAAGAAACCCCCCCCCCCCCCCCGGTTCTATCTCCCTCACGTCTCTTGCCCTCTACTGTCCGTCCTCCTCTCTCTTCTTCCACTCCTTTTTAACTTTTTTTTATCGAGAAGAACCCCCGAAAGGAAAACTTTTTCCTTTTCTCTTTGTGCTGTGTTTTTTTTTTTACCTAGAACGAAAAGAAAACCGCCCCTCCCCCTCAATCTTTTCACTGTACACGGCTCCTTTTATAGACAAAAAAAAAAATATGATCTTCGTAAAATATTTCATCACCTTTTTCAATATACACTAAAATTACCTATAACTTCCCGATTACCAAAATCCTTTTATTTTCCTGTTTCTCTATTGATTCCGACTGCTAATAGATTTCCAGTTCCATTCACTAAAGTACGAGGTTCAGCTACCTTGTCCTCTACATCCATTCAATGAAAAACTAAGGTAGGGTCCCACCAAACCGAAACGGACTCTAGGATTTTTTATGCTCGAAGCCACTTTGTTTGTCAAAAAATTAACAAATATGGATTAACATTTATAGCTCATTTTCAAATCAACACATGAAAATTGAATCATTTTCCTTGAAAATGCTTTTGTAACACATTTCTAGCAAAACCAAAATTTTTGCAGTAGAAAAGGACCTTGGTCTATAAATGTAATATTCTTTGTTGGATATATTGTTAATATAGTCCAAATAATATGTTCACATCTGGCAAAAGTAGGTAAAAACTAGTTATTTGTCCATATGGGTGAAGCCCAATAACGTGCATAAAACTCTGGCTTCCTACGCCTGGAGAAATACTCATCGAGCGTTCGAAACGACGTCCCGTTGCTGTAATACTCTCAAGAATTCTTTCTCTCAAACCTATTACCTCCAACAATCTTGAAGTATTAGGTTCGTGTGTCGGATTTGAGTGAGTAAAGTGTCTTATTGAAGATTTTGTCAAGACGAACTGCGGCTGTAATTTACTTTCGATTTCGACGGTGATATTGGCCGCTGGATTCGAGTTTGAAAGATTCGGTGGACCGAAATCTTTGATTCAAAAACCCAAAAAATTATAGCCAATTTTGAGGGTGAAACCACTTGGGCTTTGTTCTACTCATCGATACGAACATTTTGAGGGTCACTTGCGTCAATCGAAGGTCGGACGAGATTACGGCACCCGAAAATTTTCATATGAATTTACGGATTTCAGGGGACGAAATTTCTAGCGAGCGAAGGGCGGAAATTTTAGCGGTTTCGGCGACAAGGGTAGTCCATCTTAAGGTTTTTGGGCGCTCAGATCTGTTTTTTGGGGTTTGTTTTGGCAAATTCCATCTCTACGAGAGTGGTTTGATCAAGGTTAGAAGAGTTATTCGACTTTGAGGCTCCGAGGACTCCAAGTGTGCACTCTTTCTAACACTTTACTCTGATTAAAATGGCAAACGTAGTTATCGATATTATAAAGTTGCAATCTTTTTGATGTTACTGAATTTCATGGCTGGAAATTACATGTTCAATTTGGCATGAAAGAACAGTGACATATTCTATCCGTAGTAAGTGATTTTGCATCTACCACTAAAGATGTAGATGAATATCAATGGAACAAAGATGATGATTTTTGTAGAGATTACTTGTTGAACTCATAAATCCTAATCTGGCTATGACTTATAGTGAGTATAAAGGCGTAAAGAGATATGGGATCACTTGAACGCCTCGGCCCAAAAACAAGAGGAGCTCTCTAAAACTCTCTAGCGGAGAAATTTTTGACTTTAAATTCACTATGAATTCAAGCATCACCTCTCGAGTTAGTTGAATTTGAGAACATGAGGAATGTTGAAAGATGATAACTCGATATGTCCGATAATCTCTTTGTCGGTTTTGTATTGAGCAAACTACCAATCGATTGGAGTTCTTTCAAGATCAAACGCAGACAGACCGTTAAACATATGGGACTTGATGAATTAAAGAGGTATATTCACATTGAGGATCAAAATATTATTAGGACGAGTTTTGTAATAAGATGGACAACAAAAGTCGATTTGCCAACTTAGTTTCACATTCCAATAAACCTCGTAAAATGTCCAAGTCACAAAAAAGGTAAATCATCTTTGCGTTAGAGGCCAAAAAAACCATTTTCAAAAAGAAAAAAGAATGGCAAGTGCCATAACCGTGAAAGTGGGGTCACTAGGGCAGCGAGTGTAAGTTGCCGAGCAGAAAAAGAATGACACACCACAAATGGGGCCAATATGCTAATTAGAGGATCCTCGAACCCTCAAGTTTTTCATTGGAATGATGAAGAATAGAAAGGCCATTGGCCTCTTCCGAGTGGTGGTTGACAAGGCGTTACTTGTCATGCTACAAATGACAAGAACTTACTCACCGAGGTCACCAAGAGACGTATTATTTTGGACTATATTAATAATATATCCAACAATCTCCTCCTATGTTCATCATACAAAGACAATCCAATAAGGTGGTCAAGATAATGTTCAAACAAACATGAATCATCCACATTCAGTCCAAGACAATCAACTCGGATTGGTCAAAGAGTATTCAAGTAGTAAAGTATAAAACTAAACCATCATATGCAATCTAAATAAGTGAATCATTCTTATCATGAATCTGTTCTAAGATTAACAAATCCAAATCCCAAAATAAATCTCGGACTCAGTTCACAACCAATATATGCATATTAATCAAGTATAAATAGGCCAGGTCAAAATAGTCCAACGCCTACAAATATAAGAAACAATCATAATAATGTCTACAAAATAGAAATAGCAAAAATGCAAGTCTCAAGTAATGGACTTCATCCAAAATAGGCACAAACCGTCAAGTCTCTCGCACGCTTTAAATGATATATATTCATTCATCAGGTCATCCTGGTCAAGGATCCACACATTAAGCTCTCCTCCATCTCTCGGCGATCCCCGTAGAATGTCAAATATGAATTTCATATTATCATGAATTCAATCATTTGAATAAAAACTTAGCACCATTCCATCAAGCTGAGAGAAGAACATATATTGATGTCATAAAGCATCATAATATCATGTCATAAACATCAAAGCGGTTTCATAAATTATGAACAAGACCTAAACAATGTGATTTACAAAGAGCCATCAACTTAAGTTATTTAGGAGAATAACTATTGTCTAGTTTCAAAGAACATGACCAACAGTCGAAACACTTACAATAACCTAGTCATGTAATATCAAGTTTCAATTACAAGACTAACAAAGTTTTTATGTAAACAATTGTTTCTATGTTTCAATTTGGAATGTCACATGCTACTGATTTCTTAAAGTCAAATAATCTAGCATCAAGTTTGGAATGAGATCATGTAACTTAAAAAAGGATAGTCCAATCTCAGTTGGAATTGTATCATCAAGTTTGGAATGACACAATTTTCCCATCAGAACATTTGAATTAGGTTAAAGTCATCTTCATCAAATTTGGAATGAGACAACTCACCATCTTCAAATTAGTCAAGAATCGGAACATCGATGAAACATATAACCGTGTTTATCATTGTAGCCAATAAAGAAAGATTTGATAATTCAAAACACACAATTAGAAGGTAAGTAAATGGTAGTTAAGATTTGCCTATATAGTCTTTAACCCCACTCCCCCACTGTTTTGAATAATCGATCTTTAGGCATACCTTTGGTGAGCATCGTCATGTTATCCTTCGATCTCACATCGATCAAGGTGATAACCCTTATTCTCTCGTGATAATTCAACCACATGTCTCAGTCGCATGTCTTCTCTTTGAATTAAAGAGAGAATTCTTGACGACTTGGACAGTCGCTTTCGATTATCACAGAATATGCTTAAAGAATTAATCTTTACCCGAGTCAAAGGAATATCCATAATTAGATTCTTTATCCACTGCCTCTTCACCTACTGATGCTAAAGCAAAAAGTTCCGATTCCATAGACGATAATGCAATACAAGTCTGCTGCTTGGATTTCCAAGGAATATCCATAATTAGATTTTTCAACTATAAATGGTAGAGTAACTTTATCTGTTAACTCATATTATTTTGGTTGTGCATTCATGGTTAATGGTATGTATAGGTTGAGTTTAAATGCTGATAGCATAAACCATGTGAATTCTCTTTGATTGATCCAAAGTTGCTACACAACAGACTTGGACATATGAATTATAGAAATGCAACATCTAGCTAAGACTCACAACATTCTATTAGATACTTTATTCGATTTGATAAGTGTGAAGATGTGCACATGCTAAAATCACTACAAAACAAATTTAGTTGGTTTCTAAAAGCACACAACTTCTTGAGCTAATATATTCTGACATTTGTGATTTTAGAAATTACATTACTAAATGTATCGAAGTATCTAATAACATTCATAGACGATTTTTCTAGATATTGTCATGTCTATTTGTTGAAATCGAAAGATGAGGCTTTTGAAAAATTTAAGATTTTCAAGTCTAGAGTAGAAAATCAACTCAACTTGAAAAAATTAAGAGATTTAGGAGTGATAGAGGAGGAGAAATATACTATGTCAAAGTTCAAGAATTTTGTGCTTCAAAAGGTATAATACTTGAAACCACGTCTCCTTATTCACCCCCAATCAAATGGTGTTGTAGAGCGTAAGAATAGAACGTTAACCGAAATGTTAAACTCTATGTTACTTATAGCCGGCATGCCTTCCTCCCATCGGGGAGAGAAGTAGTTCTAATCGCTAATCACATTTTGAACAAAATTGCCGCACTCTAAGTTGTCCATGATACTCATGAGATATGGCATAAGCGCACTTGTAGATATGATACTCTTTAAGACTTGGGGCTGTATTGCTTATGTGGCATACCGTATCCTAAGAAACCTAAGATGAGATCTAGAACTATTACTTGTATATCTAGGTAGTGCAAAATATAGTGCTACTAAATAGGTTTTTTAGATCTATCTACTAAAACAGTGATAGAATCCCAGAGATGTAGTGTTTTTCGAAATAAGTTTCTTAAATATCAAGGCTTGAATGTTTCCCCGGATCTACAGATATGATTTCAGAATTTTCTCGTAGAATCAAGCAGCCCTTTTGACACTAATTCTACATAGCTGGCTATTGAACCAACTCCAATTAGAATATCTACAAGAGAGAGAATTTCAAAAGTTTTGGTGATGACTTTGTTGCTTACCATCTTGAGGATGATCCATTCTCCTATCAGAAGCAATGAGATTCATGGAATTCTACCTGTAAGGGTTTACTTAGATGATGAAATGAGCTCTCTCGCTGCGGAATCACACTTGGCGTTTAGTAAATTTGCCAAATGGGCTAAAGCTATAGGCTGTAAATGGGTGTTGAAGAAGAAACTGAATAGTGATGGATCAATAGCCAGATACAAAGCACGTTTAGTAGCTAAAGGCTATAAACAACAGAGTGGAATAGATTATTTTGATGTCTATTCACCTGTGTGTCATCTATCAACTATAAGAATTCTTCTTGCTTTGGCATCTATTGAACATTTTGTAGTGCATCAAATGGATGTAGAAACAGCTTTCTTAAATGGGGATTTAAATGAGGAAATTTACATGGAACAACTGGAAGGATATGTTATGAAAGGTCTTGAGGACAAAGTTTGTAAATTGAATAAATTCTTATATGGTCTTAAACAAGCACCTAAGATGTGGCATCTTAAATTTGATAAAGTGGTAAAGAGTTATGGCTTTCAGTCTAGTTATTCAGATAAATGCATTTACCATCGTTCTATGTCAAATAAAATAGTCATCATTTGCTTGTATGTTGATGACATGTTAATTCTTGGTTCCAATCATTCTCAGAGTGAGTGACGTGAAAGCTACTTTAGCTAAAGAATTTGACATGAAAGATCTTGGTATTGCTAATACCATTCTTGGTATGAAAATAAGTTTTAAATGACAAGTCATCTCCTTAACCAAACTCATTATATTGAGCAACCTACTTTCTACTTGGGGATACGATAAGTGTAAATCGAGTGAGATACCATGTGATTATAATAACAGATCGAGTCCTAATGAAGGGACTAGCGTGGATCGGTTAAAATACTCGAAACGATTGGTAGTCTCATGTATGCTATGAGTTGCACTAGACCCGACATAGCTTTTACGCTT